>JAOYSI010000017.1:664398-719273 GCA_025775065.1 Hiodon alosoides | reverse complement strand
CGTTAGCAGAGCTGAAGAGGACCAGAGTGAGACACGTTAGCAGTGCTGAGGAGGACCAGAGTGAGACACGTTAGCAGTGCTGAGGAGGACCAGAGTGAGACACGTTAGCAGAGCTGAAGAGGACCAGAGTGAGACACGTTAGCAGAGCTGAGGAAGACCAGAGTGAGACACGTTAGCAGAGCTGAAGAGGACCAGAGTGAGACGTGTTAGCAGTGCTGAAGAGGACCAGAGTGAGACACGTTAGCAGAGCTGAGGAAGACCAGAGTGAGACACGTTAGCAGAGCTGAGGAAGACCAGAGTGAGACACGTTAGCAGTGCTGAAGAGGACCAGAGTGAGACACGTTAGCAGTGCTGAAGAGGACCAGAGTGAGACACATTAGCAGTGCTGAGGAGGACCAGAGTGAGACACATTAGCAGAGCTGAGGAAGACCAGAGTGAGACACATTAGCAGAGCTGAGGAAGACCAGAGTGAGACGTGTTAGCAGTGCTGAAGAGGACCAGAGTGAGACGTGTTAGCAGTGCTGAAGAGGACCAGAGTGAGACACGTTAGCAGTGCCGGGGAGGACCAGAGTGAGACGTGTTAGCAGTGCTGAAGAGGTCCAGAGTGAGACACGTTAGCAGAGCTGAGGAAGACCAGAGTGAGACGTGTTAGCAGTGCTGAAGAGGACCAGAGTGAGACACGTTAGCAGTGCTGAAGAGGACCAGAGTGAGACATGTTTTTTAAGATTTACCTGAGTGACATGTAGAAGTTATTGCTGCAAACAGACCTCTACCACACTTCATGTGCTCTCACACTGTTAGTGTCCCCGCCACTCATCATGACATCACTGACAGACGTTTGACAAACAGAGGTGGGTTAGAGAGATTGTTCAGGAAGAAGGCTTATGAGTTGAGCTTTGCAAACAAAGAGAAAAACGTGGGGCTATGTGAAAATAATAAAATAAACATTTAATGGAGTCTTCCTGGACATGCCTGATAAATGGCTAAGACTCCAGTTTATGACATGCGACTACTCAGCTCAGCCAACATTAGGCAATCATTTTAACATATTGGTAGACAGGTCCATCACACAAAAACATACACATACATTGTGGGTTAATAATCTTCAACGGCAATTGCATTCCTTGTATGGATGAAAACAACATAAAAAGACTACTTAACACTATAGAAACTCAAATTAAGGTATGAGCTTATCAAATTAAAAATCATCTGTAGGAGAAACTAGACACATTCCTGAAAGTCCATTAAAACAATACTGCAGAGCTAAATCCCAGCTACACACAATTACACATAAACGCTCATAATTTACACGGAGAATGCAATGTTCTAATAAATGACATGTTCTAAGGCTGTCACGGGACCCGTTAATTGCCCCCAATTCACCGTCTCCGTTCTCTCCTATGGGCAAGAGAAAAGACAAACACAAGCTTACTTTTGAATAACTGGGAATATGATTATTATATTCAAGAGAGCAGCACATTCAAGTCAAGCACAACTACTCTTGTTCACTGTAGTGCTGAAGCATGCAGATGAAACAGAATTCATTTGAAACGGATCAAAGCCCTTTCCTCCCCCCTCGCTCCTTACCCCCCCCCCTTTCCCCTCTCTCGTTTGCTGAGCCTCAGCGCTATCCAACATCCCTTTCACTCTAAATCATTCCCTCTCATTGCTGTATTTTTGCCCTCTCTCTCTCACGCAGACACAGGCGCACACGCACACACCGTTACACTACGACTATTGGGCAGTACCAGACATTAAAAGGGTTGCGCATTAATGTCCTGATTGATGCACAATTCAGAAGCGGGGCTAGCCGCAATTGGAAAAGCTCAGGAGTCACATAATGAATGCGGCCGGAACACGTTCACCGAAAATCCATTTGGGACACGGGGCGCCGAGAAAAGATCCGAGCCCGTGGGCCTGCAGTTGAGAAAAGGAGAGCTTAAAAAAAGTACACGAGGAGATTTCAGCTTTCGGCTGACAAGCACTCCAGACCCCCCTGAACACCCGTCTCCCTAACAAACGGCCTCGCCTTTACTGCCAGTCTCTCTGAATGGTGGTCCCACACCCCCTCCCATCCCTGCCTCCTGCTGACGGGAGGCCATGATGCGCAAAACAGCTGCTCCCGTCTCGTCGCCCCACTTTCCCCACCGGCCGTGGATCCAGGCCGGGGGATGATGAATAGATTTTCTAAAAGGATTTGCCATGCTTCGGGTCCTCTGCCATGTGCCTGCCATGCAAATCAGGAAAGAGTCATATCTTCATTACTCAAGTGAGGTGTACAGATGGTGACAGAATCCCTGAAAGTTGCTGGATCATATCCCAAGAAGGGGAACGCTTTTGTCCGTAATTCAGTACTCAATAATCAGCCTCTTGTCACAGAGTCACAGGTGGGATTCTGATGGACACTAGGAAGACTTTTTAAAGTAAACCACACCCTTTTAGAAACACACCTTTGAGCATAATATGACATAGTTTCAAAGGTGGGATATTCTTTAGGTGCATAACACCATTCAGCCCATAATTCACAGGCAGCTGGTGGCTAAGGTGACAGGCTTGTAACCGAGAGGTTGCTGGTTCAAGTCCCACCCAGCTGTATTAACCCCAATAAACCTGAACTGCTTCAGTAAGTATCTAGCTGTACACATGGGTGAATGTAGAAATTGTAATGTAATGAAGAAACTCCATAAGTCGCTATGGACAAAAGCGTCTGCAAAGCAAGTAAAGTGCGTGTTTGTGTGTACCACCTAGCCCACTGAGTTTTGTGGACTTGCATTTTTATGACAGGCGGCACGGCGTACTGCAATGGAGAAAATGCAGTCATATTTCATCCTGACAGCAGTGAGCTCAGGGAGGCACGACACACCATCCACACACACACACACACACACACACACACACACAACCACAAGGGGACCATGAAAAAAAAAATATATATACTCCGCAGGGTAACCGTAAAGCCTCTATATTATTCACAAAACCAAAGACAGACACTTATCTCCAATTTCAGAGGAAAATCACGAATAATGCAGAACAAAATAACTTCATTTTCAGTAAAATATTCTTTTACTTTTCTGCTTCTTCAATTCGTAAATAAGTTTGTGCCGTTAGGTTTCATTTCAGTGTGATGGCTAGACAGCCAATTATTGCTGTCAGGAGTGTAATGCCCGAGGATAAAACATTTTGTAAGTACCTTATTTCTTTTACCCACAAAAATAACAATTAAAAATGTAAAACAATTATATAAAGTGTGTTCCCAAGTATTGATTTGGTTCCAGCCTTGGATGAGTGCTTAAATTAAACACAAAGTCAAAAATGTATGGCATTAAAAAAATTGCTGTGTTTTAAAGAATTTGACAGAAAACTACTCAAACTAGATATAAAATAGTTTTTTGGGTTACCGTTGAATATATCCACATTTAAAGCCTCTAGGTAGTCAAAATACACTCAGGATCCTACCCACATGGTAGGAAAGTTCTCAAAAAGTTTGGTGCATTTAACTTTAAGAACTTATTCTCTACGTTCGGCCACCCTAAAGTCACAAAGTCAAACTCACATGGGAAAAAAATGTAAACACAACACTAATTAATAATTTTACCCATAAATTAATCCCCCAAAACTGGTGTATTCAACTCAAAGGCTATCCTCTGACGAACCCTAGCGGGCAAATGCGGTAGAAGTTCTTGTTGATCTTTTTTTTTTGTAAGTAATGAAATATTCCTTTATTCGGTTCAGCAGTGTTCTCATGCAGCCTATTGTCTGAGAACTGCAAAACTCGGAAGATAAATTTTGTACCACTGCCGATATTTGTTTGTTTATATATTCAAGAGACATTTTACGGATTTTGACATATTTTATACCTCAATGAAAATAATAGAAAGCGTAGTTCATACTTTCATTTGTTTTGAAATCACTCAGACAGGAAAACGAAGTCATACAAAAACAACGATTTATCATCATCATCAGCCCCGGCACGTATTATGTTGAAACTTTACGGACTGTCAATTTACCACTGCTTCAATATATGGTTGGTAGTTCTGTTCTTTCCATCGATTTAATGCGCTCAACGGGGCATGTTATAATTGCGCCAGAAGCAGGTTTACTTTTTGTTATGAAAAGAAAGCAAGCTAATACACCATGAAATATAACAAAATTTGTCTCTACAATTCAATTAAAATGTTTGAATGAATAGTTCAGGGAATGGTTGTGTGTGAGAAATTCTGTATGTGTTTTTTTATTTTTTATTCTTACCCAGTGGTAAGCGGTGCAATTTGAGGTAACGTTACCCTTTCAGCTACCGAAACAATATCTTCCTCCTAGATTTTTAAAACACATTTAGCAGCCGACTACCAGGCCTACATATCTTACTCGTGAAAAATATATTAGTGGAAAATGTAAAAAATGAATTTGCCTAATTAAGAGATAACCCAATCAGCCTTCATATTTTTACGAAACGTTAAGCAACGTTTGACAGATAATAAAACCATAAAACTCACCAAATGCAGGTCAGTAAAGATAAAACTTAAATAACTGCTTACAGGTGCCCCCTTATGTTCTTCAGCTGCCTTCGTTAAACAGCTCGAATTATAGAATCCCTTCTGCTCCATAACAGTCCGCAGTGAAAAGTAAGAGGTCCCAGCATAACACGTTTTTGGCTGTGGGGTGGCTCAATTTTACATTCTTCACAAGTAGAATGATTAAAATAAAAACTACGACGTTAGCAAATCGGCTAGCTAACGTTGATCATGCCATGTTGCAAAACTACAGAACGTGCACAGCAGACGTAGACGTAGACAATTTAGACCTTCTTTGTCAGAAGGTCCTTTAACTTTTTAATTGGTCAGACAACACAAACTCCTTGAAAGGAAACCTTTTCATCACCAAAATAATTAATATTGGATTAACTGTTGTTTAGATGGTTTTAAATATTTATACCAATAATGTTCATTATTGTTCCTTTTTTGAGAAGCCTTATCAGAAGGGTTTGAAGGGGCTGACCACGCGCTACTGAATGCTAATGAAAAAAATACCACGTCAATTTGAATCACATAGATGTGATGAACACTAGGTGGATTGTTTAATTACAAGACCAACAGAGGTCTGGTTTTCTGTGACATTAGGTTGATCCAATAAGTTGTATGGACCGAAGATTGACTTTTAAACAAATATGCATTGGTAAACTTGCAAGAACGCCCACAGATAAGCAACGTTAGAGAATGTGCATATTATCTGGTAGATCCTAGCCATGACGGAACAAAGAATGTCTAGTTTCAGCAACACAAATGACAATACCTTGCATTAACTTAGCGACATTCAACCAATAATCTCACAATTATTTACAATGAGGTAGATTATTCATCTAACCAACTACCAAGGTTATCAAATCAGAATAGGTAATGTTTTTTTGCCTCATGGTACTGTAATAAAAATACAGTCAGGTCCATAAATATTTGGATATTGACAAAGTTATTATTAATTTAGCTGTCTACCACAGCATATTGAAATTAAATTATTTGCATGAGCTCAAAGTGCAGACTTTCAGCTTTAATTTGAGGTTATCCAAATCGGGTGAACGGTGTAGAAATTACAGCACATTTTATATGTGGGCATTTCTTTAAGGTGGCTCATTGTTAAAAGGATAGCTGCATGTCCATTGCAGAAAAGATAATGGACCCCAAAACTATCCAGACCAATTAGATTTGAAGTACATATTCATAAGAACAGCTGTGAGTTCACTGTAAACATTGGTTGTACTGAATTACAGGCCTTGTCTGATAGCACTGACTGAGACAGATCCCTGAGGTGTGTTTTGGAAATTTCTGAAATGAGAAACAAAAATGCAAAGCACCACCAGATGAGACTTCAAACAGAACTGGTATTTATTGAGCATTTTTGGCTGTCCCCTTAAGAACAGCCAAAGGAGTTTCAAAATCATAAAGAAATACAACAGTTCTTATAATATTCAAACTTCAGACAAAACCCCAACAATTGGTTACATTTCATCTGCAAAAGGAGTCCCCCTTTCTTGATTGGATGTTTGACCTCTGCAGAATCGGTCATTTCGGGACAACTTAGCAAAAATTTTGAGAATAGAGAGTCAGCCCTCCCTATGGCACTTCCTCTTCCAAAGAAACTCTGAGTGTTTTGAAAGAACATCATGCATGAAAGGCCTACTCACCCTGTGGCCCCAGAACTCTTGCAGTTACTGGTAAGAATTGTTGCTAAGCTTTCTTCGTATATGGACATAATCGAAACATAAATGGTAAAACATATTTTTATGTTTATATTTTTTGTGTGCACAAGGACAACACAAAGATCACAGAGTAGAAAAGGCGGGTTGTATTACTATTATGACATTTTATACGTGCTAATGAAAGAAAATGTTAAATGATTATTAACTAGGTATGTTCAATTAAATGTGTATACCTAATAAAATGGGAAGTCCTTTGAACGTTGCACACAAACCCTTTTGTAAAAATGTAGTAGGAATGCATTTATTTGTCGTTTTTTTGTGAAGCAAATTTTAAGGTGATGTCCATTCTATTCAATGAAGAATTTAACCTCAGACAAATGATCAATGATCAGACATCTTAAAAAATAACTTGTTGAAAAACTGTTTCCACAGACACCAAGCCCAATACTGTCAAATGAGGGTATCTTTGTTGTAAAACAGATGCAATACTTCTGACCTCAGTTGCTTGATTGAAACAGATGTACTCTGTTGAGCACATCCACTTCAGATTGATTCCACCATGGTGAGTAGGTCTTACGACAGGTTTTTCTGGGGGTTGGGGGGAGACACATAACATCAATCAAAGTAGACATCCTAATCATCTAATCCTCCTACTGAGTATGCTGGTTTCTCTACCAAACAAGCTCGTCTTGTTCAGCTCTGATTGAGCTGCTTATTGAACAGTTACCTTCTGAAAAAAGTTTAGAGCATAATTGTGATTGGATACGTATGATCAGCAGTGAAAAATATAATCATGAATAATAATAAAAAGTCTGATGAAACCGTCCAGTGGGAGATGTGGCAAAAACCATGCTGCTACAGTGACCATATCATTTGTACACTAAAACTCAGGAAGGTAAAAGAGTGACACTTACAGGTAGAGAAGCAGTCATAAACCACCTCCAGGTACTTGTAGGTGCCGTAACACGGGTCAGAGAAAACCGCGTTTGAGACGCTTACGGAACACTGATTCTTGCCATCACATCTATTAAAGCAAAACAACAACAGATATGTTCAGCAAGAACTGTAATGAAAATACAAGAAAAGGGGTTTACTGGTTTTGGGTCTCCAGAGTGGTATTATATTTCAAAATTAACTAACTAGACTGTATTTTTATCCAGTCACCTCAATGGTACTCCTGTGTAGTGGTTTGAAGATTACCTGTTAGACATCATTTGTGTGTTATTCTGATAGCAATTGGTGTTGGTCAGTTGCTCGGGGGGGCGACCAGAAGAGCAAGTAGTGGAATCCCTGCGCCCATAATTGGCATAGTAGATCTGTATTACATCTGTATATTTTCCTGTGGAGATATGTTATTGGGGAAAACAGTCAACTAACGGGCACACAAAGACACACAAAAACAAACAATACGATAATAATATAGCTGCAATAAAGTGGGCCAAGCAGCAAAATGCTAACCGCTCCACATCTTGTAAATTATGGTTCATAAATAGTGGACAATCTTGAAAATAAGGCGTCCCACATATCTACCAAGATTTGTGTCGATTGTCCCATTGGTCATCAAAATGGCAGAAATAAAAAAATAAAAACCCTAACAATTTCAATTGGGTGCCTATGCACTGCAGTGCTTGGCCCTCAAAAGTAACAAACAGAAACAAACTGCACCATAAGCAAGTTCACAGACAGCCTTTTTGGGTTTAAAAGAGGGAAAGGGAATTTTCATAAATGGAAAGAGATGAAATGCAAGCAAAATTGTTTTGTTAATTGTAGAAAAATGACAAGACTTATTAATGCTCTGACACTCCTGTATCTGCTTTTGTTGCTTTCAGACGTACCACAGCCAAGGTTGCTGAGAGAACCTTCACAAGTGAAACTTCCTTCTGTCAAAATAAAACAGACCGACACTGGTAAATATGGGAAAAAGCTTATTTGAATGTATTTTTCATCATCAACATGATTCCCAGCCCATGACGGCGCTAGCATTTTGGGAACCTAAGCATGAGTTCATGGGGGGCAGAAGGACGGGGGGACAGGGGGGTGTCCTCCTGTTGTTTCTAACACCATTAAGTTCCTGAACCATCCTCTGGCAAAAGGGCCCCCTATGGGACAGCCGTTTGTATATAGCAGGAACTGGCCCTAAAACTAATCTATTCTGTTTACAATAGGGACACTTACTTGCAGGGATGCAGGTATAAAACACCTCCAGGTACTTGTAGGTGCCGTAACATGGGTCAGAGAAAACTGCGTTTGTTGCGCTCACAGAACATTGGGTCTTGCCGTTACATCTATTAAAGTGAAGCAACAAAGCAGATCTATTCAACAAGATTAATTTCAAACATGGGAATAAAACCTGCCTTTATTAAGCGCTAATATTCATGTTATTAAGGTAACAAACTGTGGGCTGACCCACGACTATCTAGCCTACAGTTCTGATCCACCCAGCCAACCAACGCAGAATAACATAACAGAGAAGTAGCAATTAAAAGTATATAAAGCTATATTTTATCAATATCACACACTATCACACTAGTAACTACCCTTTAAAGCCCTCTTTGACCTTGCTGGGAAACTAAACAGGTGCAATTCAACACATTATATCATACATAAATATTCAAAGAAATAAAATTGAGGGGGTGGAATTCAGACAGTGGGAATTCAGTAGAATTGAGTCTGCCAACCCAGTTGCCCTGCCCTCCCTTGTTGAACAACACATTTTGAAGGACAACCCCTTTGAGCAGCAGGAAGAAGGCACAGGTGTTAATCGTTTCTTCGTTGCCCTGCCAACTAGCTACAGATTTAGTGCCATATAATCTGAAGATCGATGGTTCAATTTCTGCACTGGTGTACCTTTGAACAAACATCCCAATCGAACTGTATAAAAATGAAAAGTGTAAAAAAGCTATTCTACTTGCATAGCGGCAACAGCTAAATGACATCGACTGTTTTTACATTGTGACTGGACCGTCAACGGCAGTTGTAATGGACAATCATCGGCAGAGAGGCAGAAACTCAATTAATCCGGTTCATTTACTAAGACTACTGTGCACAACATTTCCAGTGAACAAAGAAATTAGTCTATATATAATAACAAATTTTAACGTGAAATCAACATAATTTGGACGTCTACTCTGGATGTTCGATTCAACATCAAATAAATACACTCTGTCTGTATTCGTGTGTACTGATTTGGTTACCGGTCAGACATAATTAGAAGTGTTTGGGACAGGAAACATCTTGTGTTGTTCAGCTGTTGAGGGGGACGGCCAGAAGAACAAGTACCACTATTCACACGTCCATAATTGGCATAGGAGATTTCTATGATACCCTTCCCTGTTGAAAATAGAATGTAAGATAGACTCATCTGTAACAAAGAAACTACAAAAAATTGCTTAAAATAACAGACTTTACGTGGAGTGATAGCTATAATTTTGAGTTTTTCATTGAAATGGATTTAAATACATTATCAATAATTGAAATAGTAAAACAACACAATTACTTGTACTTTCTTGTAGTTGATAATCAGTAGCATAAGACATATATATATATATATATATACATATGTATATATACACTTTACCACAGGATATGTTGTTGGTAATCCCCTCGCATGACACACTTTTTTCAATTTCACCGTCATATGCTGAAAATGTATTTTTAGGGTCAAAGTTAAACCTCGAAGCATTTAAAACAGTATTTTATAAATGCATTTAATTGAAAATCTAACTATACATTGAAAAATTGTCATTTAACTGGATTGTATTACAGTAAGCTGACTGAAATTTCCATGCAATTTCTGTACCAGTTTCCTTCTTTGTTTAAATACACTGAATTAACCCATTTTTGCAATATCATCTGATGGTTTTTTGACCAAACTTTCATCCACCATTAATAACTTTTTTAAAGAAATAATAAATAGATAAAATTATACTACTCAACCTTGTTCCCCATTTTACTATATGAAGGTAACCCTCCTCCCAATGCAAGAGGGACTATTTAAAAGGACAAAATTAAGTCTTACCTGAACAGCAAACAGCTGTTAGCACTGAAAAAGAAACACTACACGTAAAGGTATTTCTGTCATTTCACTTACCACTGTACTACTTATGTTGATGTTCAAATTATATCATATACCTTCACGCACTTTAAAGTAAAATATTTTGTTTTTTATATTATAAAAAAGAAATGCACAGCTTTTCCTGGATTATCACTTTACACATTTGATATTCCGCATGTTTCAATGACAATGGAACACTTTTTGATTATTAACATGTCTTCAATAAATAAAAAAGTGCTAAAAGATACTTACAGATTATCCAACTCAGTTCTGGTCTCAGCATAGCAAACAAGATTATTTAAATTGAAAGCCGAAAGTTTATAGCAACTAAATTTAGTTAATCACTTCTGTTTGTGTAGCACCAATGGTTTTATTTATACTAATTTAGTACTTTCAGAAACATGAGCAGGTGGTCAGTCATAGGGTATGTAAAAAATGTGGATCGCTGTTAAAGTTGCCACATATGGTGCAACACCTGTTACAGGAACAGTAAAAGAGGAATTTGGGTATTGCTATATTTCGTCAGAGAAGTGTCCTTTGACAGGAAATGTCTATATATAAAATTATAGAAACTAATACCCTTGTACTATTAATGAAATATTATGCCTAATTCCACATGGAAAAGCCCAGTTTTTGAAAAGAGTAAGTAAAGTTAATGATTCTCTGTTGAAAAAAAACAGCATGGATATCATCACTTTTCAGTCAAAGGACTGAACTTTAAAGCGTTGAGATTCCATTGTCTTTCATGGGATTAACGTTCATTGTAATAAAAATGAACATTTTTGATATATCCTTTAACAATTAAATCAGGTCGGTCCAGGCGCTTCCTTCAACTAATGAAAATAATCTGAGTATGTGTATAATTAACAGATTTAAATAGAATTCTATAGAACCCAAGATTTAAAATGTTTTCAGCCGTCATTCTGTCTTCTTATTGCCAAGAGTAGGTGGATATGTAGAGTAGCATTTGAGTAGTAATATTTAGCATGAAGGAATATCTGCTCTACCTGCCAACGCACCAGAATCTGCCTTCGGAGCAAGACCACATGGGGAGTGCAGTAAGAGTTTATGTTATTGAGACAAACGGTTTATTTTCGTTTCCACCGGATTTAATTTATGTCAAGGGACGAATGGCCGAATACGGTCCAAAATTAAAAATTTAAAAAGCGATGAACAGCCCCCACCCTATCCAGCATCCGCAGTCTTGGGGCTCCAGATCAATGCATCTTTTTAGATTTAAAGGATACTGCGCCCTCTGCTGGCCAGATAAAATGCCTTAAAAGCAGCTTCCACTGTCTTAATTCGCAATAATACTAGGCTTTTTATAGATGCTCAATAGTGTCGAGCGTTAGGGTAATACGATAGCACCACCCAGATAATGGTTCAAAAAATTTCATGATATATAGGGAAACCGCTTCAAGTCTATTTAAACTGCAAGATAATTTAATTCCATTAAATAAGGGTTATCTGTGAGCAAATAGCATAGGCCGTAAAATAATGACAAATTGGGCATGAAATATAATATACGTCCTAAGAATGCTTTAACTATAAATTAAAGGGAACAACTGAAAGGGTTTTTTTACAAAAATATTGTGTTGGGCTTTTAAATTCGTGGTAAGTTTAGAGGCCTTGATTGCCTATTCCTGAGAAGACAGATTACTAGCGTAGTTAGCATGCTTGCTTGAAAAATGACAACTGAGATTGTATTCCTTTAAAACCGCAATACTTGGCATACTCAGACATACCGCCTTCTGTCCAACATTAGTGAAAACGTATTTTGGTGTCCATTTTTCCTTGAACACACGACACTCAAGAGTCCACTTCGCCACACTCATTTTTCACGTCAACGTCGTCAAGCATGGAGGTGACCGTAAGGTCATTCGGATTGACTGAAAGTAGGCCTAATACCAGCAGCTGCTAGGCTACAGCACCATCTATTGGAATTTATTTGTATAGCATGGAAGAAGTCATTTTAGGCCCAAAATTGCAACTCAAATGTAATGACATTTAATTAGTTTAAAAAATGGCTCGCGTTCCAGATTGAAGTGCCCTCCATTGCTGTAGAACGGAAGGGTTTCTCAGCATAACAGACGCAGACTACCATGGAGTCCTGGCTGCATATGGAGGCCTGCTGTTTAATACCAGTTTCACTTGATAATTTCACACGCAAAAAAAAAAATTAACCTTACAATATTTAAATTTGTCCAATCTTCCTAACATCCATAAAAGACAAAGTATTAACCCATTCACAAATGGATGATCCAGTCCTTAGTTCAGGTACTAAACTGTAAAAGGTATAAAACTAAACAAACAGTATTAAAAATAGCATCTGTCCTACACAACACACAAAACCATCAATGCATTACGTTTACTTTCCCACGCATTTGAAAATTCCAGTCAAATTGGAAAAAATCTTTAATATTTCAATTAGAACAATCTGTATTACATCAGCTGTCAACAGGATTTTTTTTTTTTGCCATTTTCTTTTAAATCCTCAAAACATTTAACAGAACAATTCCATTTCACCAACTCCCCAGAAAAGGTAATCAAGAATATCAATGCAGAAACATTAAATGTACAACAGAAATGTCCAGAGAGAAACAATTTAAATTATTTTTTAAATATATACGACTTATTTCTCTTGGACAGGCTCCAAGCACTTTTTACATGAATTTTACAAGAGAATTTAAATGGCTCCATTCTCCCAGATATGTGTTGTGAAACAGGAATGATACGGTACAGAGAAAGCGGTGTTGTGAGCATTTTTAACAGCAGAGAGAAGATACATCGGTCAGAAATGCACTGAAGAGGTAGATTGATCTGGGTTAGAAAGTATCTCAAATGGCAATCTTTGCTTTTACCCCTATTAAAACATGCTGCAACTGTCAGAAAGAAAAGAAAAACAGCTTCCACTCCCAGCCTTGTTGTGATTTAAAGGACAAAATCCTCGGCCCTAGTAACGTCTCCAGACCTAGTATTTCTTCCCTCTCGCTTCTAAAGTGTGACATACTGCGATTTACCCATGGTGTGACATGGCTGCTGTTTGAACTCAACTTTTACGCTGAAAATTGAGATATGGTTTCACCCTTACTTGTGTGCTCATCCCACTTTGTTTAAAGGTTCTCTCTGGGGATCACCCCATCCATAAAAAGTACTGCTTTATCAATCTGAAAGGCCATCACAATTCTGAGGTTCTCTCAATCGGGTGGCAGACCGGGCCACTGGATGAATGGCAAGTTACACCAGTCCCTGTACCCAAATCTACACAGACTTCCAAAGGAAACGGCCACAGTGACACCATGTTTAGTAAAACGTGAGCATAAGGGTGAATAATCAAACATGGCTCTGAGTCATCTGCCACTGTCACCATCTTTAATCAGATGTGCAAGGACTACAAATGATATACATGCATGTATACATACTCAGGGATTTCAATCTGAGTTCCCATTAAACTCAGCTCAGATGATCTTCTCAGGAAACCACCGACCCCGATTCAATTAACTATGCTATTGTCCCATAGATCAGAGGTCCATGCAATGGTGCTATACTTTGTGACGCAATCCAGTTACACACATATGACACAGCATTCCAAAACTTTGCAAACAATCTATACAAAACTAGCTTAACCTTAAGCTTCCTGATTTTACCTACAAAACCGTTCAACAAATGCTGATATAGTACAGTTCAAAAACACTGTATATAGCATCAACAAGACCCATCTAAAAAGGTGTATATGTCAACTCAATGCTATATATTAGCACTCAACATTTTCAAATTCAAGTCTAATGTTGGTTGGGGAGCACCAAATGCAGCGCATTATTCTTGCTCTTCAGGAGTTAAAGAACACGCCTTGAAAGTGCTTTTAAACCATGCCACCGTGCTTTCAAAGCCTCAAGCATGATGGGGGATCGTATGGCTGCTCTCCAAATGTCTGCCCTGAAAACTTGATTAGTTGAATTCAATAAATGAATAACATTGCTGCCTTTCAACCAGTTGGCAGCCATGTCCATGTACAATACAAAGAACACCACCATTTATATAACGGAGAGCTTGACCAAGACAGAGGAGGATATTTTAATAAGACGATCGTAGGTATTTTCTGCATAAAAAGTGCATGGTAGAGGCATACAAGATTGAAGACGGCCATCAGGCAGGGTGAGAGGATCGCGACTACGGGGGTGTCAGCCGTTACCCACAGTTACTTTTCAGAGACTTTACTTTCACACTGAAACAGCTTGATTTAACAGGGATTGCCAAACCTTTAAAAAAAAAAAAAAACCAAACAAAAAGATTACTCTGCATCACATAACTCTGGAGCATTACGTTAAATTAAATATAGATTTTTGATCATGTACATGAAATTATGTGGTGTAGGACCTAATGTGGGTTACACATACACAGCACAGGGCTTGGTCTAGTCATACTGTATACTTAACTGCATGCATTAAGTGAGTTTTAAAACCTAAGAAATCTCAATGACAGAACCAAGAGAAAAGAAAAAAATACCAAGCTTGTTATTTGGACAAGATATAAATGATTGCCTTTTGCAGCATATCAGCCATTAACCTAAACGAGAGCCCACTGTCAGTCCTAAAGGTTGGGTAACATCATCTTAAATACATATTCATCTATCATTTTATTAATATTTCTACAATTCACACGTCTTGCTCAGGCTCCTTTTACAAAGTGCATTATGGAAACGCTGTGCTCCACCCAAAACGCAGCATCTGAGAGGAGCAAGAGCTCCTTCCATCAAATCCACTGTGGTCCATGCAGCTCCGCTAAACTGCGGTCAGTCATCCAGTCGAGTCAAGTCAATCTGCCACCGGCACCACTCCACCGCGTCTGCTGCCAGAGAGCTCGTTCAGCAATGCCTCGAGTGGCCTGAGGATCTTTGTAAAAATGGCTCCTGCTTTCACTGCATGTCCACGGGCCTCTACCTCGCCATTTTCAGCAAGGGCTCCTATTCTCAGCAAGACAAGAAAAGATGTCGGAAGGAAGTTGGTGAAACATATTGAGCAAAGCCTTCATCTACTTGAAACTCTCCGCATCTTGTTAGTTTGGCATGCATTTTACATAATGTAAACTGATCAAATATGGTTAAGCCATTAAAACATAAGGGAAAGAAAGAACTGATGGCAAACATGTAAATATATATATATATATATATATATATTTTCCAGCAAAGGAAAAAAAACAAGCATGAATAAATATTTTTCCAGATATAAAAAAGGTAAAGCCCAGGGGCGACAGGGCTAAAGGGTGAGCCCCGTTGGACGCCATCGACAGGGGGCCTTAAATCCACCACCCGCATTCGATTACCTGAGACTCCCTAGGGTCTTGGCAGGAGAGGTCCTCTGTCCTGACTTCCGGTTGACCCGTTATATTGGCTAGCTGTAGACTGCGTGTCACTGGCCCACCCACTCTTTCTCGCGTCTTTACAGAGAAACGCTCCTCTTTCTTCGGCTGCAGCTGGAGAAGCTGCTGCGATTTCACCGCCACCACCTTCTCCTTGCCCCCCCGCTGCATCCTCACCACCAGGCGCTGTGTGGAGCTGGCAGCAGGTGGGGAAGAAGGGAGAGTATGCTGCTGGGTTGGGGCATTGGCTTTTTTGCTCTTCTTGCTCAGTGGGACCGAGGAAGCCTGGAGGGAGGCTGGCCTCTTCGATCGTACCTGTGGAGCAGCCATTCTCCCTTTACTGGGAAGGGGTTTCAGAGGTACGCTGGAAGTCTCCGCTGGCCCAGAGCTGCGAGCCCTGGTCTTCCCCAGCATTTTCGGCTCAACTTCTGACTCCTGTTTTATATCAGAATCTGCCGTTCTCCGTCGAAGATTACCATTTTTGTCCTGGGTGCCGTGCTCATCTCCACTCTTCCTAGCTTTCTTGGAAACTGGTTTCATGGGGCAGCTGACTGCCACATGCTTGTTGAGGCTGCCAAGGTAGGTGAACTCCCGGCTGCAGTGTGGGCATACGTGAATCTCCTGCTCTTCCTCAGGCTGATGGGCCACCTTCTTTGCCATAGCAGCAGACTTGTTTCTCTGGGATATCGCCTTCTGGACAAGCTGGTTTTTCTTCTTGTTGAGCACACTCAGCTTCATCTTGGTAGATGGCTCCTGACTAAAGTTGAGTCTTTTGGGTTGCCCCATTCTGCGGAATGCACTATGTCCCGCATTGGCAGCCACTACAGGGGAGAGGGCCCCATTGTGAGGTTTTGCGATCTGTCTGAGTGGAATTGGGTTTTTCTTAGGGGTATAGCGCCTTTTGTCACTGGCATTGGCACAAGCTAAGATGTGTTTGTGCAGCTCTGGCATGTTGTCAAAGCTCTTACCACACTTGGTACAACGGATAGCTGTGCTGAAGGTCTGTGGGATGTTATGAGTAGTGAAATTAGTAGCAGATGCCACGGAGCCAGCAGGTGTCCGGTTGTGGTAGGGGAACGGGGGTGGCTTGAAGCTGGGATAATGCTGATTAATGCCAAGACGCACATCCGGACCTCTCGGCTTGCCCCCTTCAGAGGCCATGATCTTTATTGTAGTGTACAGCTCCTCGGTGGAGTCATCCAATTCCTCCTCTTCCTTCTTCTCCACCTCATCTTTATTTTGCTGAACTTCAGCAGCTACCTGAGACACACCGTCAACTTTGTTGTCAGAAGCTATAGCTGAGGGGGAGTACTCCACAGTCGCACAATTCGGATCAGTGTAGTTCTGAGGCCTCAGCTTGCCGTTTTCTACAACTGTATGTGCACAGTCCAGGCCAGGATGTAGATCCTTCTGATGCTGCTGGAGGTTACAGTGGAAAGCAAATTCTTTTGTGCATGTGCAACAAACGTATATTCTGCCAACACCATGAAGAGAAGAGCGGTGCTCCAGCAATGCGGTGGCATTTTCAAAGAGCTGCAAACAGAACTCACACTTGAATGGCCACTCCACTGCATGCTCTGTGATATGTCTGCTGAGCTCCTTCATAGAACGAAAAGGCCCCTCACAGACATTGCATACGAAGGTCTTGCAAAATGTTTCCTGTTCAGACAATTCCACGGGAGCCCCAGCAGTCGCTGGCTCATCCATATGCAGGGGTTCTTCTTTGATAACTGTGGCGACAAGGGGAGAGGGGGACAAGGCTAGAAGGGGTGGGCTTTCTGATCTGGCTGTAGGACGTGACAAAGAAGAAGAGGGGGGTTCTGGTAAGGCGGCCACCAGGACAGGAGGGCCAAGAGATTGAGGTGGCGACAAAGGTTGTAGCTCCCCCTCGGTCTCCAACACCGGATCCAGAATGACTGCGTTGGCCGAGGAAGTGTCTACGAGACTATATTGGACTGTAGGATCAGGAGAGATAGACTCTAAAGGAGCTGTGGCTTCAGGGGCAACTAGATTATTGCTAGAGCTTACTACATTCAGCTTGCAATAAGCCTGAATTGTAGAGGCACAAGCAGACGTTTCAGACTGTGGAATATCTATGGAGGGCTTTAGATCAGGTTGTAAAATTATGGGATCTGAGAGCAGTACAAGACCGTCTGGAGTTGCTTTTGATTTTGAGTGTTTAGAAACAGGGTCGATGTCTCCAGAAACAGGAATCAATACATCTATTAGGGACTCTAATTGTGTAGCGTTGGAACCACAAATTGGTGAAGGCGATCCTTCTGCCATACCAAGTTCAGTTGGTCTGGGGGATGTTTTAGGAGACAGGACCGGGAGAGAACACTGCATTGGGGAGTTGGAAGACTCTGTTTGAGGGGACTCTGACAAAGGAAGAGGGGAAGAAACAGATGGTAACACTGGTGGTGGTGGTGTGGGTGATGCTAAGGCAGGATTGCTGGGGGAAGGAGGGTTCATAATCACAGGGGTTAGAGAGGGTGGGGGTGGGTGAAGAGCCGTTTCAAATGAAAGCCCTTCAGGGAGAGCACAACTTAAATCAGGGCTGACCACAGAGTCTGCAGCGGACAGAGTTTCTGCACATCCCAGACTGTCCTCCCCAGTTGGGTCCAAACCAGCATATTCATTCATCAACACTTTCTCCAGCATGCTGGTGTTGGGTTTCCTTTTCTTAGTGAGTGGTTGTGGACCTGATGATCCCTTTGTTTCAAGCTCAGCTGAGCTCTTGCGATGCATACTTAAGTCCAACACAAGCTCTCCAGGGCTTTTAGTCAATCCATCATTTTTTTTACTGACAGCACTGGAAAGGTCAAGTGGCTGCTGGTTGCATGAGCTGCCCGCACTCCTTGAGGCTGACCATTCTCCGTGTGAAGTTTTGAAAGTGTCCACACCAGAAGGGCTTGTGGTGTCTCTCTCGTCCTTGCTTGATAAACTCCAGGCAGGAGATCTGCAATGGCCTTCCAATTTTGGCACCTTGAGAGTAAACAAGACTCCTGCTTCAGCCTTAGAACTTTCGCCTTTATGCACAGGGCTAAGCTGTGGAGAGTTCGGAGGGGAAGCGGTTCTCCTTTTGAACCTCCCAGATGTTGGAGGCAGAGAAGTCACAGGCATCACAGAAGGAACCAATCTGTGGCCTTCTGGGATCAAAGTTAAAACTGGCTTCTGGCTGTCCTGAGTCTGCAGGAGCTGCTTCAGCTTTGGAGAGAGATATACCGTTTTCTCCTTTTGGAAGGCGAAGGTCTCTGTGGCTTGAGAGAAGAGGCCTCCCGCTAAAGACGAAGATGATGATGATGACGACGACGAGGACGATGACAACGACGAGGACGAGGATGAGGAAAAGGACGACGACGAAGAGGCCGAAGATACAACAGCATCAGATTCTGATGATTCCATCTTTATTTTCGGGAGAAGAGGTGGGGTAGAAGTTCTTCTTTTTGCCACTGACTGGACTGCGCTGGGGATTTCCTTTACTGCGCAAGTTGTGGTTTCTACTTTGAGAGCCTGGGTGATCTTATCAGGACTGATGATCATAGCATCAAGCCCAAACAACGTGGCAGAGCTGGAGTCAACCTCAATCACTTCACAAGTGCTGACAGTGCTAGTGGATAAGATCTTTCCATCAATGTACAAGCTGAGGTTCTCAGAGATATTACTAGAGATGTCAACCATGTAATCCTCCTCTTGATCGACCTCATCTTCAGCATCTGCACTGGGCACATAGACAGGTGGTGGGCTAGCACTGGGGGATTCTGCTGGTGGCGGTGCAGGCTGCCGCTGCTGGGACTGGCCATCCTGTAGAAACATACCTTTCCTGCGTACTCCCTTAGGCAAAAGATGACGCTCATGAATCCGTCGCTGATGTCTTCGCATGTTTGTATGGGTGCCAAAAGCCTTCTTACAATACTTACAAAGATGCAGCTCTTTTGAATCTTTATTTTCATCAGATACAAAAGCTCTGTTTGCTTCAGTACCCTGCTTGTCAGCCTCAGAATTATTGGGAGTCCCAACACTGTTTTGGGAGCTAATGATGATCAACTGATCAGATGTTGACACAAGATCTGAATTTGAACACTCGGTCAGCAAGGAGGAACCGACAGCAGCAGTGCCAGCAAGTGAGCCTGGTCGTTTCTTTGGCCCGTTTTCATGCCGTCGCTCGTGCCGGCGACGGCCAATCTGGGAGCCAAAGTATTTCCCACAGTACCGGCATTTGAAGGTGTGTGTTTGGTGGTTTGCAGTGACATGGATGTGTGTGTGGCGTTCCAGGCCTTGTTTAGTGGTGAAATGACGCTCGCAGTGCTGGCAAGGAAAGTAGGACTCCCCCTGGGGTTCACCTTGACCACTAGGGTCAGAGTCGGGGTCGGGTTTTGGGAGCAGGGGAATTGAGACTGCATCCTGCTCAAGGACTTCCACGCTATCCTCTTCAAGACCCTGACAGTTGGATTCCAGATGCAGCTGCTCATTATCTTCAGCAGGCTTAGCTTCGATGGAGGGTGTTCCCATTGATGGCAGTTCAAGTTCAGTTGATAGCGGTTCATGTGCCAATTCCCTTGGATCCAGCTCTCCTTCCTCCTCGACAGAAACGGAGATGGTAGGGAGTGTGTCCTCTCTCAGAGCGGGGGAAGGCTCAGACATGGTCTTTTCCTGTGACAACAACCCTGACGACGAGGAAGGATCTCCAAAGTCTTTCAGCCCTGAAATGAAAAATTTGAAATCTGTGGCATTAACATTGAAATTTAAAGTTTCTTACTTCTGTTTGTAAAGCACACAATCACACATTTTATACCAGAGCCTTGCATAAGTATTCACCCTCATTGGAGCTTTCCACATTTTGTAGTGTTACAACTTGAATTAAATTGGATTTTATTGGGATTCTTACCACTTGTTTTACACAATTTGAAGGTACAACATTTCTTATTGTAAAACAAAAGTTAAATTACAAGGATTAAACAGACATTTGTGGGTTACAAATGGTAGAACCACCTTTGGCTGCAATTACAGCTGTGAGTCTACTGGGGCAAATCTCTACCAGCTTTGCACATCTGGATCCTGCAATGTTTGACCATTCTTCCAGGCTAAATTCCTTAAACTCCGTCAGGTAGGATGGGGTCCGATGGTGAACAGCAGTTTAAGTCTTCCCACAGACTCTCAATCGGATTAAGGTCTAGGCATTGACTGGGCCATTCTAAAACATTCAGGCTCTTGGTTTTAAACCACTCCAGTGTAGCTTTAGCTGTGTTTAGGGTCATTATCCTGCCGGAAGGGGACCCCCTGCCCCAGTCGCAGGTATCTTGCAGACTGAAATTGGTCAGGGTGATGAGCAGTGTTGGTTTTGCGCCACACATAATGTGTCATTAACCAAAACGTTCAGTTTTCAGAGAACCTTGTTAAACAAATGGTAAAAATCCCAATAAAATCCAATTGAATTCCAAGTTGTAACACTACAAAATGAGGAAAGGTCAAAGGGGGGTGAATATTTATGCAAGGCACTGTAGGTAAGAAGTTACAGAATAAAGGAGGGGATTATGGATTTGCTAAAAAATACCTGGATTTTACTAAGGTTTAGGAGTATCCAAAACGATAGGCACTAAATCCAAATTAAATTCTACATTAGACAAGACACTTGAGCATGGCATCTAAAATTAAAACTAGCCAGAGAACACTCCGGTCCTCAAGGGCCACAGGGTCTACTGGTTTACAAGCTACCTCCTGATTTATACTTGAAAACTACCAGTGAGCACTTCTAATCAAAATTATTACCCAAATAAAATAATTAACGGTTGTATTAAAACAAAACGCCCTGTAGTCCTAGAGAACTGGAGTTGGACACTTGTGCCAATAGATCAAAGGGAAATGCAAACAGAAGTATTATATTGGAAGACATACCATCTTCGGAATCTCGCATCGCTGCAACAGGCCTTGTTCCACACGTCTGCTTTGGGCCTCGGAATCCTCCCAAACCAGCCTGTCTGGCTTTGTCTAACAGCTTTCTTCTGGCTGCAAAAGGTAATAACGACAAAGTTAATTAAACCAATCGTTAGTCATACTTTTAAATTACCAGTCCTGTACGTAGGCATCAACCTCAGAGTAATAAGACGACAGAATGTGACAGCTGTGCACAATACCTCTCACCGGAGGTTTCTCGTCCAATATGGGTAAAGCTATAAGGACAGAGCATAGTGCAACAATCACACTCATTACCCTGCCAGCCATTCACAACTGGTTTACTAGACAATCAATAAGCCCACACGCAAATACATGGGCTAAAACAAAAACGTAAATCACTTAAAATGTAAATAGGTTTACATTAACACTGAGTGGAGAGTACTATGCTCGGAGATGACTCACTACCGTTCAGCAAGAATTAATATCTATACTACAAAAAAACAAAAAATGTTTGTTTTGTTTTTTAAACCGAAACCTCACCATTATAAGTCATTCCAAGTCATCATTGCATGCATGTCGAACTAGGGGATCGTCTTATTCATGCAGCCCGCTTCTTAATTAAACCTGCAATCATCATTCATGATCATGATTACTGCCCGAAATAATATTAACTAAATGACCTTGAAGTTTTTTTTTTTAAACCCGAGTACTGATGCACTGAAATCAAGCACGGCCTTAGTAGTACAAGAATGCAGGTTAAAATCTGCTACAACCAGGTTAAACACTGAAACATGTGACAACCATTTGGTAAATAACATACAGAAGATGTCAAGGTCATATTAGTAAAAATAAAATGAGCTATTTGGCATTCATAATTCAGCCAAGTGGCATTTACCGTTTGCTATATAAACTGTATAAACTGAGTTTTTTTACAGAAGTTTCTGGACTAAAGAGACTTGATTGTCATTCAGAAAATGACGACGCATCGTTGCGACACAAAATCAATGACAGTAAATTGATATGGACACAAAGCCTGACAAAACTTCTGACTTTCAACCGCACACTTTGTGGTGTTGATCTGCCACTAAAACGCATACTTCCTCATGGCCATCTAGAATTATCCAACCATAGAAGAGCGATATTCACTCGCGCCATACATTACGCGAGAAGAACACGGGAGCCAAAGGCAGCCCACTGCCTATAGAGCACGCACAGCGTGTTAGAACAGTATGATCACACAATATTTGGTCCATCCAACACAAGAAGCACACGTGAACTCATCGATAATAGTCGACTCCTTGAAATTTCACACTCCTTTTTTTGCATAGCATGCAGATGGTCCTGATTTAAAATGCATAAGGGACATTCTGCAGCATTTTACCCATGCCAGGAAATGTTTTGCAATTTTTTCACCTTTAGAGCCGTTTAAGCCCACTTTAAATACATTACATTTCATACCATTATGTTATAAACAACTGTCGCAAAGGTTTTTTATTATGAGTAGTTCTTCAAAGAACTACATTTCATGAAAAATCCTAATTTGACCATGAAATGCTTATTAAATTACACATAAATGTCAGGCCCAATATTGTGATTAATACCTTAAAGTAAAATCCATAGATATTCTCTTCTTGCTTGCGGATGGACACTGATTTCTGTACAGACGACAGATCCATCCCACTATCATGAAAAGCTTACCACCCAAGGGCTGCTGCTTACGTCATTCAAAGAGACTAGTCAAACTCCAGCACAAAGCTCTGCATTCGCTCCAACTCATTCCCCCTAGTCGTGATGCTGGCTCCAAAAACACTGGAAGTAGGCCATATCCCCAAGGTCCTCCGATCACCAAATTTTGCGAAGCTATAGAAACGTTCAAATCCATATAGCCATACTCACCCGCCTTGCAAACGCATGAAAAATTGATGAGAGAAAGGGTGTATTTAATGATCCAGCACAAACTACAGAAAAGCACATTTAAAAACTTGCAGAACAGTGTCCTGGTACAGAGTTTCACTACACATAGTGGTTGCAAACCGCCCATGTTAGTTTCCTTAATATATCTTACAGATGATTGTATGCATTGAGATCTTAAAAAAAAAAATGGTATTGATGTTGAAAATGGCATGCATTGCTGGTGACTTCGTTCAAGATAGATTATGACAATATCACAAAAATCTTGTGGCAAATGAGAACTATGAAATGAAATGTTTATTATGAAATGAAATGTTTCCATCACCATTTCCTTTTTGAGAACTAAGGAAAACGCTGAAACCAGCTACATTGATAATGACAAGAGATCGTTGGATTTTCTACTTTCCACTGCTGGAGCAAAAAAATAAATAAATAAAAAAAAAAAAAAAAAAATAGACTTTTCCAAGCATCTACAGAATGCAGAGGACCAACTCCTTACCAAGCAGATAATCTGCCGTATAACTTCTCCTAGACCACAAGTCTGGCCAAATTGGTGGTGCACAACTGCTATAACATCGACACAGACACTATGACTGCAGTGATGCAACTATGTTATTTAGTACTTTGAAACTTATAAGATTTGAATAATTTACCATATTAATCACCACAGTTTTAAAGAATTTAATGTTAAAAAAAGGTAGAGCCTTGAGACCTCGTCATTTTTTGGTAATTTAAAGTACTTTATTTAAAAGATACATATTTTTAAATTAAGTGACTGAATTGTTTTGAGTTATTGTTGCAGCTCTACTAGCTAATACAGGGCTATTTTGGGATCACCTTCAGTTACAGGCTCAATGAAAATTTAGGAAAAAATAAATGCAAAAAGAAAGTCTGATCCCGCAATTAACAGCACAAAAAGGTTTAAGTACCGCTTTTAGCAAATACAAACCGGAGGAAGTGCTAAATCAAAACATTTTAACTATTTGTACAGATAAGCTAATTATATCACAATTGTATGAGGTATCATTTGACAATGTACATAAATTGACACTTGCCCAAGAACTATCCTATGCATATAATGTAGAGGCAATTACAATAAGTAGGCTCACGAGTTAAGAATTTAAATACACAGCATGCTGAAGTTAGTAACTAATCCCATAAATACCAAAGCAAAATGAGCACAGCAGCATATCACCATTAATTCAATTTAAGATAACCCATTTATAAGTTTTCAATAATGTGTAATTTCTTCATAATTTCTGAACCATAGCCAGAGGAAAGCAATTTAAAAAAAAAAAAAAAAAATCAAATTATTAAGTGCTATTATTGCTGTTTAAACCAATTTTCACTAAAATATACCCGTCTTTAAAATGACATTTCAGTTTAAACAGATTTTCATCCAAATTCTTTAAACAGACTTGTGTGTAAGTAAGGCAATGTGAAATATCACACAAAATAGTAAATGCTGCCCTTTGTCATCAAAAGGAAGCATAACCTCAAATCAACAGACAACTAGCTATTAATTTTAGCTAACGCCAAGCAATATTTTTGGAATAACGGGTTAGCAAGTCAGCTAGCATGCATGTAAGATGCAATAGTTACTTAAAACGAATGAATGCCAGCATGTTTAAAAAAATAATTGTTGGCCTAAAACCTTTTTATACATTTATAATGGTTGTACGTCTTGTTACAGACAGCGTTAGCTAAAAAAAAAAAAAAAACAATGGGTAGGAGATGGTATGGATTGTACATTTGTACAATAAGTGAAGATTTTAATATGATAGATAACCTTTTAAAGGGTAGGTGTTCATTTCCCCCGGTTAAGCGTGACATTTAGTCACCATACAAGATCTCATGTTGAAATTGTTCTCAGGTTATGATTAATATACATGAATGTTACCTTTACTTAGCATAATGCTTAACATCTGCACCGCAAAATAAACGGATTTTCCCCCCACCCCTTTGAGACTCATGAATTCTGTAGCCTTTTTGAGCAAGAGTAACATAATTATACCTGTTAAGCTTAAACTGGACTGCAAAATGTATCAAGGAGTAAAAGTTTTCTTTTTATGTAAAAAAGATACAGCAAAAGTTCCCTCAAAGAACAAGTTACACTATATACACACATAAACATACAAATACAATGCGTTTTATATATATATATGACGTTTTAGCATGTCCTTGGCTGATTCTAGCATCAACTCAAAATATACTCAAGCAAAGTGTGTGCCCAAGTTTTAATTCAGTTTCATATAGACCTTATAATAGGTCTTTATTTTAATTCAGTAAAATGAGAAATATACAACTCCTTTAAGTTAACACTGAAGGTAAACCCAACTAGTATGTAAATGACCTCCCAAGATTATGCATGTCCTTCTGCTGTGATGGTGGCTCTCTTCAAGCAGTCAAACACTAGCTTGTTTAGGAACGTTAAACTTGAGTCTCATCAACATACATGCAGCCTAAACTAGTCCCTTGTTCAATATTTGTAACAATCCATAAACATTTTAATTTCTGTAATATACTTGAATCATAACTCTTTTTCAAATTTTCATGCCTACACAATAGGTGATTCCCATAACAAGTCAATAATTGTTACATCTTTGCCTTCTTACTTTAGAGTTCAATTTAGAACGACATAGAAAAAGCATTTCTAGCTACTTGGTTTGAAAACGAGAGGGGGCATATCGGTCTTGTGCAACACCAATTCTACGGCCTAGTCTGCATACTAAGCAAACATTAGGTTACTTACCTACAGTTAAACTAGCGTTCTCGGCCTAGCAAGAGAGTCGACAGAACGTAACCCGGTTTGATTAAAGTGAAAACAAAATATACCCACATATCGTCCATGAATCAAAACCTACTTTTTTTAAAATACCACCCTAGGCGATCTCCTCAAGCTTAAATGGGTGTAGGCTAGTCTGCTGTCCTGGTTGGGATTTTTCTTGTCGTTCTCGTTTTAAAGTTGTCAACGCGAACTCTACAGTGACAGCTGGCTGACCTCACAAATGCGGCAAATTGTCGTTATTAGCGCAGATTAAACGGCATCGATATAAATTCCAATATATCTTCCGTGTATCGTACGTAGGTGGCCTTATTAGCTTCGACAGAACACATTGCTAAGCGTCTGACACACGTAGCTAGCACGCTAAGTTAGTAACTGGAGGTTACGCATTCCACAACACGGTTTGTATACTTTGGATGCTCGCGTACGATAATTAAAATCATTATATTATGTCGTATCATACCAACAACGTTTCTAATGCTATTAAAAACATGAAATCGAAAATGTATCAAAATACTTCAGCCAAGATTTGTATGACGCAAGGTTGCTAACTAGCTAGCTACATAATACCTGGATCGTAGAGAATACGTACAGGCAACTCAACTACCAAAGCAGCGTCAGAGTGAAAATGACTCGTTACCTTAACACATCAAGAATATATACTGAGCTAGGCCCTTATAAAAATACATTTAGGTAAATAAAGTCCAAAAATCAGAAGCATTTCAGAAACACTGCATTTATGATAAGATCATGAGGGCACAGGTATAGACTTGGAAATCAAGTAGTAGCCGTGTAATAGCTGTCCATCTCGCTAATTACCTACTACTGAAAAGTAGGGTTAACGGTGCAGACATTGTTACATTGCGATAATATTAATAAAAATAGATTTGCCTAAATACCAACTAGCTGTGGCGAGGAAACTGGAAAGGTCAGTCGTACAGTAGAATGTTAAGACTAAACAACTGACACTCCAATCATACAACTAGTACTACAACGTGGTATTTGTTATCAAACAGTATTACTACCAGCAGACAATATCTACAGCATTTCTGTAACAACCGAGTCGTGACGGATGACGGTTAAAATAACTTAAAACATATAGTAAGAGTGGCCCAGTCTGGCATTTTCTACTTTGTTTTTAAGTATTTCATTACATCGGAAGCGGAGATATTCGTAGTAAATTGAAGAAAAGCGGAGGTCGAATGCTGTCTTCAATTTAGCATCGCTTACCTCTTTTGGTTCTGGGCGAATTTTTCTTTCCCAAACTACTGACTCGTTCTTCCTCTATTGCAGCTGTTATCTCTGGATTGTCTTCCCCATTGTACCACACCAGCAGCTCTTCCCCTGGTCCGATTGGCTGGAACAAGTAGAAGAAAACGAGTAAGCGCCAATCGCAGACTGGTTTGTTGGATGGGAGAAAACGCTGGCCTCCCTTGAGCCAGGGGCGGGCGTGTATTTATTTTTGCTTGAGCAACAAGCTTGATGCTGTTGAAGTTCTTCGAAGCATTATATATAAATGAGTTACAGTCGGTCCTCAAATTCAGTCGAAGATGAGAATTTGTATAAAATAAAACCCTAATTGAGCGACAACCGCTTCCCTCTCAATGGTCTCTGAAAACAGCACTGACATGCTAAGAACAATGACTGCAGGACGAATTCACACCACCAGGCGGCAGCAGCTAAAGTTCTAACCCCTGTCTTTGGGGGAAAAAAGGGACTCATTCAACCCTGAAGCAATTAACCTGAACAAGAGCAGGGCTTCACAACCCAAATCCTGCCAGTGACCCAAAGTTTCTTCAAACAAACCAAATGAACTTACTTTGACTAAGCCAGTAAACCGATAAAGCAGTTAATTGTTTTGTCAAATAAGTGATTGGTGACTTTATATTTAACAAGTTTATTTGTTTTCAAGATCCTTATTTGATTAAACAATCGTTGAGGACAGCATATCCTAAGCATATTTCCTGTTGATCAAGAGACCACCACCACTTTTGTCAGTGTCGCGTTACCATCTCCGGTGTTTTCACAGCCAGAAACGGCAATGAAAAAAAGTTGTTTTGGGTCTACTGCTAAGGCGTCTACTGATATCAAGATTTTGTGTAGACCATCGTGGATTCCTAACAATACATGCGAGTAAATGTGGAGGTAAAGTGGCATGGTGTAACCACAAGTAGGTAGACACTACAGCGCTTTATTTGTACTTATCAGGGTTATAAGTTCCAGGTCCAACTTTCTGCATCAGTAGGAGGAGCTGGGATGGTACGTGGCTTCCAGGCCTCAGGGGCCAGTGATACTTATCCAAATTAAGCAAGAAGAATAGGACAGCACAATAGGACAAGACACCTGGTACAAATCCAGCATCACAGATTTTCAGCGTGCATAACATCTAGTAAGAGCCACACACACTGCTCTGTCTTCCGTAGAACAATACCTGCAAATCAACCCTGTTGAAGACAGATCATTAAGTACAATTAAGTTACCTACGTCACATCCATTCAAAAATGTGAAAGTGGATTTGCAACAATTATTTTCTCCTTTAAATAACAGAGATTTGTTTAAAAGAGGCAATTTGTACGATTTTGTCAAGAGTAGTGTAGTATAGCAATGGTATATACATACATACCACACCTTTACACATAAAACACACACACCAGTTTATTAGGTATACCACCCCTTTCACAAAAATTGATCACTCCTACAGACAGTGTGTCATGAGGCCGTGGCTTGCTATGACAGGCAACGGGAGACCTAAGCATCTTTTAGCATGGTATGACCGTCGGTTCCAGTCAAGCTGGTTCCAAGCATGCCAGTTTCAGTATCTGAGAAACTGGCCTCCCTCCTAGGCTTTTCATGTACGGCAATGTCTAGGGTTTATCGTGAATGGTGCAATAAACCAAAAAAGTAAATAAATAAATAAAAACTTGTCAGAAGCAATCCTGTGGGTATTAACAGATTGTGGCTGGAGAATGTAAAGGATTGCCTAAGCTAAAACCGGCAGGCCACAGACAAGCAAATAACAGGGCAGCACAGTAATGTTGTGCACTGACGCACTCATCCGCCGGTCCTTGTCACGGACGGCCTACTGCAGCGGACTACCATGTTGGGTTCCACTACCATCACCCAAAAACAATAAGTGGCTCCAGTGGACACCAACATTGGGCCACTGAGGAATGGAAAAACATGGCCTGGTCTAAAAAATTCCTGTGGAGTCAGGTGCTGGTGGTGTAATGGTGTGGGGAATGTTTTTCTGGTGTATCTTAAGTCACTTGATACCAATTGAGCAACAATTGAATACTAGAGTCAATCGGAACTTTGTTGCTGACCAGGTGCATTCCATCATGGCTACAGTTTACCTTTCGTGACATGGCTATCTAGGAGAATAAAGTCCCAATGCATGCATCACCGCAGTATGGTTCCGGGAACGTGACATCAAGTTCAGTTTACATGAGTGGCTCGGGTATTCTAAAGAGCATCTTTAGGATGAGAGGAAACAGGCTCTTTACAGCATGAATGTACAGCCAACCATTCTGGAGCAACTATGTGATGCCATTGCATCAGCATCGACTAACATCCCTGTGGAACGTTTCCAACACCTTGTGGAATCTATGCCCCCAAGAATTCAAAGAGAGGTTTGAACTCCTTGCTTAAATAACCAAAATTAATAGTCCTAAGCCTTTGTCAGGACACAGGATTAATAAAGCCAATGCCAACTGCATGTTGTACAAATGTTAGGCAACCATATTGGAGATATCCAAAAAATTACATTGTGCACCGACACCATATGCTATTCAAATTTTTTTCCAAGGATATAAGAGGAGGGCAGACATTTTGTCTCACCTCAATCCTGGCCGTCATAATAATATAATAATAACCAACACTCGTCAATTCTAGAAAGCCAGTAAAATGATTCAGGATTAGACGAAATTCCAGAAAGCAGGACTTAATTCATTTTCGGATCTTGCCACCTTCCTCAATCTATCAGAAGGCATTACAGGGTGTCACTCGGCGTGTAACGCCTGCAGTCCATCTCAACGGCCAATTAAGAGTGAAACAAATCCGTCAGAACAGAGTAAAATTGAAGACTTTGCAAGTCTTAAAATTATTCAAACAAATACAAAAACATGCTCAACGTGACAAATGTATTTCAATGCAAAGTCCAACGAGTGAACCAGAAATTCGAAACTCCTGCTCATATCTCAAATAATCTGCTCATCAATGCCATCAGTTTCTCCCCACAGAATCCTGTCTCAACCGTCATAAAGTTGACTCTCACATTTGCTTTTTGTTCCACCCTTCGCACTCATTAATTGCCTGACGCATACCTTGCAGAAATCACCTCCTGGATGATCACACACCATCTGAAACTCAAAGCACAGTGGCTGTACATTCCAGCAAGGTCCCACTTCCAAAATCAAAAACTCGTCACAACATTCTCCAATTATATTATCGATATTATTCAAATGTACATTGACCTTCTAAGGGCAGGCAGACTTAAGACATATTTCCAAACTTCACCAAGGTAATAATAATTCATTGAAACTTTTATTTTTATTTTTTATTTGACTATGGTTGCATCTTTACTGCTTTCAGTTTTCTTGTTAGGACCAAATGCAATTTGCCCTTCACTGTCAATAGTGTAAAAAACACACAGTTGAATGTAAATTTAACCCCTTTTCCATTTGTGCTACAGTTTATCTCGCTTTCTGCTTTACATTTGGGATATGGGCACTTGTCTAATAATGATTAAAGGTGAGATCATGACAACACAAATAACCTGCCAGAGAAAGGATGTTCGGGGGCTAGGTCAGTTTTGTTTAAGGATAGTACGTAAGGAAGCCGAGAACCTCTGCCACGTGACGCGAGTTCTGTACCTACCTTCAGCACTTTGTAGTAAATAGCTCTGTTTATCTCCAGCGGGAAGAGGTTCTGTTCTTGAGCGGAACGGGCCCAGTTCACATACCGTAGCCAGTTCCCCTTCATTGGGTCAGTGGCATCCACACACATCCATCCCCAGGCTGGGAAATACACCTGACCAAGGGCACAGATCATGAACAAAAATGGCAAGCCGTGCACTAAATTCCTTTGCACGTTACACAATGCTCAAGTTAAATTAATTTTTACCACTGATGGTGTAGCAGAAAAAATAGCGCTTACGTATTTAAAGAAACATGAAATATGCTCAGCTAGTTTCCAGTTGAAGTGAATCTCAAGCAACAAAGTGCTGAGCACAGAGGCAGACGGGCAGCAATGTGGTGAAGAGAAGACCGGTGTTAAGTACTGCATCTATCCTATTTCAGTCTGCTGCTCACCTCCCACATAAACACAATGCTGAAGACCGGTGTTAAGTACTGCATCTATCCTATAGCAGTCTGCTGCTCACCTCCCACATATACACATTGCTGGTCACCTGGGACCTCTTCTTTCTCTCCCCGACAAACGGGCCAAATCTTTTGCCTTTAGGGATAGACTTGGAGGCCCATACTCCTGTAGAAAGAGAGACAGGAGGATATTTCTTGCTCAGAAGATGGTAGCTTGGCAACACACATGCGCAGTTATTCATGAAGAAATATGGTTACAAATTTGTTAAACAATTACTTGGTATAAGATGACAACGGCATGTTTGACAAGCTGTAGACAGTTACTGAAATGAAATGACAGCTGTGGCATATTATGTCTACTTCTACTCCAGACTTTGGACTTTTGTCCAATGCTCAGGTGACCCTCAAGTTGAACTGCTCTTCACAACCTTAGCTGATGCCCCACGCACTCACTCACCAATGCGATTTTGATTGACAGCTGATTGCCTCAGCCTCATGTCATCCGGTAGCGCCCTCCACACATGGGGCGGAATATTTTCCAGGGTTTCCACTGTCCCTCCAGGCACCGCCATAACTGTCTAAAACACAGTAGACCCTTGTACTCTTTCCAATGCCAAAGCAACGTTAAAAAGACGACTTCCCAGTACCGTTCTACTGTTAAAAACTGTGTTCATTTATAATGCCTTTTATAGGGATGACTTCAACCTATTCTCATAAACAAAGCCTATGGACAAATATACACACTAGAAGACGGTTATGGTTTCAACCTCAAACTACAAAAAAATAAAATAAAAAATAAATAAAAATAAATAAAAAAAACACAACTACAATAAGCATATAAAACATGAAAAAATTCATAAAACATCACGCAACACCACGTGATCAACTACTAATGCTCGTAGTCGTTTCCAAAGCATATTTGATAGCCACAGTTTACTAATAGGAAGTTGGTCGATTGGCAGTAGTGTTCATCTTTGCTTGGTAATTTACCCCATAGAACACCAATTGCCAGGCTAAACAGAGCTACATCTTGAGAAGGGGTAAGCAAAGAATTCCAAGACATCTCCTGTAGCCCTGAGCATTCTGTTAAATGCCCCAAGTGCTTTGTTAGCTGACAGTTGCCTTTTAAAACAACGGTTATTCTTTCAGTTTCTAAAAAAAAGAAATAATGAAAAGCTCAATTAAAAGCGGAGCACACTTAATGTAACGATGTCTAGCCCAGCCACTGCTCAGTTTAAAAGGCAAGAACTGACTAGTGTGGTAAGTAAAGTGAGAATTTACTTTCTGAAAAGTTTAAAATTTTTTGTAAAGTAAAGAAATGACAAAGTCCACAAGACACATATGGGACATTCCCTGACCCAGAAAGTAACTCTGATTCCCCGGGACGGTCGCTTCAAAAAGAGACCAGTGCAAGCAACACCAGGAGCGGTGACAGCCCTAGACATTGGACGACTCTGCTCTGGACCCTGTATCTCACCTGTTCCAGACGGAATCCACGCTCGGCTCTAGAGTTAACACTGAGGGAAGGCGGCTCACATGAGGCCTGTAAATAGGCATAGAAACAAATGTAAGATTGCCCTACCCAACTGTATGTCTTCAGTGCATTGTTTTCAAACCTGATGCATGTGCTACAGAGCAGCTGTTCTCAGTCCTGGTCCAGGAGGAGCACAGTTCAAGAGGATTTCCAACTCTTAAAATAAATAATTACTGCCCAAATTGAACTAAGTGCTTAATTACGTGACTGGCCTGAAAACCTGCCTCCAGGACCAGGATGGAAAACCAGAGCTTTAGAGTTTAAGTGACTTTTAGACATAATTACAAAGTTGACAAAAGGTAGCTGAAAATACTAAGTGAGGCAGTTGCATGTCATATAAACTATACAAGTTTTACAATCAGTGGTTCTCAAAGTGTGGTTTATAATCAAATGTATATATTTATATACAACAAAAAAAAGTTACACGTTAATGTCAGAATATATTCAATTGAACAATCTTGCAATTTGACTACATATTTTTAAGTCAAGTTTTTAAGGGTTACATGATCCAAGGAAAAGTGGTCCACCACCTGCCTTAACAGAATAAACAGAAAAAGTTAATTCTTAGGAAGGCTTTTTATCCATGTATATGGAGGTCAGAAAAGCACATGCCACCCTATGAATGTAGCTTGCCGTTACTGACACATATAATATTCCCAGGATTAACAAGGAAGGATAGTTAAGGGGCTTCTCTGTTCTTGATAAACAAAAGATGTGGGAATACAGAGCAGTTAAACAGCAGGAGCCATAAAGGGTTTTCGTACAGACTGCATCTTTAGTCTCAAGTCGGTTTGTTTGCAGACGGCTCGGCCGTCATTGGTCACGGTCAGCACACTCACAAATGTGATCAACATTTTTTGCCATCATTATTCCAGAGCTGTAAACAGTTTAGCAGCAGACACATCTACTTTTTAGATCAGATTTCTTGATTAAAGAAATAATCTAGCCCCTACGCCTCACTGCACATGGAGGGCAAATAAGCAAAATATCAATTTGTTTCAGCTAATGATGGGTGATGTCGGATAGCTACCGAGGTTATTTCAACTTGGAATTTTGTCTCAGGGGGACACACTTAAACCGTTTAGGCCTACTGCTTTTAAAAAAATGTACTGTGGTTGATAAGTTCGGTTTTGATTGATTGCAAACCACTGGAATACCTTTTTCTTAAGGGAGCTTTGTTTCTTCCCGTCATTTACAAGCTCTCGATACACACTTTGAGAGGAAAGACAGACAGTAATCATGCAAGTGACATGACAGTCCACAACTCTTACGAAAGAAAATAAAGGCTGAGGTTAACTCCAGATACTTTTAGAGCAGAATGACAGACTATCCTGTATTCCCCCCCTTTCTCTTCGCAAGGGTTCCAACATATGAAGTCCCACAGACCTCTGCAAATAGCAAATAGTAGGGAAACAAAGCCCATTCGTTTTTCTAACAGTCCCTCTCCCAGGATCACAGGAAAATGAGCTTAGTCTCAGTGGATGCCTATGCTATGTACATGTGCACATGCATTTCCCATGTAAACATACTGTGCGTGCATGTGTGTGTGTGTATATGGGGAACCAACATTAGTGTTGTCCTCTTACAAAGGAACAGAATTGAGACAGTAAAGATTCCAGCTGCTCTACTTATTAGGAGGTCAATGACCAGCTTCCACCTGTCTCTCCCACTCATACTCTCAGACACACCTCGAAACCAGGAACTGTACAGCCCCAGAGAGCAAATCTATTTAAATGAGCATTTCTGGATGCATTATCTCAACTCTTCCGAGTCAACAGATTTTTCTAAGAGCACAGCAGTCAGTGATGCCAGTGTGAGCTTCAGTCAAATGAGAGGAAATCCTATCGGTTTACAAACAGTACTTTTGAATGGTGGATTTCAGGGAGACGTCAACACTGATTAGCAACACCATACGCATCACTCACAAGCAACTTTCAATTCAGGCGGCAAATCTTTGAGCGAACCCCAAAATGATAGACGTAATTTCTCCAAAGCCATGCTGCTCCAAATAAGATTTGGTAATCCTGGGTTTAATGTCCGCAGCTCTTTCAGCTTTGGGTGAACTAGTCAGGCATACTTAAGCACTGCAATTCTAGCCACTGTTGAAGCAGGACCCACTGCTCAGGGACCCACACAGGTGCTTCTCATCACCAGGCCTTGAATCTTATCTTCAACAATCTAAACTTTCCCATTTCTGCCTGTTATTTGGATAAACCTAAAATAACTATGATTATGACCTGATGAATATTTTGGGCAAAATGTAGACATTTTGAGTTCGTCACTTGCATTTCAGCATTAAGAATTTTTAATTTGAAAACAAGAAAGACATTTTTTTTACATGGATCACCTCCATTATTGAAAGTAACAAAATTAAGCATCATAATACAAACGTGCTGCTTTCCTTCCAATTCCTTCGTTATTTCTATTCATGAGAATTGACAATCATTCCGCAATGTGGAATCCATTAGGTCTTTAACAAACCTTTCAAAACAGGTTGAAAAGATTGACAGCTTGCCCATTTTATGGGCGCATTGTTTGCGGCAGCGCTTGCCAAGACTATCACTGCTCCAAAAGACAAGCTATTGAACTACTATCCTACTATATATTGATATCCGAATGCCTTGTCGTTCACGTCTCACTGTCACAGAAGTCCTGCGTTTTTTAGGTGCAGATTTTTACATTACGTGGCTTTTCTACATTCGTTCTAATGAAGGTTAAATTATTTAAAATGTATTTTTGTAAATATAATACTGTATTTCATCACAATCTTACAACGCAAAGGTCATTATTCTAAAATTTTTGCTCGGGCTCTTCAATACGGCCTGCACGTTTACCTTTGCCTCTATTATTCTGGGAGTTCTGTCGGTTTTATTCAAATTACTAAAAAAATAAATTTTCAATTATAGGGTGTTGATTTAATACAATAATTGGAGTCTTATGTATTCTAGTCCCAATTTTTACTTCCTGCTATAAAAACGAATATAAAAACTGTAGAGAACGCTGTAGCTACAACATTGTGAAGAATCCAGAACTTTCCATTTCGTACAAACCGTTTAAAAATCACAAAACGGTCATATTTTAAACTATAAAGAAAGGGTTTACCTAAAGTCGGTTGGGTGTGTGGCAGTACAGTAAAATACGGGTTTAAATGGAATCCGCTCTGAAAACATCTTTGTTATAAATTGCAGTGCCAGCGGACAAAGAGCCGAAAGCCTTGTTCGATTTTTACGATAGTAAAACAATGCCTTTAGCAGCGTAGAGTTTCCAAACGCCTAAACTTCAGTGAAATTCTTGCATTATGTCAACTTTCAAGTTGAAGTACGAATGAAAGGAACAATTACCTGCTGAGCGAACCCAATTTAACGTTATCTGCTCACCAACCACCCATCCCATTTTGCCCCCGAGAACCATTGACATAAACATGCACAGGAAGCAAATGAAACGTGCATGTATGTTTAGTATATTTGTGAAACGCTACATTTTAATTTAGTTTGATGCTAACAGTGTAAACGTGTAACACGCCGATTAATAATAAGATGAGAATGATGCAGCCAAGCCAAAGTTACTGCAAAAACAGTATCACAGGAAAGTTTACATCCTGATGCACTTTATACACCGTGACCGCTTGTTCCAAAAAGTTCCGTGAGATGTTTCTAAGAGCGAACCACTCACTAAATAAGGTGACAGACTTCATATATTTGTATTGTTACACTCAAACATCGATCAGTCAGTGTATTTCTCCGACCGCTGCTACCCACAGCTAGAATGAGGTGTCAGGTTTTTGCATGTATTCTGCCATGTGTTCTCTAGAGTTGATTCCGAGAACCATCTTGTCTTTTTCCCCCCACACTTACCTGTTGTATTTTGACCGGCACCTTGTTTTTTGGGTATACCTGCTTTCAATCAGATGAAAATGGCGGATGGACGTGAATGTCGAAAGCCTCTGTGTAGCTACTCGGTCGAATCTTGGGAGTCGTGGAGGCAAGCTGTACGTGCAGTATAATCACCACGACTGGGTAATATACAACGGGTATTCACGCAAGTAACTTCGACTCTGTGAAATAATTAATACGAACCATCAGAGTAAGTTAAAAGTATTCCAATATACCTATTGAATATAGGGAAACGTAAGCATCTTCTTAAAATGTAAGGGATAATAAAAGTAAAAAGTAATAATTTTTTTTTTGTTTTTGTTTTTTTAAGCGAGACGCCTCAGTCACCGCCTGCGGCTACCAGGGGCAAATTGAATACAGATGCTACTTGCACTAACAATTAATCTTAATCACATACCGCAAGGAATAGAGTGGATGGACGGGTCCAAAAAAAAAAAAAAGTTAACGTCGGGTTTTTTAAAACTACCGATACGTCACGATAAATCTCCAGAAACTTTATCCCCATGTTTAAGTAATTGATGTTTTTTCCCCGGAAAATATTTTTGTTATACTTTCACACCACATGTATTATAATAGTATAATAGTATTATAATATTGTATAATAGACTGTCTATTCTTACAGTATCCAGACCCCATAACAATGAGGGGCTGATGGAAATACGATTGGGGAGAAAATTCTGAGACGAGCTGTGCTGTAGTACTTGTCATTTCAGCTTCATGCCACCATCGGTCATTGTCTGCTGCTAGCACAGTGAGCACATCAGATGGAATCCAGTTATCATACTGTGACACTGCACCTGTTCATCTCAGGAGAGATTTCTGAGACCTCGGTTTGCAGTGGCACTCAGTGATAACCCTGCTGTGGGTTCCGTATTTACAGCTTGCTGCATTGTTAAGACAGCCAGGATTAAAACTCTGACCTCAGGGCCCTGCTTGACCTTCTGCTGGACATGACATATTGTCACATCTTGTGTTATGTTTATATTTCAAAACACTGTTGAGCAAGCAGCCGTTCCAACAGAGTTTTTAAAATCTAGGTTCTTGTTTTCATTGATACAGGACTTTTGCTAGGAATTAACTCTCCGGAAGAATCTCTGTCACTCTGATCATGTCCTTTATAAATTCAAGTCTTAGTGTTTTTTTTTTATTCTCCAAGAAAATGAATGGCTCAAAGACTGAGCAGATACTAAATGTGATGCTTCCATATTTAATGATCCACCCTTTATTTGGGTAAAATTATATAGACATCAGAATATAACCAAATTTATTATAAAAAATTCATATTCTAGCTATATACTGTAACGTCCTAAGGGTTCCGGCCATGGTGAGATTCAAATCTCCTGTGCCAAAGGCAGCGAAGTTACCACATTACTAAAACGGCTTGGCCTCTTAGTGAGACTTCCAGATTGTTTATAATCATATTGTAGCAAAGAGCTGTTAAACATATTATTTCATGATGATGGTTATTCCATGAAATATACGGCACCCTCAGCAACAGTATCAGTATGTTCAGACTACTCTATTTTAAGTGGGTAAGCAGGTACCAAGGGAGTCGCTTTGTGTGATTTTCAGAGGTAGAAGGTATATATATTTTAGGCAGAATGGGCAGGTCGAAGGATCCAAAAGAGTTTGAACACGACATGGTTGTTGGTGCCAGATGTGCTGGTGTGAGCAACTTGGAAACAGCAACCCTGCTGGAGTTTTCACGCACTGCAGTGTAATAATCATCTAACGTTATTATTATATTGCTAATTATGCCGGAAAAATCACGTGCAAAGGTGGGTAGCCTGAATAAGACATCAACATTTGCAAGACCTTTCCCAGTGCAGTATACAATCCTATATTGGAAAATAGCTAACTGCTCACCCACCTAGCCAGCTGTCCCTCCATCTGTTCTGAGTGCAAACAATTTTCCCATAAGAAACTGTTTAAATACTTGGTGAAAGTGACCATACGGTGAAAGTGACCATACTGAGTAACTTTTCCTGTAGCTGCACAGTTCTGCTCTTGCTAAATCTGTGCTCCATTAGCAAACACACATTCCAAGTCACCCTCTCCCTGAGACAGAACTGCTCCAGGTCCTGCAGAACTTCAATGTCTAAAATAAAAAAAATAAAAAAATTTCCTAAAATGTATTTGACGTTAGAATAATATTTGACGGAAGAATTATCCCAGGACAATCTAAAAGGACAGCTTTGCTGATTGATTGTATATTGGCACCACAACCAAAATATCTTGGCTATCTATTTATTATTCTTCATCAACCACAAATTTAGATATAGACGGCCTCGTTTGATTTTAGGGATATGAGTGCAGTCAAACTTGGGCATTTGTTTTGTCATATTGATATCTACAGGTAAGTCAACATGAAACGTTTAAAGCCAAAGTCAAACCCGAAAAAGTAGATTATAGCCAAAAGCCACTGTAAGGGAAATCTTTTTAACAGAATTGCCTGCGTTTTAAGACATGAATAAATGAATAAATGAATATTCATGAATACTGAACACCGGAACACTGTTCCACTTAAAGAGCGGCTGCAGCCTGCTGGACTAGCATGGAGACGGAGGGAATGAGTGTGAGGAAGCGTGCATCTTACCGTGTTAGGGTGGAGCATCAAGGATAATGTCTTTCTCAGCAACCTACTTCGTCTGGCCCTTGAATGCTCGATAAGTGAGGTGGTTTCAACAGTTCTGAGTACAGGGACTGCAAGTGTCCCAGTCCAGGATTACTGCTCAAGTTCTTGACAACACGGTTGACCGACAGGGAAAGTGTCATCTATAGGCAAGAGAATCTGAACTTTTGAGACTAGAATACATTGAAGTTTCCTTTACACCAAAATGCTTCGGCGTGTGTAACTGATGTTGATAAAAGGTTGTCATTATCAATTGTTTATTAAAACTAACACCGGTATATAGTTATATTAAATTAAGTTCACAGGCAAATATTGAATGCACTTACTTTAGACTTAACCATGGTGTCTAAGAAATGGCAACAGATGAAAAATTGAGGGAATAGAACCGAAAACTTGAACAAATTTATCCCGTCTTAGGCAAAATTGTTGGCATTTGGTTGTCAGATTATTATCGTTAAAAGGTATTTACAAAAGCAAACAGGAGTTGGTATAAGGAAAGGGTTCGTTTTTCACGGGAATGCGATTAAGACGACACACCCGAGGTAACGACATTCTTATTTTTTCACATTTTCACATCATTTCCTGAATTTTCTAAATGCAGACAATCGTTTCTTCTGAACATTATTTAGCTAGAAGGGGAAACTTCACATGTAATAAAGCAAAAGGAATGACAGGTTTTTTTATTGAATGTCTTATTGAAAACATTGCATAAGCCCCTGAACAACAGTAACTATCAGAAATTAAACAATGAAACACCCCGGCATACAAATGTTTATGTGCGGATTTTTATATCCCAGACAGCATCACTTAATTCCCACATCTTTTGCAGTCTCCACCTGTGAAATTTGTAGTCATTTTGGCTGAATTCAAATATAGAATATTAAGAAAATGTACAATTTTAAGGTTTAGAGCACCACATTTTACCCCCCCCTTTTCCAATTCTTACCTTTACACGTAAACCTCAAAAATGAAGGCTTCCACTATGCAGGGTCACGCTAACGTTAGGGTAAAAGGCCTAAACACATCTGTCTATTCCCTGATGAACACTCCACATGGATCTTTAATTATTCTCCCCTGAAGAGAAACGAACGGGCTCCGTTGGGATGTTGCCGCGTTACACAGTGATAACACAGCGTTGTTAGAACAACAGCTACCGGCATTTCAAAGACGGAGAGCAGACGAGAGACCCTCACCGCTATAGGCCGACGGGGGGCTGCGGTCAACACAAGAGAGGCTAGCCGCAGCGCTAAAGCTGCGTAGCAATCTCCAGCCTCCTTGCCTGGAGACGGGGAAGCCCGGAAAAGAGACAGCCATATCATAATAATTAACGGGGGCTGTGTGGAGGCAATTACTGCGTGTCGAAAGTAGTGGCCTAGAGGTACGACTAACGGGAGAACCGGAAAAAGATGTTGTGTCCTCTCCGCAAACATGACGCTTCAGAACACCTAGTTTTACATGTCTCACAGAGCAAGTACAAAAACAGAAGATACACAAGGCTTTATCTATTCATTGTGGTACAAAGGAAACGCATACATACGGACAGAAAATGAAAGCGATGTCAAACCACAAACAATTCCACAGTGAAGTTAACATATTTTATTTTTTTTTAAGTGCCATTCATGCATATCAGGAGGGGGGAGGGTCTGGCAGCGACAACCTTAATGACACTTCGGAGTTCTTTTACAGCACGAAACCCATACAAAGAGTAGCTGTGTCATGTCTTGGACAGCAAAAGTAATAAACCGTGCAATAACAAAAAGGGAAAAAAGGAAAAAAAAAACAAACAACAAATACAAGATAAATGAAGTAAAAACAAAACAAAAAAAAACCTTTTATAAACATTGAAACACTGACTGTAGAACCGTAGTACAGGTAAAAGGTAGTGTCACACGAAAAGCCAATGCATTTTCATCACATATATACAATATAGATATATACATAATGTGTCACCCTCTGATTGAACAATAACAAAATACTCTGTATTCTTCCCCACACCCCCCTCCCCATTCCCATTTCTTTAAATCATGGAGTCCCGTCTCCCCCCACGACCACCCACCCACGCAGAGGAAATAGGACAATTTAAAAGACATATATTTACAATAAGCACAATAACACACCAACATTGAATAAAATAGGCCTCAAATACCAGTACTTGTTGGCAGTTTTCTCCCTTAATGTAACAAGGCTTCTTTTTTTTTTTTTTTCTTTTTTTTTTCTTTTTAACTAGATCTAAACCTCTCGGGCATGTTCATCTCCACCGGCACAGCAAAGTTGAACCATCGTTAAAAACACGAAACACGCACACAAGGATTGAAGGGGCGCAGTTAAAAATCAATTGATTTGTCCTTTCTTTAAACTCTGACCTCCCTTGTCCACTCCATTCCCTCACAATTCTCCCACCACTTTCATTAGTTCCCACTGAGTAGATCCAAACAACAAAGCTCTCAGACGACTTCTGTAGACACCAAGTCCCAACAAGCTTGCCTTGTACAAATCAGACAGAGTAAAAACTGCCCAACCAGGGCAGCAAAGACATTCTCTGTTTGTATAAGGCTGCCTCCTGTACCAGCATTCCTTACTTTTACCCCCCCCTCCCCCCTTACTGTGAACATACAATGAAATGCAATCACGTTTCTGAGATATAAAATTTGGTTTTCAAGGGCTCTTAATATTTAAAAATTGTAAGTACCTCCAAAACAAGAACTGGCATTGTTTTTACACATAATAATAATTTATGCAATAGAGTAAGTATTTATAGTACTTATTTATAGTACTCAAGGACCAAGGTAGTCTACCCCGGGTAGTTATACTGTTTTGATGTTACAGTTGCAATACCCTTATACCTACAGCTGGAAAACGCTTGCATTGTTACGATTTATTTTCTTAAATCATCTCATAGTGTTCGAAATTACAATTGCAATTTTAAATCTCTTAAGCACTTTTAAAATGGCTAAAAGCCTGAATTGGCATCCAAGCAAGCTGGAAAATAAAGGACAGCATGATTACCTATCCATAATACAGCTGAATAAAAACATTAGTGATGGCATCCCATAGCATGTCAACTTGTGCATGTGACTGACCAATCAGATGTCACTTTAAATACCACGTCCACTCAATCCACCCAATTTACAACCTGTCCAAAGTGGAGAAACTGCCTCCCTCCCCACATCAGTGCACACGGATATCACTTACTACAGCTTTGCCGGTTAGTTAGTCATTTTGCCCATTAGGATTTGGCTTGAACAGCAGGTTTCAATAATAGCCATTTTAAGCCACACTTTTCATTTCTTGTTAAATTGACAAACATACAGTCCCCCCCCACTTAATACGAATGTTCCTGGCCCCCTTCAAACTGAAACTATAACACAAAACTGCTTCAGCTGAGGGGACAAAGGCCTCCGGAATCCAGAACAGCACATGAAATAAAGAGAATGTTAAAGACTGTTCTGAAATGTCCACATTATCTGCACTGGCTAGCATGTGTGCACTTCTTAAAACCATTACAGCACGACACAGCTTCTAAACTGAGCGGGAAGAGATCGAAAAATAATTTACAGCTGGAGAGGAGACCACACTATGACTTCGAAGCTCTTTCAAAATACACAGGATCAACACAATGTGCTTACTCTCAATGGCAATATCATTAAAACACTTTAAAAACCGAGATCCAAGAAAGGTATGGGTGCCATTCGTGGTAGAATATCCAGCCAAAAGGGATTGCTAATTCTCAGGAATGAACAGAACTCATCTAAATCATTTAGAAGTTTATATATATATAATTTTTTTTTTGAATGGGGAAAAAAAACCCCATTAAGAACAGCCATGTGCTTGTGAACGGGTTTCACTGCCAATGTAGAAATATTCAGTAGACAGCTGTTATACTACAAGTTACACCTTTTCTGTGCTACATTTACCATTCTTTAATTAAATCATGAATTAACTTCTACGAGGATGGAGTGGTAGATGTGAAGACAGATGTAGTCTTTGCCATTTAACATGAAGAAAAGCATTGTTTAATCCACAGAAGATATTGTCAGAGATGGTGCCAGCATTTTTTTCTTGTATCTGGATTGCCTTTAAAACACACGTAAAAAGCAGGCACCCACAGATAGGAGGGATGCAAACACCTTTTCAAGGCAGACCAGCAGGGATGTGCCCATCTACAGTAAGCCACACATCCGACACTAGTGACTATGGTCATTTATAAAAGGTGATTCATTGCATTAGAAATGAAACCCAGTCCAACATGCATGTAACAAAAAAAAAGTGAATTTGTCTTCTCTTTAAAAAAAAAAGTGGCTAAATGATTTCAAAAACCTGTGTGCCTTTCAAATACATCAAAGAATGAGAACAAAATACAATGAAAATAAGACAAAACCAAACCACAATACTAACTGGGGTGCACAGACAAGCCCCAGGGAGGTAAAACAATGCCAGACCAGAGTTGAATTGAAATACCAAATATGGACCATTGCTAGATGAACCGCTCTGATCGACAGAGGTCTGTGTGTGTGTGTGTGTGTGTGTGTGTGTGTGGGTGTATGGTGTGTGTGTGTGTGTGTGTGTCTGTGTGTGGTGTGGGGTGGGGTGGGGCAAAGACGGAAGGCGACGGGTTTTAGGCATTAGGGTGGGGTTCGAAAATGGTGAGAGGAAGAGCAAACTCCCAGCATGCCCTCATACCTCCTCAAACATGCCTAAAAAAACATGGCGGAGAACTGACAAAACAAAGTGCTTGTTTTTATGTTGAAGCAACCCTGTGAACTACATACAATCTAGGTTCTTTATCTTTCTCCTCATTTAGATACATTTTGTGCTCATTTATAGGGGGTAGAGATGATTGTAATGTCATTCACGTCTAGCCCTGTATCACGAAATACGCTCACACGTACCCCCTGTCGACTGGTTCCCCTAAGAGTCTGTTCCACCACATTGCTGCATTTTTTCCCCAGACTAGGGTCGTAAGGCATGGGGAGTTGGCCCATGGTCACACAGTGATTCAGGTACTGAGATATAAGATCCCTGTGAAATACACCCTTATTGACAGTCTCGTAAACCCTTTCCAAGGTTCAATGATATGTTTAATAGATTCATCCGGTCAATCTATATTAATCTCTACATATTTTTGATAGTTAACTACTACAAGGTACCTTTAAAATTCCAGCTCCCTACCCCTCCTTTAAACTAATTGAAGGATGAGAATCATTAACATGGCACACATCAAAATGTTAAGTCGTTGATACACTGTTTTAAAAATTATTCATCGCATTTTTACGTGAAGTTCTACTTTCATAGCACACCAGGTAAGACCTCGCCTACTATTAGGTACTCGCACACTGTGTACGTGTTTGTTCTCCTCAGGTCTTCATGTAAAAAAAATACACTAGATGGCGCTCAATTCCATATTCTCAGCTCTATACAACAGAAACATGCAGATTCTAATTGTGCAAATATCAGTCCCTGCGTTTGCGCCGTCCCAACACTTTTATACAGGATTTGCCATGTAAACGCTTCCGCTATTCAAAGTGAAAGAGAGACGAGATTTAAACAAAAAACAAAAAATAAAATAAAAACAATGAGCCACCAAGAGTCTTTAGAACCCTAGAGGTGCCAGGAGGGAGGGACACTGATTGTACTTGCAGACACTTAACATTAACAAAACGGGACGAGGGAGATGTTGAATTTAAGGGTCCGTTTTTCTTTAAAGCCACTGACTGACACGCTGACAGAGTTTAAAGTATCGGCAGAGAAATATGCATGATCAATTACAGACGGCATTAAGATACACGAAGACGAAACACTGCAAGTACTCTGCGTTTACGCATGTATTCTAACAAATCATAACAGACGTTGAGATTACACTTTTATAGAAGCATCTGATGAGAGTGATTACGAGTCCTACACTGTGCACCCGGCATGAAGTCAAGAACAAAAACAAGCCCCGGGCGGCTAGGGAGTCCCCAACAAACTCAGACCAGGTCTCGGCGAGCGCTCCCAATCCTCATCGGCGCCTGATCGTCAGCTGCGAGACACATGACGCTCCTCGCCAATCACGCGCAGGACCGACCTTCACCTCATCGTGACGGACAAGCTGCATCGCCGCGCCTACTCCTCTTCTGAGAAGCTGCTTGTGTTGACGGAAATGATAAAAATCTAAATAAGAGAGACAACCTTGTCCAAGCGGCAGCTGAGGCCTCTGTCAGTCAACATGAGAAGGTTAAAAAGCTGAGCAGGTTGCCCTAATCACACAACAGTTAGGGAGCCAAGAGAGCGTTGCCAAAGGGGGATTTCGGATGGCTGGAACTGGAGATGGGGTACGGATTGGCCTGAGGGAAAGGAAGGCTGTGTTTTGACAAGAACATGTACTACTTGCCTAATGACAAGTACAAAAGCAATCGTTTAAACGTGTCCTACTAAATATGATTGTCTTCAAAAGTAATTTAAGTTTGTTTTGTTGTAAGATCAGCATTCCGAAGTCTTCTCTTGTTGAAAATGACACCTGTACTTGTGAAGTGTCCCGTCCCAGATTGTCTCCTTCTCAAGCGTGTGGACAGCCCTGCCTGGCCCTCGTTCGTCCCTCCCCCCCGCCCCTTTACATCCGGTCATCTCTGCCACACCACACGGGAGGGGGGAGGTGTCGCCAGGGGAGGTCTAGACGATGGAGTCCCAATCAAAGTCGTCCTGGATGTCGTCAGCGGCCATGCGGCGCATCTGGAAGTTCATGTGCTGCTGGTTCATCTGTGCGTGGTGTCCTGAGGATGAGAGGGCACTCACACTCACACTCGCGTACTTGTACGGTCGCACGCGCATCGCAGTGCATTTACATGTGAAGACTTTAACACACTGACACTAATTGACACGCATAAAACTAAAACGGAATAATGGTAAAGGTTCAGCTACATTTCTGTGTAGCATTTATTTTCCTGTAGCAGATCTGAATGGCCTAAAACACCCCATTTACTTTTGAAATGAGGAACGGTTAAACTAGCCTGTCACTGGGGTAGTTAATAAAAAGAGAGGCACAAGCAGGGTGTGGAATAGAGGACAGTCATGTACCCGTCATGGTGGGACCAGCGTTGCTCATGGGGGGCATGTGCGAATATCCTGGAGGGCCCATCATGGAGGACAGGTTTTGTCGAGAGTCCATGTACAGATTTCCTGCAAGAGAGCAGAAATGAATTGAAATGCACAATTTTCATATTTAATACCCTTGATTCGTTTTATGACCTTTCAGGTCGTGGCTTCAAGGTGCATATTTTTAAATCAAACTAGGTCATAAGTCCCAGGTTCTCATTCACTTTCACTTTTAATCATGTTTACAAATAAAACATTACTGGCCCCTCACGGTGGATGTTGTGCCAATTGTTAGATAAGTTGTTAGTTATTTCTATCTGATTTCCTGTGCTGACCTGTGCTGATGTGCTGGCTGGGCTTGTTAGGGTGCATTGAACCATGACAGACGGGGGGCTGTACTGCCCCCTGTGGTTGGATGACCCCAGTGCGGGCAAAGAACTGGTTGATTGACGAGCAGAGGTCTGCGATCTGTGTGGGCTCCAAGGACCAGTTGTTGAGTTCAGCCTGTCTCATGCTCTCCTTCAGTCCTGATCAAATGCATAAATCAAAAGGTAACTATTTGTACAGAATCACACCAAAACATGTCATTTTGAGAGTTTGAGAGAAACTTATTACATGGTCTCTTACTTTGCATCATTAGGTTTTTATTGGACAATGCCGTTTGAATTAGAATAGATTAGTCTATTCTTAGTTGCCAATTGTCACATTAGCCCACCTGTACAACTAATCAAATTTAAACTGTTAAGCATTTTTTTGCCCAAAACGTGAGTTTTTGGAGGTAAATTCTGATGATTATATAAATAACCTTTGCAGTGCTATCTTTAATTAAACCTCCTACCCTGAAACTTCATTACATAATTTGATAAACTATATAACCTGCTGAGCACACCTGCGAATACCAATTAAACCTGAAGCCTGTGTTCTTTACCTGAAGAGCAGCTGGAAATTAAACTCCCAACTGGCAACACTTCACCCTTCCCAGAAACGTAGCAAAATGTATTTCATGCTGGGCTGAGTAACTCGTATGAGGTTATATATTGATCCTCAACACAGTCACTCATCGAAAAAGTCATTATCTTATTAAAGCTTAACAGGCTTTTGTCATTTCATCTCATAATCACTGACAAAATCAGACTCACCGTTATTTACCATTACCATTATTGCCTTTCAGAAAACACAAATGCATTTTTAAAAAGACAACGCAACGTTCTGATGCAGCGCTATTTGTTAAAAACGCTGCTCTGTGTCCCAACACCGATGGAACCCTCATGCGGAGCAAGTAGTAATAAATGACTCGTCAGTCCCGAATGGTCCGTCCTGAACCAGTCTCCCTATGTTTACGGAGGTCTGTTTACTGCACTAAACTGCCACAGTGACTGCCCAAGATTCTGTTTGGCCAGATGGACTCAAAGAGCCCTCACCAGCTGGCTTCCTCGTCCATCAAATCAGATCTGGCCTGTACAGGAGTACTGGCACAGACAGACCCGAATGGAGGCGCTGGCCCAAACTGCCTGGTAGGAGAGGTGACATACCTGCCACAGCTGAAACGCAGCGTCCGACAAAATGTACATAGTACAACAATAAGAAGAGGTTATTTTTGTGAAAGTGGTAAGAGCGCCCAAGTGCAGACTGAGCCCTGTAAACTCGAGTTCACTTCTTCAAATCACGCTCATTTAAAACGCTGATTATGACCAGGAGACTGGCGGCGCTCAATGGGCAGAGCATCATCGGCGCTGAACCTCTCAGATGGGCTGTGATGCCAGCACAGTGTAGAAGAGACAGGCGACTCAAAGGCGACTAGGACCGGAGGAAAGTAGTCGCACTTCCTCACACTCCCCATGTGTGGTGGCAGGTTGCGTCCAGGCAACTGCCGATTCTCAATCGGACAGAAATGACTGGTGATTGCAGAACTCAATAAATAAATAAAAACCTTGGTCCATTAGACTGGAGTGCGGCACGCTATACCTTGAAACGGTGAGAGATCCACATCGGCCCAGTTGTAGCTGCTGGCGATGCGGCAGCTCTCTTTCAGTGCGTCGAGGTTCGGGTACCAGTCTGTGGAGAGCCCTTGGGGTGAGGGGGTAGGGGTTAGAGGTGTTTGGTTAGGGCCAGGCTAGCTGCTATAACCACTCAACTTCTATTCTTAACATGCAACATCTCACCACTAGACGATGCCATTTCATTCCGAAAAGCTTCTCCTTGTTAAAATAAAAAGCTTTTTTTTTTCTCTTCTCCCCAGTCTTGCAAATTGGTATTTTTTATATCAAGAACAAATCACCAAGAAAGCAGTAGCAGTGATCTGTTACTCAAAAGGGAATAATCTAGAGTAGGCCTTACCGGTGTTGCAAGACAGCTGCTGCTGGGCCGGATGAGGCTGATGTGAGAGACTCTGATGTTGCTGTTGCTGCTGGGAGGGGTGCTGGCCGTGTTGCTGCGCATGCTGGGAAGGATGTTGAGAATGTGGTGCATGCTGAGAAGGGTGCTGAGAGTGTGGTGCATGTTGGGAAGGGTGCTGAGAGTGTGGTGCATGCTGGGAAGGGTGCTGAGAAGGGTGCTGAGAGTGGGGTGCATGCTGGGAAGGGTGCTGGGAGTGTTGGGCATGTTGGGAAGAGTGCTGAGCGTGTTGCTGTGGGTGCTGGGAAGGGTGTTGAGAATGGGCGGGGTGTTGCGATGGGTGCTGAGAATGCTGAGAGAGGTGTTGCCCATGGGGAGAATTATGGGCAGAATGGGCATTCTGGCTTTGAAGCTGTGGAGGGTGGGACAGGGGCACCTGGCCTCCACTGTTGGCAATGCTGTTTGTGAGGCTGTTTTGGCCACTGTGGGTGTGGGTGCTGATGCTGATGCTGCTGCTGGTTGGGTGCTGGTAAGAGCAGGATGTGTGGGATTGTGGGGTGGATTCCGACGGCATGCCCATCAGACCTGCAAAGGTAACACCGAGGCAACATAACGCACAAGCCTACACAATGGAACTGCAGTCTGCTAGACAAAGTCGGCACAGAGCAAACATCTTCATTCTAGTATCTTTTGCTGAACATCCAGTTCACATGGATAACATTTGAAATGCTAGCAAATTACACAGAATTACAAATTCACAACCACATCATATATACCACGCGTTTGTGAAATATAAATATTACATATTGAAAAAGCTGCCATTTGTAAGGATAACATAACTGGAAACTTGGAAATCTAAACCACGACATTAATTTGTGGCCCAGTCAAGGGGCTTTTTTTTATCCCAGTGAAAACTTGCATGAGCATTTTCGGTGAGCACCCTTTAAACAGCCTATTTATTCGTTTATTTGATTATTTATTTATCCATTGGGTGGGGGTGGGGAATTATGCTTTTATAAATAAGCATGAAAGGAGTTGAAGCATCTGTAACCCAGTGGCAATGCTTTGAGGATCTAAAAAGGTTCTGTCATTTCCAGCTCTGGCACAGCAAACCCATTTTATTGAAGAGCTTTTTAAAGCGGACTTCAGACGGCTCTGCTACAATCGAGAGAAAACACTCATTCCAGGGGAGACAGAGGTGATCACTAATCAGGAGCAAAACCCATTGTCCAACCAGGGAAATTCAGAAAGCAATTAGCGAACAGGCCCTGAATAATAACCTGAGCTTATTAGCCATCATCAAAGCTTGCAAATTATCTCAGTCTACAGTGCCGTGATGTGAAATACACTCACTTGCTTATTTATTCATTTAATTGTCTGACTAAGAGATTTTACTTTACCAATGTGAAAAGGTAACATCAAACTAATGAAACATAGATGACTTACACAATTAAGGATGAGGAACACTTTGAAACGGTATCATTAGCCTTTGAAATGCATCTGAATTTTTATTTTTATTTTTTAAGTTCCACAGCTCAACGTTGGGTAAATTTGCTCAAAACATACTTGTCAAATGCTTTTAGCCTGTCAGTCAATTGGATTAGAAACCAAAAAGCATCAGGCTGCCAATGTTTCAGTGAGACCCATTAGACACAGTACACGTGAGGGAAACGCCTCACTGCCTTGGTGAGGACACAGAAGCCTTTTAGTGGTAGTTTCTGCAAGCCCTGTTTAGCTGTGCTGCAGTAAACTCCACTCCACTCCACACACCCCAGGTATACCCGTCCAAACGCGACGCAATCTTTTATTGTCAGCGCGGCGGGGTAGAATTGGGCCCGAAGAAAAGAGGAAAAGAGGTGCAGGAAGTTCATTGGTACGAGCTAAAATGCAGCTTTGTGCAAGTACAATAACTACTTTCCTGGATAAATTACCCATAAACACCTCACTGGAATGGATGGTATGACCTATACAGCAGCAGTGTTTAAATGATATGCCCCAGGAAACTGGCTTCAGACGCTGGTATGTTGTAAGCGAAATCACATAAATAATTAATTTAAACTTTTTATTCCCTTGACAAGATTTTTTATTTTTTTTTGATTGCAAGGGAGCTTTCAACAGACGGCAGTGAATATCACCCCCCGCTGCAGAGCTGCACTGAAATCAAACTGAATCAAGCTGAAGTACTTCCCTCTCACGTGGGCAGTTTCACACACCCTGCTGTTAGTGAGCGAACAGCTCATCACCCACATTATCCCGCAGAATCGAGGCGCTGTGGTAGGGGAACACGGATGTGGCACGCACTCACCCTGCTGGCTGAAGGACTGCTCGAAAACGGACTTGTAAAGGCTGCGGAAGGAGGCACTGAGATCTTCAAAGTCGGAGAAGAGGAGCTGTTTGTCCCGCTCTGGCATGCTGTACTGGGTCTGGGGGGGCTGCTGCTGCTGTTGGAGACTCATGGACTGGGGCACAGGCTCTGGGTGGCTGGAGACCTGAAACGAGACCGGATTTCATCTTCCAATTGCACTCCTGACCTCAAATCCTGCCAATAGCTTCCTGTCACAATATGCATAGGATTACGGATTGGATAAAACCTATAAAATAATGGCTGCAACGGTTTTCTAAAAGTCCACTGAAGCAGTTGGACCAGGATTTGTTACGGAATAACCTCAACAAATCGTTTCAAATTGCAACCTATAACTCATCAACATTGATGAAAGCAAAGCCCTACATATCTCAGTTCTGTTCTGCAAAGCAGTTTCTTTTTATTATATAACCACCATCTGTGCACGTAGACTGCAGATAAGTGAGCAGATGTTGACGCACTTCCGTCCACATGAGGGCCTCGGTGAACTTGGAACAACGTCTCGTTACTCTGAATGGCAGTGACGCGAGAGCGCGGCGTCGTTGACGCACTCCCGTCCACACGAGGGCCTCGGTGAAACTGGAACGGCGTCTCGTTACTCTGAATGGCAGTGACGCGAGAGCGCGGCGTCGTTGACGCACTCCCATCCACACGAGGGCCTCGGTGAGACTGGAACGGCGTCTCGTTACTCTGAATGGCAGTGACGCGAGAGCGCGGCGACGTTGACGCACTCCCGTCCACACAAGGGCCTCGGTGAGACTGGAACGGCGTCTGGTTACTCTGAATGGCAGTGACGCGAGAGCGCGGCGACGTTGACGCACTCCCGTCCACACAAGGGCCTCGGTGAAACTGGAACGGCGTCTGGTTACTCTGAATGGCAGTGACGCGAGAGCGCGGCGTCGTTGACGCACTCCCGTCCACACAAGGGCCTCGGTGAAACTGGAACGGCGTCTCGTTACTCTGAATGGCAGTGATGCGAGAGCGCGGCGACGTTGACGCACTCCCGTCCACACGAGGGCCTCGGTGAAACTGGAACGGCGTCTCGTTACTCTGAATGGCAGTGATGCGAGAGCGCGGCGACGTTGACGCACTCCCGTCCACACGAGTCGGTCTGACTGGCAGCGCAGCTAATCCCCCACAGAGAGTGCCACAGCCGATCACCTTTAACAACAACCCAACCTTAATCTCTGATGACTGAACACTATAAGTCAGGAGCACTGAGGCACTGTTCAGGGCGTGCAGACACAAGCCACAGAGTCTGTCACAGTCAAATTAGAACTTAACAAAATGTAGACACAGCACTTGCTGGCCAATATAAAACCTATCAACTTTTAGAGAGTGAGAGACCACTTAAGTTGAAGCTATTAAATTGGAAAGCTGTGAAGTTTTTAGCCATGCATAGACTTCTCATTGTCTTCAAATAAGGACTGCTTTCCTCTTAAATCCCTGCACATAAATCACAGAAGAGTATGTTTTCCCTCTGCAGTTCTGGGAAGATAATGGATGGGACTTTTTAAACACACACACACACACACACGTGTTCCTACAGGAGAAGGAACAGGAGGCCTCCTATAACGCTGGAACTTCCACAAGGCTACTCCATCATCCACAAGGAACCCGTAGGAAGCACTTCACAATTTTATAACTCAGGGGAGGGCTCTGAAATTCACAATGTTTGCTGCATCCCAGTGGTGTCTTTGTGATTGATCGGAAAAGGTCCCGGGTCTTTGGTTCTTTCCAGAGGCGCGACGGTTCACTGCGGGGCAATGTTGTCTGTCATGTTTGGTTAAACACGCAGGTCTGTTTGGAATACTCAGAGTCTCAGAGTCTTTGTTCTTGTCCTTCCGGCTAACCTCCCCCTCAGCTCAGAGCACTGGTGTCTGTTCGCTGAGATTTCACAGGTGTGTCACTGATCCTGAAAGGCCTTGGTAAGCAAGAGGCAACAGATGCATTGAATGTTGCTGCAATAAGGAGGCCTCAGCACTACTCAGAAAATAAATACAAATTTCCGTTTAAGAAAAAATAAAAAAATCTCAAGCAGCACTGGATTTCTGGTCCAGCTCAGACGTCCGCTACCAGCATACAGCAGCGAATCCAACTCTTTGTAGAAAATCATATATTCACCACTCCAGACTAAACATGGGCTTTTTAATGCTTGTTTGGGCAGGGGGCTGAACGCCGGGTGCTGTATGATGTCCTGGATCTCCATTGGCAGGGTATGTTAAACTTTTTCAGGGCATTTGGTGTGCGCTGCTGTTATGAAGTCTTGCGTTGGATCTGTGGGATCTCCAGCCCAGAGCACAGACGGCTAGCTGCCTGGGCGGCATGGAGACCACAACAAAGGGGGAGCATCCCTGGTGGGAGTAGATCTAATGTAGCTGTGCTCTTCAGCATGGTTAACCCAATCTCACTCTACCCACAAGGAGCTGCTTCGGGTGTCCGACGTACAATCACAGCCTTTAACAGGATCTAAACAAGACCGGCCCACATTTTAAACCAATAATACATGAAAAAAGTGCTACTAAAGTACTACAAAAGCCAGCGTATCCTGGATTCGTACCATGACGGCAGGGGCTTACCGGTGTGTAGCTGTGCACACTGCCAACACTGTTCAGGTTGACAGACGCAAGACTCTGGTCAGACAGGCTGTTGTTAAGGCTGCTTCGAGGGCTGTCACTCCCATCCTGGTCTGGGTTGTACAATGCTACCTGAAATGACAAATGCTCAATGTTAACGTTGAAGGAGAATCATTTGTTCCATTGCGGACGTCGATAGCGTTTCAAGAAGAATTGAGATGGGTCATCAACAACAACAAAAAATCATCAGTGCCACGAAAGAAGATTTTGCTTTTGACAAAGTGAACAGGGCCTAGCGTGCAGTTTAACCTGTGTACTCAGTTTTTCTCCAAACCAGCAGCGCTGTGACAGTCATCAAGATGACTGAAAGTGGCTGCATGCTCTCAGGTAAAGGGCACACTGCCGGCCACGTCAGACTCCTGAGAGAACTAGATACAAGACAACGACTCAGGACAGCTAGTAAAGGTCTTTAATGCCACCTAACCACTGAACTTTAAGAATAGTTCAAAACAATGCGAACAACAATACAAGACTTGCAACTGAGGAAAAAATTCTTAGGTAATCCCGTTTACCATCAGAAAACATTAACTCAGAAAAGGGAATGATACGCTCGACATAGTGAACGGAGCCAAATCGGCTCACCAATCAACCAATCATCAATCAACTGAGGATTTGTTTGAGTTGAAAGGAGCAATGCAGTGTGCGGTGCATCCAACTGCCCTCAGTTCTGTGTCTGGGCAGTTATGTCACACTATTGGCTGGCTACAGGACAAACAGCGGTGGATCCGGTCTAGAGGACCGCCTTCACAAGGGCAGTTATTTCACACTGTTGGCTGGCTACAGGACAAACAGCGGTGGATCCGGTCTAGAGGACCGCCTTCACAAGGGCAGTTATGTCACACTATTGGCTGGCTACAGGACAAACAGCGGTGGATCCGGTCTAGAGGACCGCCTTCACAAGG
>JAOYSI010000017.1:653877-664298 GCA_025775065.1 Hiodon alosoides | reverse complement strand
GCAGTTATGTCACACTGTTGGCTACATGCAATAGTGGGATGCAGAATATAAACATTCAGCAGAGATTTAATAGATCTTTTTGGGAATACTAGTTATTGCATACTGAGGAACCTGATCAGTAATCTTGTAATCTGTAAACCACATTAGCGAGGGCTGAACTGCAGTGTTCATTAACAAATACAAACTATCTAGCAGCCGACAACTACAGTATGAAAATGAAACCCTGCAGAAAATGACAATTAAAGTTGAACATGTGAGTAATATGGATATTGCGTGTAATTAAGTCATAAAAGAAGCTCTCAGACATGCGCCTCTCACCGCAGTCTATTTTTACACACAGAAGTGCAATTTAAAAACTGCACTAGAAATAATTTACCCAAACATTGGTTCATGCACACCTATGCACTCATACACATGCTCGTACACGCACATGCATACAAGCAAAAACCAAGAGATGTTTGGTATATTCATAGGAAAAAAAGCCTTTGATGTCCTCTGCATATAATTTAATATAGAGCACAAGGCTGGCGTCTCATGCAATGACACGTCCTGTTAAAATGAATACTTTTTTGTGTTTTAGGGGCATAAGAGTTTAACAAAGGGAGGGGAAAAAATAAAACCAGTAGAAGGGTTTTTGAAGGCTGCTGTGACAAAGCGTTTTAGCCCTACACATACGTCCTTGCATGCATATGCATGAGGGTCTGCCAGGATAAATTGCGGCAAGCTTCTCTAAGACATGTGGAACATGTAGGCGGAACTCCGACCTGGGATACACAGCTCCAAGACCTTATCGTCACGCTGGATGGTTCTAAAAAAACTCAACCTCCCAGACAACTAATAACCTTGGTGCCCCCCTCGACCATTAGCCCTTCTTCACTGACTACACAGCGGTTATGTGCAGGCTTATCCTCTCCGTCAGAAAAATCAGTAGGTTCCTAGCTCTGCGTATCTTTTTAACCAGGACCTTGTCAAACCTGGGTTACTTTAACCCTCTGTTGGTCTCCCAAAGCGTGCAACAAGGCTGCACCTACTTCTCCAAAAAGTTGTTATTGAATTAGGAGCATCTAATAGTACAAACACTTTTTTCCTGTTCCTTCCACAATTTCTTCTGTGAACCTTGTTATTTTCATATGTATTGCTTTTTGTTTGCCATAATAGCTACTTTTTTCACACTATATAAACACCTTGAAGTAGTTTCTTACTGTAGTAATGAAAAAAAGTATGCTATTATTGTCCCATTTTCCTCTTACTATGTGGACATATTGTGCCTTGCCATGACGGTCCCTGTCCGTCAGTCTGAGTAAGAGCGCCTGCGGTCTGGAACGAGCTAAATGCATTGCTGCTGCCTTCTCTTATTTAATCTCCTTCTCCAGCCTATTCGCGTAAGGAGACCGCCTGTGTCGACAAGACGCCGTCATCCGTGCAACACTAACGCAGCCCCCTACTGGCCCTCACTGCAGACAGGAAGGCAGAGAGAATGGGAATTCCTGTGGCTTGGCAGGCTCGACCAAAAGAGGTGTGGCGTGAGCTTTGTTTACTGCGCGCTCACTGTTAAACCACCTATCTGAGCACACTCGGCCCATGGGCCGCATTTTCTTTATCTGTCACCGTTTACTTTTTTCATTTACAGGATATCACACACAACAAGTGACATTAGAATCTGTGCACATAAAACGATAGTCTGTATAAAACACATATGCGCTTTAAGTTATCAGGTTGCACAATCCCTGTTCTGAACTGTGATTTCAAACTTTGATGCAGTCTAAGCAAAGTTTGTTACTGATCATTGTGACCCTGGTGGAGAACTGCACCTCGGTGAGATCTAGAATCAAGAAGAAAATAAAATCAATATCCCACTTTATACAACTACATCGACAGGGGATCTGAAAAAAGTCTGCTTAAACTTTGAGCAAGAGTAGTTATGTCCAAGTAATAGACTGTTCTGAATGCATACTGATATTGCGTGTGTGTGTGTGTGTGTGTGTGTGTGTGTGTGTGTGTGTGAGAGAGAGAGAGAAGTGCACCCAGTGACTGAATGTGGTAAAATATCCTCATGAAATTCTAATCAATACTTACCAAAACATGTCTAGAGCGCTAGGTTTTCGCTGTCTCACGAGCATTTAGTCCAGTTCTGGTGTGCAAGTAGGCCAGCGAGACTGATTGTCATCATTTCAAGCTTTAACACATGACCAGCCAGTGCCAATAAATAGCGTATCAAAGTAACACGTTCGACAACCAATCATAAAAATAAACCTGATATACACACACACACACAATCTTCACATTCAAGCCAACCTTCTTGACATTACCAACAAACTTCTGAAGTCACATCTCCAAGCAGCACAAACTCCCACAGGTCTGCCCAAATGCTCCACTCTTATGATTAAAACCCCTAACGACTGCAGCAAATCCAAGGCCGACAGCACGCTCAGTTAAAAATGCTCCGGAGAGCTGAATCAGAGATGCCAAGCAGAACAAGTATCAGGTCAAAAATCTAATTTTAACACCAACCAATCATATTTAAACAGAAAACCTCCAGCCTGTACTTTCCTTGCATTGCTACAGTAAGATGTTGCATTTAGCAATAAGCATAGTGACACAAACCAGCAGGAAAAGCATACATGGTTTCAGTGTCTGGAATATTTCGTTTTGACACCTTCCGTCATGGCATAAGCCACCAAAACTAGCCGACATAACAATAAAAGCTCAGGATCCTACAGCAGTAGATCTGTTTGTGACCTAAAGTGTACCCAGTAGCTTTAGAGCTGTGTCAGGGGTGGACAAATCACTAGTTTATGTGGTAGTCCTCTGGGAAAACAAAAAGCAAACTCCAAAAGCCATTTCGCTCAATCAAAATACCCGATTTCATCCTCACTAACATCCAAATCAAAATTACAAGGCTGGGTTTCAAAATAAATTTGTAAACTAAAGTTAAATACCGAACATTATCGTATAGCTAGCTAGCTGCATTCATGTAACATTGTATTAACTAAACAATTCTCAACCTACACTGAAATGCAAGTTATTTTTAAACATCATTATTATTCACAAAGCTAGCTAACAAGCTTCTTATTGGCTCAGTGAGTTTGCGGCTAAAGTAACATTATTGACTAGTAAATTTATCGGTTGCGAGATTAAACCTGTGAAAAGCAGTTCACCTAGAAGAAACAAGCAACAGACTAATCTGTTTAATTTTAAATACATGTATCCATGGCCAATCAAGAACTGTGTACATCCTACAATGTACCCCACAGCGGTACAGCTGTAGAGCCGTTCGTATCCTACAGTGTATCCTACAGCGGTACAGCCGTTCGTATCCTACAGTGGTACAGCCGTTCGTATCCTACAGTGTATCCTACAGCGGTACAGCCGTTCGTATCCTACAGTGTATCCTACAGCGGTACAGCCGTTCGTATCCTACAGAGTATCCTACAGCGGTACAGCCGTTCGTATGCTACAGAGTATCCTACAGCGGTACAGCCGTTCGTATCCTACAGTGTATCCTACAGCGGTACAGCCGTTCGTATCCTACAGCGGTAGAGCCGTTTTTAATGCAGAGCTTTTGGCAAGGTGATTGAGGTCAGGGTGCCAGCTGCGGGCACAAGCTGGTTACCTTATTTGTCACAGTGTTGATTGCCAGCGTTGGAGAGGCACTTCCAGAGATTATACAGTCCATTCCCAGTGAATCAGAGTCCAGGCTGTATGGCGTGGAGGCCTGAGGGAGGACACACAAAGAATCCATATCTGCTTACTGAACCAAAAGACAGAAGTCAAGTCCTATTCCTGTGCGGAAAGATGGCCGTGGAACAAGACAAAAACAAAACTCTGGGTACCTTATCTACTCATAATTAAAACACTCATTTCAGTCAGGCTTAGAAGTACCAAGACAGCGTACACATGTCCTGAAGAACTGCACAAAACCACTTTTTTAAAAGCAAGAGAGCATTTCACCTTTATTCAGGGCAAATTAAAAATAATTTCAAGGGGGAGATGGAAATAAATAAAGAAGCCCCGTTTGCTTCTGAGCCGGTGGTGTGGGAAGATAACTCCATCAGGCCCGTCTCCCAAAACTGCTTACTGTAAGAGGATTGGTTTTGCAACAATAAGATTTTTAATTCATGATAAACATAAGAAACAAGCTCTCAGTAAGTCGCAATTCTCACGTCTGGGGCATTTTAATGGAAATGAAGTGGCAGAGGAAGGTGGGAGATAGGGAGAGGGACAGGAAGTGGGAGAAAGACTGAGCGTGAAAGCAAAAGGCAGCGTTTATTACAGATTTGGGTTAGTGCCTTTACTACAGGAGATGGACCACGCCACACATCCTGGACACAGGGAGAAAAGTGCCATGATGGTCTGCATTAAACTGTATGGCTCCATGAGATCTGTTTTCATAAAAGTCAGAATGAACCGTCACACATTTCGGTACAGGTACAGGTGCAAATTGGCACACGTGGTGAGATAGGATTAAAGTCCACAACAAACAAATCCTTCTGAATGTGGCCCAGATGCTATAAGGCATTCGCCTAGTTCATTCCACAGTCCTGGAATAGTGAGCGTTTCAGAAGAGAGACGGCACCTCTTCACAATTAAAACGGGTCTCTAAATAATTGACCTGGCACACCAATACTACGGAGAAAATCCAAGGTTGGATGAATGAAGACCGATGCCAGAAGGCTTGTGGAAGTGACACTGAAGGTTGGACATCTGCATTGCCTCCAGCACGAACCATCCACAGCAGCCTCAATGTTGCTGGTCAGCACTTGAGGAAATGATGCAAGACCACTCTGAGCGGGGGCAATCTGAAAGTTTGTCGAGCTGTATACTTTAGTGAGCACGGGTCATAAATGATTAAAGGGAAGTAAAAACTTATACTTAAAATAGCCATGGAGAAGACTTGCATTAATTTGATGTCTTGAGCTAAAAAAAAAATTTAATAAATCACTGCAGAACACAATGTATGTAATCGTTGCCTGAGGCATAGTTTATTAATAAGCCAGACCACTTTATTCTCACTTTACTAAAAGCTACATAGCCAACTAGACAAGGACAGGATGAGAGATGTTCAATGGATAGAAAAAGCCCTTAACACAGAACTAAATATTATAAACGTGTTAACCCTCAACACATAAAATTGACGGCAAATTATTTTTCTTTTTTTTTTTCTACAATAAATAGGCATGTCATATATTTGAATATGCTACATGATTTTTTAAGACAGCTGGTTAAATAAACCAACAAAGTAAAAAAAAAATTATCTGAGCATTATTGTTATAATTTAAGCGACTGTCAGTCACTGAAATTCCAACCAGAAAATCTGTAATGACCTCCAGCCTTTGCACTTCTGCAACTCTGCTGAAAGATTAACGAATTGCCGGATTCTCAGTGAGAGTGCAAGACAAAGAAGGACACGAACACATAGTCTAAAGAGTCTTTGGGAAGGAACCGAATCAGCCACAGCTCTGCCGAAATTCCTCCAAGTATAAACCTAATGCAGTCTAAGGACTGACTGCGGTAAATTATTTAGTCTTTCAGTAAGATTGGTGACCCAGCTTTGACTTGGAACCCACAGGGCTCTTTACCCTTTCCGAGGAACCCCGAGCCCAAAGAACGGCAGACGTGAAATGGAACCAAAGGCTAAGTCCTCCCTTGCGGTTACAGTGGTCAAAGGATTTACCTTATTGTAGGACCATGTAAAGGAGGAGAGTAGCCACTGGGTAATTTACAGTAATCACGCAACCTCTGATTGTTGTAGCTTCACCAAAACTCCAAGGGTTTAAAACGTAGATCCTTAAATCAATAGAACCTAAATGTTGGCCAAATGGTTGGTGTTGAAAGAAGGAACAAAGAAGCGCGTGATGAGTTGAGAGCGAGGATAAACAGGCTGTAGTGGGGGGACATTGAAAGAACTTACCCGCTCTCCAGACCGCGGCCTCTTCTTTGGCCGCGTGGGTAGCGCATCCTCCTTAGGGTTTGTGTCAATTGCCCAGTAGGACCCCTAGAACCAGGAGAAACATCTCGTCAGCACACAGACTTGGAGACAGATCCGGCTTTAAAATGCTACCTGCGACCCACACACAAAGTAGAGCTAAGCTGGTAACCAAATTTTTGTTTAAACCAACTCAAACTATAGGCACCTGATAATTATTAAATACTAATATCACAAAAAATGCCATATTTAATATCATCAACAGCTATGTCGACAATCCATACCCTTACCTATGGTATATGCCATATATAATATAACTACTACTACACATGAAGCCTACACAATAATAACGTGCAGGGGGACTGACACTAAAATGATAAGAAAATTCTTAATGCATACGTTATTGTCAGTATATTGATTTGCAATTTTCAAGTTGCTCAGTATATCCAACGGATATTAAAACAATGCAATTAATGTGTTATGTAAACACATTCTTAAAGAAGGGTTAGATATTAAACTAAATATTAACTTAAATCTTATGTCACAAAAAAAAGGCAAAAACACATAAAAATTCTAAATTGTATTACATTTAAATTAATTGCTGAGTAAATGATTAATCTGCCAAGGCGAATATTTATGTAATGGAAATGCATGACAAACTGATCTCAGAGCATTTTAAAATGTACATTCAATGGAAAGTTTCGACATTCGTTTTTTTTTAATGCAGTCACATATAAAGTCACCATTAACCTTCTGGTAGTAACTTTTCTTCCAACTTTTTTGCTTTCGTCAGGATGTGAAATGTGAAACCGCTGCCTTAATGTAGGCCTATTTCTGTTTAAGGAGCAATTTCAAATTTGCCATATTAAAAGCTAACAATTCTACATATAATGAGAGAACACTGACTTATTTCCTGTGGTCGAATGCAATCAAATCAAACCAAACAAAATAAATAAATAAACAAAAAACAGAGTTCCTAAAAGTTAAACCAAACCAAAGAAAAGCACTTCAGCCAATATCAGTCCAACCTTAGCGCTAAAATAGTAATCTGAAAAACACAGCTTGTGAAAACAAAACAAAAAATAGCCAACGGAATGCAATTCCCTACGATCAGGTCCTGGCATTCTAGAAATGCACCACTAGCCATCTAAAACCTCTTATTCCCCAGATAAACCAGGTGCCTTCTACTCCATCCCACCAACTACTACTGCAGCACGGTATGGAATCGCCCAGTGCATATAACCAACTATAACACCATGTACACTGAATCCACCAGACCACGCTATGCACCATCTAAGAGCATGAGGCTTTGTGCTTCATTTCTCAGGCGCCCTTCACAATCCTTGAAAAGATACAGTAAAATATTAACACTTCCATCCCCAGTGCCCCTTCCTCCTAGTCCATTGCATTCCTCTTCCTAGAGACTGCAGCTGCAAGGCTGGTTTCTGGCTCAGATGCGAGCACAGGTAATCAGTTAGGAGATAACACTGCTTTATTGTGGGGGGTGCAGGTCGGCTCCAAAAACCTTGCTGAATAATTTATCTTTGTGTTCTTTCTTTTCAACTTATTTTTCAATGGCCTGCATGCCTGAAGCAAAAAGCAACATTACTCCACATATGTTCAAATGACCGTCTCGACCTCAGGTCTATTAACTTCATTTTTAAAGATTTGTGAATACATGCAATGAAAACCAAATGGTCATAAAACCATGAGAGTGAGAACGTAACGTTTCGAGATGTGTAGCTGGCACAAATGCTGCTCTTTATATTCACCAACCGGCTGGCTACCTGCTGAATAACACATATTTCTGACGGCAGCAGGTGTCATTTCTCTTACCCTTCACTCAAGCTGATCTAATCTGTCACCGCTCACGCCGTAGCTTTAGAAGATGGATATACCTCGTAAATGCTACGCTATTACGATCTGTGTCCTGGCGAAATAAAAAGCTTTTAAGGCCAACAATCCTTACGCAACTACGCGAGCGTAGCGATGTGCGCGCCGTTTGTGGAACAGAAAGCAGCGCTGGAGTGCATGTTGGTCAAGCTGACAGTTTCAATCTGCGAGACGAGGGGCATGAACCTCACAGACCCAGCGGAACGAGACAAAAATAAATACCCCGCACTAAAGCAGACCGCTGACCTGTATTCTTTCCATCTAATTCTTCCTTATCATAAACTGAAGTGGACAGGTCTGCGGAAAGCCGCTGCATTACAATCTGCTAAGGGTTTATAGCATTTGATGGGGGCTAAATACATGCAAAATACCTTAAGGAACAGTAAAGTGTCCAAATGGCAGTGCTCGGATTAACATTACACCATTTTTACACTTTAAAGACAGCATTTTAACGTAATTAGTTTAGCAATCCAGACAGAGCAACTAGTCCCAAAGAAAAACCATTTTGCTAGAGGTACTAAACACCCATCAATAAAAAAATAAGACAGGCGCATACAGTTCCACTAAGGGACACTTAATAAAAAGTTCAAACAGTGACCAGAGAGATTACACATGTAGGTAGGAAATGCGTTATGTTAATGTTATATAAATGTTTATGGTTTCTAAATAAATTAGTGGAATTTTTAATAACAATACGTTACTAACTCCTAGGCAAATCTGCTCCTATGCAAAACTTTAAGGACATTCTAAGTGAAACCTAAGATCGTGTAAATATTTGGTGGGATGATAAACAGAGCCTCCTGAGATACTTTTGGTAGTGAGAAGACTTGATTTTTGTAGAACGTTCTTTTCATTAGTGGAACTCTAAGCGCCAAGCTCTGGCACCAGTTCTCTCTTACCCCCCATGTCTTCAAGGGTTCAGACTGTAAACACAAACTCTTATCAAGAGCTTTCTTCAATTATTCATGCATACACAGGGGTTTACTCAAATCCTTGAATTTTCACTGCTGTGCACATCACCTCATTCCCCTGTCTCATCACATACAGTTAACTGGCAGAGCTTCCAGACATAAGTATCTTTTAGCCAAATTCCCAATCTATAAATGCTTCATATTTTTATGGAATGAAAAAAGTTGTACTTTTATCACGTGAGGTATTACAGATTCCATAAGCGAATATCTCATGGTCATAATTACGGACCACTTTCAAAAATCCAATGGCACTTTCTTAAATATTTCGGAAATTATAAAACAAAAAAACAACGGCAACATCACTCGCAGAAAATTTTTTTTTTTTCAGAAGCGAACCATCGGAATACTGAAGGAAATGTATATATTTTTAATGAATACAGCACAAAAAAGAAACATCTTTCTTTTAAAAAGGAAAAAAAAAAAAAAACCCGACATCCATTACTGTACATGCTGGGAAGGCAATTTGTTAATGTCATCGGATCACCTCAAATCACCGGTTAAAACGACACATCCCATGCACCCAGAAAGCCAGAATACCAGTACAGCCTCGCGCGGGCAGAATGCTTCCGGCCATGAACCGTCTGCAGGGTTTCTGTGCAGCCTCAGTTTTTTATAAATTCATTGTGATAACGCATAAGGACAGAAAGCTGAAACAAGGCAACATCCGTGCTGGTGAGCGGCGCGAGGTGCACCTATGCGTGTATGTGTGTGTGTGAGAGCGCACGTGTAAAGGTGTGCATAGTCTCGTCTATGAGCTCAATTGGACAGTGACTAGTATGGATGGGTGACATGGACCAGCAGCCAGTAGCTTGCCGTATTAATTGCGTTCTAGATACCATAAAACTCAGGACAAGCGTCAAATTACTTGACATGCTGGGGTACTTCCAATCTCTTCCCATAAGAAAGATGTTGGTTTATTGAAATCATTAAGCTCAGAGTGCAGACATTTGTGAAGTTAGGATGTATTTTAACATCATTTGTGCAACAACAATATTGATGTTATGTACTTTTATTCTTCTTCAAAGGGAGGGGAGAGCAGCAAACTCAAAATTGCACATTATGTATTCATGCATGTTTGCCATATATTTGGCCCTCAATCCTAAATTATATTCAGTGGAGCAGTTCCCAGGAGTGACAGCATCACATCATTACAGTAAAACAATAAATTAGCATTCAACCTCAATATTAAACACGCATGCACGCAAGCTGTACTTCTGATGTGTGCTTATATGAAGTTCAACATCAGATACAGATTAGATATAGTGCAGCATACACTTGAAATAATTATGTCATGGGCAAATCTCATGAGCAACAAACACTAGATTAAGTGATATGTCGTCTAGCCTCTGATCTCACAAGCATAAACTATTTCCGCTATGACAGCCACAGAAGTAGATCCCTGCATCTCTAAGTTCAAACAAAAATTTTCCACCTATGTGTTTCTCAATCCACAGCAAGTCTGTATGACTCGATGTCCACAGGTTTGTCTGTGTCTGTACCTCAGTGTGACTTTGACAGGTTTGTCTGTGTCTGTACCTCAGTGTGACTTTGACGGGTTTGTCTGTGTCTGTACCTCAGTGTGACTTTGACGGGTTTGTCTGTGTCTGTACCTCAGTGTGACTTTGACGGGT
>JAOYSI010000017.1:619317-642354 GCA_025775065.1 Hiodon alosoides | reverse complement strand
TGTGTGTGTGTGTGTGTGTGTGTGTGTGTGTGTGTGTGTGTGTGTGTGTGTGTGTGTGTGTGTGTGTGTGTCTGAGTATGGTCCTGGGTAGAAAACTGGAGCTCTCGTGTTGCTTGTTATGGGTGAGATCCAAGATGCAGTCTAACTGTCCCGATTCCACTCTTAAATTTTTAACAGCGTTGTGGAACTTTACAGGTTGTTGCCATGACTCCTGCTGTATAAGGTTACAGAGTTCCACAAGCAACTCAATAACCAAAACAAAACAGATTAAAACAAGCGACACTTAGGTTTCATTTTAGGAGCAATAGCACATTGCTCCGCGGGGAGCGTAAACTTGGTTCTCCGGTTTTATTTCTTAGACTGTTTTTTTTCTCTCGTTGTTTTCTACTTTATAGACGGTAATTTGAGTGAAAATAATAAATATTAGAGTCCTAGATGTAAAATAAATAAATACATTTTAAAAACACAGACGATCCAGTTCGCCTATTTTGATAGTGGGTTATCTGAATTTTCCTTTTCTAGGTTTAGAGAAACGGGGATCAATTGAACACCTATGGTTTGTATGTTTTAACGTGATTATATTTAATATGCAATGAAGCTATTTTGCTGTTGGCAGATCTTGTTATTTTGTGGTAGCTTGTGTTGTGTTTTCTTTTTAACTAAAAAGCATATTACATCAAACCAGCTAGGCTGTGTCTGGACACATTCATTTTGAAAAGAGAACGTAAAAGTTAAAACATAATTTATTACTGAGCATAGAGTAGGCTTTTGTATTTTAGCTGTTATATTTTAGTTATTTTAGAATTTTGGTGTGGTGTAGTTCTAAAGTAAATTATTTTCTTACAGGTGCGTTTGTTGCAATTTCTCTAAGATGACCCTAAACACTCAAAGAGATAACAAGGAGACGTTACGGAGAAGGGCAAGTACGCCGATCCCCTCTTCTCACCAGTCTACCACAAGGAACAGAGACCCGCCAGCTGATTCCAACCACCCGCCGCTTGGTCATTCTGCATCTTATCATCCTGGGGATAAAACGATTCTCTCGCGAGCCACCTGGTCTTCTGACTCGGAGGACTCCGACAGCTCAGGAGCAGACTGTCTTTACCGTGTGGTTTTGTTAGGGGATCACGGAGTGGGAAAGTCCAGCCTGGCCAATATTTTTGCTGGGATACAGGAGAAGGATACAAGTGACCATTTAGGAGGTACGTTAATTATGAATATTATTATGTTTGTTGTTAAATCATTCAAATTTTGTATTAAAAATTAACGCCTGTTATATGCTTAAAACAATGGTGTAAACCTTTTTTTTTTCTTTTCTTCTTAGACTTTTGTCGATCTGGCGTAATGTTGTAGTTTGGTTTAACTGAAGGGTAGCGCTGCTGATAACGTGCTTGTGCTTGTGCTTGTGCATTCCAATTATGTAGATATGCTTGACAATTGCTGTCACAACCCCAGACTGATCCATTGATCAAAGGACTGTCATGTTGTTGTCTGTGACCCTAAAACACTAACTGACAGCCAGAATTGATCTGGGCATTGTGCATCTAAGAGCAACACATTTGTTTGTTGGGATTGTTTTATTTGATTGGTATTAAAACACAAAAGCTCCCATCTTCTTGCATCTTATGCAAGAACACAAAACGTGCATTATTTTTGCTCATACCAGAAGCATTAGATAACCTCAACAGAATTAGAAATACTATCTGCTTTATTTTTGCGGTTGTAGTAACTCGAGGCATGAAATGAAAATAAGGCTGGATGTTCAGAGACCTGTCAGCTGTCCAACCTTAAGAACTGTGCGGAGACCCCATGGCTGTGAAGAAGGCATGTAGTAGATGGAATAAATGGTTCTGTTAGTGGTCCCTGTGTTTGGCTGTGTGAGTTTTGCATTATTATGTCTGGAGAACTTTGAATCTCTGCAGTGATGCGAATGGAGTGACAAGTGCTTCCAATCAAATCTGGAGAATATGGGATTAATAATATTGAATACTAAAGTAATTCTCATAATTAATTATTGGAAGCTTGTTTCTGAGACGATAGAATATTTTAGGTAGGTTGCTTATTAGCTGACCAATGCAATTCAGACAGGAGGTGTTTGATTTGATACTGAGTCAGCTACTTATGGTGCTCAGCTGTTTAGCACAACTACTTTAATTTACATTCTTCTCAAAGTACAATATTTCTGATTTAATTGTTTTTGGCTGTTGCAAATAAGTTACCAAACTTTTTTTTTCTGAAGAAAGGTGCTTAAATAGTTTTAATTGATATGTTGACAGACCTTCCTTAGAACCGGTACAATGATGGACTGTGGATGAATGGAGAAAGATTGCGATTTTATTTAATTTTACATAAGTTATTACAGTTAAGAGTTTGTCTTGGAATAAAGACATAAAAGAATAAATAATTATTACCAGCAACTGTACAACTTGTTTATGGTCTTGCCAACGTTATTAGATTAGCCGTTTAAAGCGAGTTAGAATTATACCAGTGGTTCTCAACCCTGGTCCTAGAGATCCGTTGTGTGCAGTTTTTCATTTCAGCCAGGTTATTGAGCATTGTTATGACCCGATTTCTACCCAACTTACGCCAAAAAGGAATTACCTAGATTTTGGTGTAGTGTTTATGCAGAGCCCTATGTCAGACGCTGATGTATCCAGGAGTACATGGTGGCGGTGCATAATTGGCAGAGCGTCGCCCAGGCTTGGGTGGGTGGAAGGGAATCAGCAGGGGAGAAAAACTAATGACATAAATAGTTGTTTGTTTTTTTGTTTTTGTTTTTAAATAAGAGGAACAAGCATGGTAGATGTGCGAGAAGCTATGTTTTCATTGGCTGCTGAGCGTTGAAAACGCATAGCAGACCGGGCGGGGCTGCGCGCTGTCACCTTCACCACCCACGAATGTCCCTGGCAGCCTCTGTGAAAGGAAGTGCAGAGCCCCTTTGTTTCTATCCCCTCGTTTCCTCATTCCAGCTTTTATTGGTTCTTCTTTTTCGCCCAATCGACAGCCAGAGACTGCCTTGAGTGAACAATATGTGCCTCTGTATTAGTTTTCAGATTTCAACTTCAAGAAACTAGTGCCTCCAGCTGTGCGTTGATGTTGACTTGTGAAAGTTTGTTCAGAGATTATTTTATTTAATTAAGGTACAACCCCCCCACCCCCTTTAAAATGTTAACATGGTAAAATAACCGTGCGATGTGTCCCACACACAAATTTTTAATTTTTAAATGTGATTTTCTTTTCAGTGTTACACACAATAAATATGGTTATGCGGGTAAAAAAAGCACATTTTGGGTGAAGCTGAAAGGTTTTCTCCATCTCTTCACTATAGGCTTCCTTAGTAAATATCTGTTTCTAAAACGTCTGTGCAGAGGCAGCAGGGTCAAGTTCCTGGAAGGGTTTTGATGTTGTATTCTTAAGTAAGGTACTTGCCCTGAGTAATGTGATGGGTTAGTAGTAAATAGTAAATAAATAATGTAATAGGTTTTTATACAACCTTTGGAGTTTTTAATAACACAGTAAAGCTGCTTCTGGTAACATTTTTTGCTGTTTTTCAAAAGTCATTCACGACTGCCCAGGAAAGCGCTCTGCAACTCCACTAAAGATGATTATATGGCTCTAGTCTGTCTCTCTGTCAACAAGTGAGATAACATTGCTCTTGTGAGACCACATGTATGAGTTTAGTTTAATGTACTGCATCAAATAAGAGTAGTGTTGCAAAAATGCAATGGCGCATTCCATTGTCGTTAAGAAATGTTTAGTCTTAAAATGTGGTTAGGTCACTTTCTGTGCTGCAGCAGATGAGGAATTCGAGACCCACTTTAAAAAATGTATTAAACATGGTTGGTTTGAATAATTTAAAAATTTAAAATATTATGGTAGGTACTGAAAATTTTCACGATGATATTACTCCTCCCATTTCTGGTATCATTTTTTTGTGGAAAATTTTAATTCTGTTAAAGTATTTTTGCTTAGCTTGGTGATTTTCAGGAATGAAACCCTGATGTTAACAAAGCACTTTCTGCACTTTAAAAAGTTGTTCTTGGCTAAAAGATGTTGCATTTAAAAAGTTTCTTTGGCAACAAAAACCCTTCTTATGTTTTCATTGGTGATAAAATAAGATGAACATCTTTTGGGAGAGATTGGTCTAGCTTTTGTTTAAATAAATGTTAAGTAGGTACATTATGCACCAGAATTCCCCATTTTTTGATGTAATTCAAGGCACTAAACTATCTGATGGGTGCTTTTTTAAGAGGCTAGAAGTGGAAAAGTGGGATGAGTTTTGTTCCATTCTTTGGTGAAGTGCGTTTTGAGCTCTCTCTGTCATGTTGAGTACGAGTGTGGAAAAAAACCTTGCAGATCTCAGACTAAACTAGACACTCTCTCTCGTCTCTTTAAAAAAAAAAAAATGTTATTTAGCATTTGCTTACTGTAATGGCGAAGGGGCATTGATTTACTATGAGTCCAGGTTTGAATTTAATAATATTTAAGAACACTGAAATCCCACACACTTAAAGGGAGCCAGAATGTCCCATAGAGACTAGCATTGACTGTGCTTGCTGTTTTATCACCTCACTGCTGCTTGTTTAAAGCAACAATAAGAAAAAAGCCCTACACGGTGCCAAAACAGTTTTTTATGATGACTCTATATATTATATTTATATGATGCATGTGTTAAAGTGTTGACAGGGTGACGAGACATGAAAGTGAATGTCTTTCACTTCTGACGCATCTGACTGCTTTCTTGTTTGCGGTTCCAGAAGACACTTACGAGAGAACTCTGACAGTGGATGGGGAGGAGACGACCCTCATCGTCATGGACACGTGGGAAACGGAGAAGCAGGTAACCAGGTCACCGTTTCCGAGCCCCTCTCGGTCCCGCTCCCAATTGTGGGGTATTTTTACGGGCATGTGCATTTTGTTAGAAGGACATCGCCTTAGTCTGTAGAATGCGAGGTTAAGTTAACTTTTGAATAAAAGTCTTGACATATTATTCTTACACTGGGCAACCCTATGTTCTACCATCAATAGTGAGTGTGCAAACCAGTCAAACTGGCACAATGCAGGCTGGATTTTTGATGGTGGTATTAGTTAAAACCTTTACTTTGGCGAGTGCTTATGGAGATACAGAATTCCATTTGCATTTTAAGACCAGATATGCACAAAACCCTTCATTTTTTAAAAGTTCTCTGCCTGGTCCATTATGCCAAAATAAGAGGCCCAGAGTATTATTACACAGTACCAGAGCATTTATAACACAGCCCTCATGCGAGAGGAGGAAAGGCCAGCTGTGCGTGTAGCAGCTAAGCTGAACTGAGAGCGGCGTGTCTCGTTGGCATCCATTCACGTGTGTTTCTGTGTTTGTGAACGTTTGTACCAAGCAGCTGGGCAGAAACCATATCTAAAAGCCACACTGCTCTTCTGTCTGTGTGGTGGAAAAATATGGCCACGTATATTTCAATAGCCAGTAGCAAAAATCCATAGACCGTTGCAGAAAAAAAAAAAAAAAAAAACCTATTTTCTGTGTTGAGGCTCTGGGGGACCATTGCCTTTACAATGTGCCTCTGTAGAGTACACTGATGGCTTTGGGGACTAATTAAACCGGTATTGATTGGAGTGATGTATCAGGCTGTGATGGATAGGTGGGCAGTGTCACTGTGCCTCTCCGATAGCCAGGCAAAAACAAAAAACAAAAAATGAATATGATAATATAACTAGGTTTCACATTCAGTGATTTAGCAGATACTCTTATGCGGAGCGACACACCAAACGAGCCAAAAGGTATGATTTTAGCTATCAAGCTTTAAGTGCTAATTTATAGCTAGGGGTCTGCTGACGATAACGTAATTTACATTACTTTAATGGTGCAATCAAAATAGCAGTTTAGAACAACTTAAACTGCACAATGCAAACCAAACGAAAAGCCCCTTGATTAAAGATCCAGGAAAAAACAGCCAACTACCATTGTTCATTATTCAGTACAGTTAACAGCCACATGTAGTTGAGACTTGGGAGAGAGTAGTTCAAAGGTTAAGAAAATATATTGGGTATAGTGAGAGGACCAGATTCTCATGGTGTAAGGTGAGTTTAAAAATAAAATTTAGTCCACATATTCCCACTATTGTAGTCTGACCCACTCTTACATTTTCAGTGTACTGTATTTAATCATTTTCCCACGAGACATGATGGATATGGGAAATGTCTCCCTTTCTGCTGGACAGGAAGAGGACGAGAAGTGGGTGCGAGATTACTGCATGCAGGTGGGCAACGCCTACGTGATCGTCTACTCCATCACGGACCGCTCCAGCTTTGAGAGCGCGTCGGAGCTGCGTATCCAGCTGCGTCGCACCCGACAGGCCGAGAACATCCCCATCATCCTGGTGGGCAACAAGAGCGATCTCGTCCGCTGCCGGGAGGTGGCCGTGGAAGGTAAGACGTAAGACGAGTTCCTGTCGGGCCCCTTTTCCTGCACCCCCCAGGAATCGCTGTGCAACTGGATCTTTGAGTACTGCAGATTTACGGCGCGCGCAACGACAAGTCGGATTTCTTCGCCTGTTTGCTAATTTGTTTTGTTTGTTTGTTCCCGCCACACGGCCCGCTCCAGAGGGCCGCGCCTGTGCAGTGGTGTTTGACTGCAAGTTCATCGAGACCTCCGCCTCGCTGCACCACAACGTGCACGAGCTGTTCGAGGGCATCGTTCGACAGATCCGGCTGAGGCGCGACAGCAAGGAGACCAACGAGCGCCGCCGCTCGGTCTACAAGCGCAAGGAGAGCGTCACCAAGAAGGCCCGCAGGTTCCTGGACAGGCTTGTAGCCAAGAACAACAAGAAGATGGCGCTGAAAGTGCGCTCCAAGTCTTGCCACGACCTCTCTGTGCTTTAACCGCACAGCCTGGCGAACCGCAGCAGAACTCCACCACCGCCCCTACCCCCCGTTGGGTGTCTGAGCCATCAGTTTTGCCTTCTCTGTAAACGGCAGTCCATTTTTGTCATCGGAAGCCGAACAAAATATTCAAAATGGAGACTGCTGGGTTTTCGTTTCTTTATCACACGTGTTTGACCATTATGTTTCTGTGATCTGCTTTGTGTTTTTCTAAAATAAGTTAGCATATTTATTTTACAGTTCCTAAGCCAGATGAGTTGGAATATTTGTTTAAATTTGTTTTTTTGTGTTTTTTTTACTTTAACAGCTGATATTGAAGGTTGTTTAGGATTTGAGCGGATCAAACTATTTATGTTAGGTTAGGGAAATTTTTAATTATCTCACCGTTCATGCTTAACAAGTTGAGGAATGAAAGAGTTTTTGTTCCAACAGGGAGACCTTACTGACCATTTATCTTGTCTCGCTAGTCCTCTAAACTGCTTTTCCATTGGTCCCTGTGAAAGTTTCCTTTTATCAAAATCAAAGTCCTGAGACCCAAGAAAGTTGACCTAAAGAAAATATCTGTGCAAATATTTTAACATTAATGCCATTGGATACAGCATTAAAAATATATATATATTTTTTTTATTCCGCTAATCTTTCTGATGGGCAGTGAATCTTAGTGCTGTTAAATGTGTACGATTCTTTCAGCTTCAGTGTATAGGAACGGCCTTTTAAGTTCAGTGTCCAGAGTTGAAAAGGTTTTCAGGGTTCAAAGAGCAACGAGTCTTCATTGCCTGCCTGCATTCAGGCCCTCACTGGAGTCACTACAGGAGAAAATTTATAACCAAAGTAAATTCTTTCAAAAAGTTTTTTAACTAAAGAAAAATCTAAATTCTCCTGTTAGAGGATATGTTTATACAGTACCTGCCTGTATATAGGTTCGACCTGACAATTTATTGATTCTGTTTTTTTTTTTTTTTTTGCTTTGTTTTTTTGCCAGAGAGAGTATTTCACATGGACATAATTTTGCCATACAGAGAGCACAGCCTGCAGATCTAATTCAGTAAAGACGACTGATAACTTGATTGCAGGGTTTAGTATTAGGGGTGAAGCCTTGTACAGAAGAGCGGTAATGTGACAGAAGTTATGGCCAGTGTATATGACTCAAAAACACTAGTGCTGTCTCACCAAATACTAGTGGTAAAGGTATAGTCCCCGTTAGTTTTACATTATATAGGTTTTACACCTGAGATAATTTGCTATTTATTCATAGGGCTTTAGTCCTGGGGGGCACTCCTGTAGCGAACTGTTGTCAAGTTTTACACACGTTCCAACAAACGTATTGGAACCATGCCTATTTCGGATTTAATACAAAAGAAGTATTCCTGTAAATTCACTTGTGTGTATTGTGTACTGATGTTTAGGTTTGAAGAATATGAACAATAACTATTTTTGTACAGACTGAAGATCACCTTGTGGCTCTTTACATTAGTTTTGTAAATATATCATTATAAAATGTCTAGAATTTTTTAATGATAAAATAAAACTATATTCTAGGTATCGTCTGTACCATTTGAGTACAGAAATCCATGTGTTTTTATGTGACCTTATGTGTTTTTTATTTTTTTTATTTTATGTTTAATTTAATTTTTTTGTTTTAGTGGCCAGAGAACTCAAAAAGCAATATTTTCTTCATGTCTTTTTATTAAAATTAAAGACAAACCAGTGGATTAAATTGGACTGTGTGTTGTCAGAAGAAATTTAGACCAACGACAGACAAGGTTGAATTCATCGAACCAGGAGACCTGCATTCAACCAGCAATGATAAGTATTTAGTGGTAGGTGTTGAATTGGGCAGCTGAAATACGAAGCGGATTTCAAAGATCAATTGGAGACAGAAAATGAATGCAGAGTGTCAGAAAAGCCCCAATCCGGAACCAGACAGTCTACACGTAGGATACTCAATCCTGGTCCTCGATTAATTGTTTAATTGTACTTATTTGGATTTAAAATTATCTCACCTGGGGTCAAATCAGGTCTAAATCAGATTTGAATGGAGAGTTAGCTTGAAAACCCTGCAGGTGCTGTAGGCAGTGAGGACTAGGACTAGGACTATCCCCGGGCTACGTTATAGCGATCCTGCGCGGAGTAGCGAAAGAGGAAAAGGAATGTAAGACAAGTGCCAGCAGATCGCAAAGAATTACTCACCAGCTCTCAGTGTCAGTGCTCTCTTTGGCGACAACATTAAAACTCTCAGATGTCTCCTCTCTCGTTAAGCACTGGGAATTGTTTTGATAAGGGGGTCAAGAGTGCCTTAAAGATAGATCGGCCTAAAGAAAAATCAGCTTCATCGCCAGCAATCCATTTAAGTTCCTGCTGGCTAAGGTCCACAGAGTGATCTGGCATCAGAAAGCAAACGGGAATCAGGTTCACCTACTTGCCAAAATAATTTATTTTAATTTGAGGTAGTATTTCTACCTTTGGCTACACGTCAAGCTGCCTGCTGGTAGGGTTTATATGATATTGTGTAATGATGATAATGATTACACCAACTACGTGTTTATATTGCACACCATTTTCACAAGCTGTAGGCCACTGAGCCAGTATCTCCCAGTTGCAGTTGCTGAAACACCTGTACCCAGGCAGGGTAAGAACACCTGATCTGACCTTTTATTTTCACTCTTTGTCCTATTTTCCTGATTACTGGTTTTTATCTATTTTATCTAAAGGTGTGGCTTGGTTCTCACCGTCATTTGAGGTTATGTAGATAGGTGTCATTTTTAGAAACGTTCCCTTTCCTGTGCCTGTGGTTAAAGACTTTTAATATGTCAAAACGTTATACAAGTCCCAAGTGGCCTTGAAAGATAACAAATGCACATTTGAGTATTCAAATGAATGGGGAAAAAGCATTAAATAAAATAAAAACAGAGGGCACTTGATGGCCATGACCATTAAACATTTAAAACGTTCTTTCAAATGAACTGTGGTGAAGACTTAGCAAAGCAGTTTATTGGACCCCAAAAGTGGTGATTAATGAAATTTTTCAAAACGAAAAACGAAAGCTGAAGGGTGGAAACTTCAGATTAATGTAAGCCTTTTTACTTGTATTAATCCGTTTTCCATCCAATAACAGAGATATGTAATGGACACATTTCTGTAGATTAGCCGCTCAGAATTGTACTTGAACATCATATTGTGATATTAAACCATCTAGATATTCATGTGGCTCGTGTAAACGGTCAGGTCACGGTTCGTTTCTCAAAGAACGCAAAACCACAAGGACGAGACAACAGGAACGAGGGTGCTAGTCTCAGTGCTGGTCCCGGGGAACACATCCTTTTAAAGATGCACCATAGAAAAGCTGAACTTTTACTCGATTCTGATTAGGCTAACTTTTTATAATGTGCAAACTCCTCAGGTTTTGCTGATATTGAGGCAGGATCTCATGGGGGCTAACTGTATTAATAAGTGATCATTGAGTGGTGCGGCGCTGGATAGAGGGTAAATGAAGGTGGACTACAGCCCAGAGGGAAGCCTATATCTCTTTAGCAGATTAGCGACCATGCAGCTCGACCAGGCATATTAATACTCACTTGTGCCCCAACAATAATCCAGAAAGCCAGCACATCTCTCTGTCATGTTTGAGTGCGCAGCATGGTTACTCCTCTGTTACTATGTCCCTTGTTGTTATGAGATTCTAACTAAAGAAGTCAGCAGCAATGACACCACAGGGAGAGAGCTGATGATGTCGTCTGGGCTTTTGCAAAGTCAATCCATTTGGCCCCACCACTAGCATACAAGTCAATGCGTGTTTGATCATCAAACCACACACATTGACGAATTGGTAGTTTTCTGCATATTTTTGTTTTATTATTGCATTGAAAAGCACTGGTTAAAGTAGGGGTAAATGTTGACGTCCAGATTGGTCATTGGTCAAGGTCATTGTTTGAAGATGATACTGGTCAGATTTAAAACAAACGGTTTCATGCTCAACTTGCTCGTAACATTGGAGTGAACATTTCCACCCGGCATGAGAGTTTTATAAACTCTCGTTCTATGACATTTTCCCCCCTCGTATTGTCAAAAGAGCAACTAGATTCATTGTTTTTCCCATGTAACTGATTATCTTGTTGACATGTTTACAAGCACTATCATTGGTGCCTAATGCAACGGTTTGGAATGAAGGCTTTTGTGCTTTGGTTTGAAACGAATTGCATGTTAAGTCCCTTCTGTGTGCCCGATTACACACGTTTGGTCCGGGGTGGATGCGTGTGAATGTGAGAGTGCCAGAGCAGCCCGGATCTGTGAAGAAGCATACGCTTTGGCAGCCACTGTGCTGCACAGGGAGCAGCGGGCACGGGGCCAGGTCTGCGTCGGGGCCGTCCCAGTGCTGACAGGGTTGGGTCAGCTCTTTCCACTCTCCCTGTCACTGATGGGGAGGAGGGGAGGAGGGGGAAGAGGGAAAGGGGGAGGGCTTGTTGACTGGAAGCTCAGTGCATTGATTTGGTCTGGGTAATGGAAAGAATGCTTTCCACCGCACTACCTCCCCTTCCAAACCAATACGCCGCTCACACACGCACACATGCGCACACACACGCACGGCGTATGCACGCGCACGCACACACATGCACGCACACACACGCACACTCGCACGCGCACACACGCACGGTGCATGCACGCGCACGCACACACACGCACACACATGCACGCACGCACACACACGCACACACACGCACGCACGCACACACACGCACGCACACACACGCACGCACACACACGCACGCACACAACAAACACATAACAAACAGTTTCTCCCCTGAATGAAGTCATGAAAATTTGGAAGACTGTATGAGAACCTAGAATCTATATCCCAGTAACGGAAAAACAATATATTCTGTGGAGAATCTTAAGAATGTCCGTGATTACGCAGATTACATACAGATTATAAACATAAAACATTTTTGTTAACACCTGAAGAATGAGGTTTAATAACTTATCATGTGCATATTGGTAGAACTAATGCTGCTTAGAAGTATTATGAAAGTTATAAGCATCTCAATTTATTATGTTAATTTGGTGTGAAAACAAGCTGTCGGGTTCACTAGTGGTCAGCTGTATAGCTGGGGGAATAAGGATAAGCTTTTAAAATGGTTATTATTTCTTTATATAATACATATAAAATTGTTTCATAACAAGTGATGGATGATCTTCTAAACCATATTCTCATTACGTATATGTATTATTTATATGTACTCCAAGCTATCCTTTATCACGTCTATAGAATTTTTATGTTTTGATTTTAACAAACAGTTTCGGATGTAACGATTAATAACCAATTCTGCGTTCAGCTGACGAAAGAACCAAACCTTTACCTCTGTTGCCGTTATCCTTGGTTATAAGTTTGCATTTTTATTCAAAACTGGAATTCTCAATATATATACTATTATATTCTATTATAATGTCAAAAACTGTTGTGTTAATTGTATAAGTATTACCCCCTCAGTCAATACAAAGTGCCTGTCGAAAAGTTGGTATACATTTCACATGCTAGATCTGTCAGATTGTTTTTCTGTTCAGGGTAAGTGGTTACTTATAATCCAATGGCCAATGGCAGTGGCTGCTGGAATATTATGAAAAACCACAGAGGAGTGTCAGTTAGGAGAGGACTAAAATATTCAAGGAGAGCATACCTACTTTTAGGCCACCCTGTAACAGTGAATGAGTAGTTCATTCAAATTGTTTTGCTTTTAATGGTTCATAGAACTTTCATAGCATATATTACGATGTCAAGGCGTTCTTTTCCGCTGAAATACTGCAGGATTTGATTGGGCGAAGAATAATCTTCACTTGTGATTAAGTTGTTTTGCTTGTGTCATGTTTGTTCACAGGGACAGGAAATACACTAGACCCCCTTTTTTTTGTTTCTAGGCCTGTGGTTCTCGGTTCTGGGAGACTTCCTGCTCGCAATGCCCATGGGGATGTCACATGAGTTGCAGCCCCCACAAGCTGACACAGGGGACCAGCTCAATACAGCTGCTGAACAGGCTTTTAACACGGCAAGGTACAGGTCTGCCCTGCAGGTTCGGGCTGATATGTCCTGCAGAAACACTGCATTAATGGCATTTATCTATGTGAGACGTTGATATGGCCTTCTGTTGTGGAAGACAGTGAGAAATGGGACACAATCCCAGAGGTCTGCTAATTTTCCAAAGCAATGTTTTTAGCTGAAACCAACAACAAGTAAAGCTATGCTGCAGCTTGTCACACTCGGTAACATTTTTACAAAACTTTTTTTTTCCTGAAAAGTTATAAGCAGGGGAGGGCGCTGGGCCGAGGGGTTTCTCAGAGGCCTAAACACCTATTTTTAAAAAGCTAACAACCCTAACCCAAAAAAAAGGAGCATGGAAAATGTGAACAAGGTCCGGGCGGTGGTGGTGGCGGCAGCGGCGGATTGGGGGTGATGGATGTCCCTCCGCTCATCGCGGGGCTGCTTCTTGTAACGTGCCGAGGATCTGGCGTCCTCCAGATGTGTGTCATGTTTATACTGTCCAAATCCCCCGGGGAGATTTACATTTGGCCGCTCTCTCACTCTCTCGCGTCGAGCCCAGGGAGCGAGAAGCCTAATTACGGAAAGTTGGCAGCCGGCGGGGCTGCGAGCATGCTGTGGCAGGATACAACGGAAAGAATGAGATTAAACCCAGAAAAATGTAGGGTAATAAAGTTTATAAGACAAAAAGATGAGTAATGAACTCGCCGACCGCCCCACCCCCCACAAACATTTTCTTTAAACTTTAACTTCTTGGCTCTGCGCAAAGTTGAAAACAATCCCACAGAATCAGCTTTGTACTTGCACTTTTCTGAACAGTAATAACACCAGAATAAATAAAAAATAAAACAATATACAATACACAGGGAGGAGAGGAAAGAAGGGAACTAATCGTACTCGAAAAATAGTAGTTTCTGGTTATGTTGTTTCCATTATTATTTTTCCAAATGAACACTCATGCTGTTAATTAAGGCCTGCGTTTCTTAACTTATACACGCCCGGTGGGAAGTTCATTAGGTACACCACCCTGTTCGCAAAAAATGGATCGCTCCTACAGACACAGTCACATGGTGTGGCTTGCTATAAAAAGCAGGCAGACAGGCACCGAGGCATTCAGTCCCAGTTCAACTGAATTTCAGAAACGGTCGCTCTCCTGGGCCGTTCATGTATGTCAATGTACAGGTGTTCCCGAGAATGGTCTGACAAATAAAAACACATGATTTGTTTTTTAATAACAGAACGGTACTTCCAGAACATGGTGCCATTCTTCCACAAGGGATGTCACCTACCCGTCCTGACTGACCGAGGTGGTACCTCTTCAGATATGCACTTTACGGAACTGAGGTTGGGTGATTAGAAAGTAATGAAAGAAGAAGCTTTTCCAGAAGGAAACCCCCACACTAATGAAGACTGAGTGACGAGGTACAGTAATAATTTGGATAGGAAAGGAATCCCACCTCATTAGCGCGGATTTCTGATTGAGTAATTTCAACCACAGTGAGTTTACACACACAGTATCTCTTCTTTTTTTTAACCTTAGTATTAAGCAGCAACTTATATTTAGTATAATTGTACGGATATTAGAAGTTATTAGCAAATCTAATATGGGTGGGTGTTGACTGGGGAGCGGATAGGAAATACTTGATGGGTTTATGTTATGGCCTTGGATTACAGGTGTGTGTTGTAAGGCTCAGCAGCCAAGTCTGTTGTACACAAACCGGATGTGTTTCATCTCAGGATTTCTGCTGGGGCCCTTCAAAGTACTCCCACATGTGCCCTTCAGGTCGAAATGGAGGAGATGCCACTGGAGTCGAGAGGGTGGATGCTGAGTATAGTGACCTGGGTGTCATCACAAAGCAGTAACGAGGGACAGCCTGGTCACATGGCAGTGCAGCCGTGGTGGAAGCACTGAAGGGGAATCGGGGGAAAGTTTTGGATGGGTGGTGAGGGACATGGTGGGGGTGGAGTTTCGGTCATCAGTAGTCTTTACATTCAGGTAACATACTGGGAGTTTTAGAAGCCAGAGGGGGATTTTTCTCTGCAGGATCCGGAGGTCTGGAGGGAGGGGGGCGGGGATGCAGAAGGATGGTGGGCAATATTTTGCTAGAAGATTTTCAGTGGTGGTTGTAATATTTACTGATGGCTGGAGAGACTTGTGGGCTTGGTTGGGGTATGGGAGTTTGATGATGAGTGTTAGAGTGTCAGAGTGGGGCGCTGGACATTTTAGGCTATTATTCTTATTTGAACTGGTATTCCAAAACTTGCCCTTATTGAGCTTCATGGACTATTTAAATGATAATTTCGTATTTTTCACATTCCACCTGGGCTTTTGGAGAAATGATTCATTCGCTCAGCAGTATGTGGCGAAATGTGCGGTTCTATTTTTGACTAAGCAAAACAGAGAAGGACAAGTCTAATTCCCAGAATACTGAGCCCTTCTGCAATGGCAATGTATCAAGCCTACAATTACACGAATGGAAGTCGTATTCACTAACATCATAGGTTTTTTCCATTTGATTTCTTCTGCTTGTGACGAGTGGAAAATGGAGATAGCACAAAATGCATGCTTTTCGCTACTGATTTTGTGGAGACTAAGAGAATTAGGCATTTTAGTTTTTTTAATTAAGCCAAGTAAAGTGCATCAGGATTCCCTGGGTCCGGTGTGTATCAATCAAACGTGAGTGTGTGTCTGTGTCTGATTTTCATATGTATTACTGAACTGTCACAGCATTACATACTGCTGAAAAGCGAAAATATATAACATAGGTCCCTCTAGTGGACATAATCAAAATTGATCAAAGGGTTTTGCTGCATTGTTAGTGGTACCTCACTCTATTCATATTCCCTAACGCTACCCAACATATATGGCTAAATTAGATATTACCGCATACTTGGAAAGCATGTACAATAATATCAAATGTCATCTTTCATTTTACTATTTAATTTTACAATTTTTACAAAACATGCCTGTGGCACGCGGGCAGCTGCTGCCATACCCAGCCCTGATGGACAGGAAAGTCACGGGGACACAGCCAGCACCTCGCCTACACACCAAAGATGAGACCACACTCAGCTGCAACCAATGTGACGACATCAAAAGAAAAAAAAGGTTTTAGACTGAAGAGTTTGGGTTGTTTAGTTACATTTCGGGATTTGAGAAGTTTGATTTGTTGCTTTATGCTTTTTGGTTAAAAAGCTGAAATGCTTTCTTTAAATGGTCCTGTTTTTGTGAAAGGATGCCAAATAAATGGTTTGAACCCGCCATCCGCTTGCCTGTGGCAGATTGCCCCAGGTCTGACATTTTTTCGCTGTATTTTTGTTCATATTTACATAAAGTGCCAATAATTCTTGGGGACACTGTATATGTGGGGTTTTTTAAAATCTCAAATGCTAATTATTTAAAGTAAAAAAAAAACTATTGCTATGGTGTAAAGTATTTATTTCTCCACACATAATTCAGTCTTTATCTCTGAATCAAACACTAATTTTTGCTGTTGATGGTTTTTCAGTGACATCTGAGGCCTTGGTTTCTTTTTATTATCTAACTATTGGGCTTACCTTGATACCTTCTGGGTCTTTTATTCGATATAACACATAATCAGAATTATCCCCAATGAACTATTACTATAATTTATGACTGTGTTTTCTTATATTATTTTATTTTCACTTTTGTTCCGTACATTGAGCTGGTACTTCAGTACATTGGGGTTGCTTCAGTGATTACCTTGCGTCACTTTCTAATGTACACAAAGAAAGGTTTGCTATCGTTTGGAACCCTGTCGCAATCTGGATTTTTTTTCCTACGAACCTGGTAACTTTAAATTCGGAGAACAAGAATTTCAGGGAAATTTAGGTTTTCATGCCAGATTCTGTTCGAGTCGTATTTATTTCATTCTAACGACCTGCCACAGGAGAGCACTGTTTACGGGAATCGCTGGACGACATCTCGAGCACTGTGTGATGATGGATAGACCTTAGGAGTCAAATTCCATGTAAATTAAATTTTAAACTATATAATCGTCCTTGCAAGAATAAATAAAAAATAATATTCGTATTTTATTTATTATTTATAATAGAGCCAATGTCTAAACTTCACGTAAAGAATGTTATTGTGCGCGATACAGATTGGCTTTGCCGTTTTTGATGACGCATATTCAACCAAACCAGGACTTACAGTCCTATAAGAATGTAACATGGCTTGACGTGCGAAGTTAAACGTTTGTTTGCGGATCGTTTCTAATAACTAGGCGACACATAACATAACAAGTTGGGTTAGCAAGGGAATATACATTTTATACGTTATAGCAAGTCAGTGTACTTGCAATGCATAACTCCGTATTGTCCGACGTCCAAAGATCGTTGTATGGTGTTTATACTTATATTTGTTTAGGCGCAGACAATTTAAACAGGATAATTACGCAAGCCCCAACATTTATCGCAACTGTGCAGTTATGAAACCGCTGGTAAACAAGCTGCTGAAACGTGACATAATGAATTTCATTGGCCAGATACTGATGTTCACTCTCGCGGCATTTTATGCTCAGGCGAGCAGCCGAGATGCCCCTTTTCTCTGGATTAGGAAACCCCTTTTAGGTTGGTTACGGGCGCCATTTTGGGGAGAAACGCAGGAGTATACTGTTGTCGTCTGCGTAAAGGAATCCTTTAAAGAGCAATATTTCTACGAATAGTTAACATCCAATTAAGTGTGTCTAAACACTTTACAGGAGACATATTCCGTGTCTGTTGTTTTAATTGAAATACCATTTTGGTTATCGACAGGTCGGTTTCTGGTCAAAGTGAGAAAGACGGAAAACAATCGGAGGTCAACAGAGGCCTAGTAGTGAGACGCAAACCTCGAGACGAGATTGTTTGGGAGCCGTTGGACAGCGTAGTAGTTGCATTTGGACGTTCTCAGGTAACACTATTATTATCATTACGACTTAGTTTATGTGTAAGTTGTAAAACTTTTTCTGAGACCGATTTTAAACCGTTACCTTGGTTGCTAAACGACTCTTCGCCCGTCATTGACTGGCTAGCCAAGATTAAGTATTAACTTGTTAAGCGGCGTTTTATCACATTAGTTTAATGTGTTCTCGATTAAAAGTAACAAGTAAAATCGAATGTGCCTACGATTAAATTTTTATTTAGCATAAAATTAAGTCGAATCGCTGTTATTTATGTGTGGTGGTTACTGCTCAAGCTAGGGAAGGTAATGCATATCTTTCTCGGGTTTTCAACTTTTCCAGAAGTTAATTGACGCCATTTTCTGAACGGAAAACAAGTCGCAAATGGCTTTCGGTAACTCGCCAGAGAAAGTGCCTGACAAGTTCAAAACATGCAGTCCTAAATTACTTAACAATTGTCTTAGCCGCTTTCTGTTAAAAGAAAAAACAAAACAAAAAAAAACCTATTGTCTTCGATCCAAACGAACTTTTCGCCTTAGTCATTGCTAGCGCTAAAACGTGACGGCAGCTTTCGTTCCTGAAATAGCCAACCCCCAATGGGGTTGTAAGTTATGAAAGTTCTCCGGGATAAGCTTGTGCTAGTGTTGTACAAAAATATGTTATCCTTAGTCGTCATTACACTTAAATAAGAAATTACCGATTGATTTTTTTTTGGGGGGGGGGGGGGTTAATCTTCCAGGTATGAATAGGAAGTGTTTGGGTACGTTCGAGTTTTAGGTACCCATGGTGAATTTGATTTCCAAAACTACAGGTCTGTGGTTCGTAGCGGTCGTAGACAAAACGGTGTTTTATTTTTACTAGCTTCTTACCCTGAAAAGCGCGTGTTGCAGATTTTTAATTAACGGGGATTTATAGTATTGTTTATTGCTGTTAATTACTTGAGATGTAATGTAGTTTGCCTGCTATTATAATTGACAGAGAATAATTTGATACACGCCTTTCAACAACAATAAATCTTGAAGTTGGAATTACCTTGGTTACTCTAAAGTTAAAACTTACATATTTGGGAACAATTTACTTCAAAGGTAAGTACTAGGTACAAGTGATTGTTTTGGCATGCTTAGAATTTGCTTAAAATCGGTTTGAAGGGGGGAAAACCTTGTTAGACCCAAGTAACAGAATTTCGTTTAGAAAGAAATTCTTCTCAGAAAGGCCTTACTATCGCGTGATCTTAAGGAAGTTTGAGGAAGTAGCAGATCAAAGTGTAAAAAAACGCCTTTTTTTGGCAATGCAAAAATCCTCCCCCATATATCTGCATATTTCTGTGACCTCTGGTACATGCCAAGGGAAGTGTACTTAACAGAGGAGTAACTCCAGATGTATCGCATCTATAGACCGTTTGGTATAAATGGTGTAAACCCCAGTCCGTTTTCAGAACCAAAGCAGTTCCCTTCACCGGGAGACTTGATCACTGCAGTGCATGTAGTCTTGGACTATCATCCTTACTTCCTAGCAAAGTCTCCTGTGAAGCAGAATCCTGTCAAACTGGATTTTATATAAGTTTAAATTCTTGCCCTTCATATCGGTTATTCATTTTATATATTTACTAGGACCATGTGGTGAAGCCATCTTCAAAGAAAAGGATCAATGATGGAGCAAGTTAAAGTAAAAAACAATTGTCTTGACAGGATGTGTCTTAATCTTTTAAGCGCTCAGAAAGGGTTCCCAGAGTAGTGAACTTAGATTGGTACTAGCCAGTAAAACCCGCGTGTGTTGTGATTGTGCTTACAGATTATCCCTAAGATAATAAAGTTCAAACCAATTTGCACAAAGTGCCTGTATATAAGAAAAGTCCTGGTTATTTGCTCACCCCCGACTCTAAACATCCAGTCAACACTTGCCTAAACTATTGGACTATTGTCTTGGTTCTGGGCTCCAAAAGCCCTGGTGACTACTAGTACTTGTATACTTGTGACTGTCTGATTGCTTGTTGTTGGCGGGTTGTCTTAACGTTACCTTTCAACCACAAGCACTCTAAGTAATGGGTATTTAAAAGGACTTCAGTATTCTTTGACACATGCAATATATTTAAATTTTATTTTTATAACCGGTTGTTGGATTGTTTTAATACTTTTTTTTTTAAAGTTATGTCTACTTTTACAAAATGTAATACTTCAGTTATGTGACATGCAAAGATGGACCATAACATTTTCAAAATTAGGTAATAATTTTAGGCGATCAGGGTACGTGATTACTTGCTGGTAATGTCATGAGTACTTGAATGATGAAATAATTCCTAATGCTCATCCCTACTAGTGTAATGTTAATTATTTTCCCTCAAGTTTCAGTTGTAGAAGCGCTTAGGTCAATTTTTTATTCTTTAATAGAAATGCAGTGTCACTCTGACACGTCATGCCTAATGTTACTCTTATTTATGTTCCTGACATGCATTTGGCTGTTTAGGCCTGCTTTCAGTCGCAAATGTGAACGTACTTAAGTTTCCTCAAACCTCCAGTATGAACCAGTGTTTGAGGTGGCCCCGTGACTGTCAAGTGTCTTTCCAAAGTATCCAAAGAAATATGTTTCTGCATTCACTTAAGTCACTAAGGATTGTTTCTTCCCCCCCCCAGACCGTTACAAACATGGCCGACGATTTTGATATTGAAGCTATGCTTGAGGCTCCTTATAAAAAGGTGAGTGTTTTTCGTGCACTATCCCACGGGCTTGTTGATTTCAGTGCACAGCGCTTTAAACTTCTGGTCAATTGCCAACTCGTTTCCCCAGTCCCCTTATTTTTTTTTTTGAAAAATGTTTTTGTGATATGATGCAGTAGTTTTAATTCAGAATTATGAATAAATGCCCATCTATCTCTTTTTGTAGACTTGCCTAACGATATCTCACCTCTACTCCCATGAATTCCAGTGTGAACTGTCAAAGTAAGGTAGTAATTGCGCAATGTATTGATGTACTGTGGTCCCCTAGGTAAAAGGCCTCGTCTTTGAACATCCAAGCACCTATTTGGTAGCAGCAAAGCGAATGCAGTGGATGAAAAGCACGTTTACTCTGGAAATAAAAAATACAAAAACGTACCAAGGAGACAGTATTCAAATTTAGTTGACATGGTATAGTTGTACCATGCTGTTCCTCAGTTTCTGCGTCGTTATATTCAAAGTTTCCTCTGGAATAAGGAATTTTTATGTGAAATAAACCCATGTATGCATGCCGCTTGCTTTTATGGTTCTCAGTTGTTAAATTATTTCAGTTTCATAACGCTACGCATTTTATTTCTAAGCACCAGGGGACAATAGAACTTTAAAATGTGAATACTGTCTCTTACCCCTTGACCAGTCCGTTGTGGTTTTAATTAGTTTTGGATACAAGGTAAATCAGCCTCTTTAGTAATTTTGCATGCCTTTTACTCGTTGATATTTTACTTTCCCTCAACTATTTTAGACACTATGGTTTTGATAATGAGATTCAGATTTTCCATCCGTTGTATAAGTCCTTTCAGCTATGGGTGTAGCTTTTCCCTTTAAAGTGACAAACATGGGTCATCTCCATGCCGCTGGCTACGAGCCGGGGAGTTTCGTGAGGTTGAACTGGTGGATTTTTTAACTTGAATTTCTTGGGAGTCAACATTACTAAGCAGTGTGAATCCCTGTTTGCTTCAGGGCGAGATGTGTGACAGAGGTGGCATCGAGCTCTTACAGTCCACGAACGAAAATGGGTGAAGATCACTGGAATGGCATCCACCACAGGAACTCGATTAGTGGCTGGCTGCTAGCATGGCCACATTGGTCTTAGGCAAAGATAGCCTTGGTACTGATCAGGAGGGGTTGCTGATCAAATATCTACTAAACATGGCTTTTTATAGCATACCAAATTTTACATTTAACCACTTCTAGTAGATCTTGAATATTGGTTGAATTTAAGTATTGTTACAAATGTATTAAAGGGAGAAAGGGGAAACCTAACAGCAAAGTGGTTAAAAAGGACCCAACTGTAGAAGTTTGTCCGACACTTTTAATGTTGTATGAATATTTTTTAAATGATTATATTTTGTATTTTCTCTTCCCATCCCCCTTTACCCTGACGACTTGAAATGTTACCTCTTCGTCCTCATGATGTTCTTCTATCGACCCTGCTTAGGATGAGATCAAGTCCAGTAGTGCCAACGGCCACGAGGACCGTAATAAGAAGTAAGCGTGCTAACCAGACTGCGGTCTGCCGCCGCCGTGGTTTGTGGTTTACGTTTTTACTGTAACGGGCCGGCCTCTTCTCCCCCTCCCTGTCCCGTCCCACCCAGGAAAAAGAGGAGTAGGAGTCGAAGCCGCGACAAGCGGAGAAGCAAGAGCCGAGAGCGTAAAAAACCGCGGGACCCGAAGAGAAGTAGGAGCCGCGATAAAAAGCGCAGCCGCAGCAAAGAGAGGCGGCGCAGCGGCTCCAAGAGCAGAGAGCGCGGCGGCCGCTACCGAGCCCGCAAGAGCCCCTTGTAAGTATCACCTCTCGTGTCCGCGGCGGCCGCTACCGAGCCCCTTGTACGTCTCGTGGCCGCTACCGTGCCCCCTGTACGTATCGCCTCTCGCGGCCGCTACCGTGCCCCATGTACGTATCACCTCTCGCAGTCCGCGGCTCCTAGAGCAGAGAGGGCGGCGGCCGCTTCTCACAGAGACCTGGAGCTGTGGGTTAGGCTGTCTGCGTTCAAGTCTCTCGCTTCCGCTCTTCTTTAATATAAAAGAAAGGTCCGCTTGCATGTGACAAGCAGGAAGGAAGACGAAATGAGGGCAGGTGTTATAAGAAGTCAAATGGATGATAACTTTTCTGCAGCTTCAGAAAAGTATGTTGTTCTGAGAGCCAGCAAGTTGGAATTGAACGCTACTGGATAAAAACTTGATAGGCGTAGGTACTGAGATGAACCTTGCTTTTTAACCGCAGTTCTGGGCCGAAATTTAACGGTGGTTCCAGGGGGAAGATTGGCCCACCACCTGCCATCAAACTAAGGTTTTTATAATGCTACTTTTATGTCATTTGTGTGGGAAGCTGCTTGTTCAGTGTACGGTGCTGACTCGGACTATATCCAGAATTTAACGGCACTCTCGTTTGCAGTCGAAGACGTTCCAGAAGCAGAAGCCCTTTCAAGAAAGACAAGAGCCCAGTGAGGTGAGTGAGTCCTTTACTTTTGGACTGTCCTTATTAAAAAGGTTATTTCCCCTGTCATATTGAAAT
>JAOYSI010000017.1:570445-619217 GCA_025775065.1 Hiodon alosoides | reverse complement strand
AAAGCCAACATTATAATTGCTCAGCAAGCTGCGTTAAAGATGTAGGCTTATAGTCTGGCTAGATACCCTATTAGCCTTTGAGGAAATAGGGTTTTTTCTCTCTCCATTCAGCCAGCCATTTGGGGATTGTTTAAGTGCTTGTTGGATAATAGTTTGTCGTTTGAGTCATAATGTAGATTGTTGTTGCACGGAAGTGAGCCTCAGTTTGTCTTTGTAGTGCCACTTAAACTGATTTTAGAAATGCCTTTTTAAAGAGAACCGATTGACAACCTGACCCCCGAGGAGAGGGACGCTCGCACAGTCTTCTGTATGCAGCTGGCTGCACGAATCCGACCTCGGGACCTGGAGGAGTTCTTCTCTGCAGTGGGAAAAGTCAGTGTCCTTTGACGTTTATAAAATGGAAGCGCTGGCTAAAATAATGTAGGATTTTTAGCATTGGGGATGAGGCTGAGCTACAAGTGGGCATGAATAACTTAAATTGTTATGGCAAGCTCATGTCTGCCTTTTGCTGTGTCTGCTCTGTGATTTCCATGTTGGCTTTTAAAGAAGTGATTCCATTGAAGTCAAATCTTTTTTTTTTTCTTTTCTTTTTTAGGTGAGAGACGTGAGAATGATTTCTGACCGAAACTCAAGACGGTCAAAGGGGATAGCTTACATTGAATTTGTTGAAGCAAATTCAGTGCCATTGGCAATTGGTTTGACTGGTCAGAGGCTTTTGGGGGTGCCAATTATTGTTCAGGCTTCACAGGTGAGACATGTATATTTTTTTTTGTTTCTGCCAACAGCATTTGCGTTTACAACAATGTTGAATATGTAGCTTATATGGGCTTTGCAAGCTGTATTGTTTCTCTAATGTTGCCGTTATTTACTTTAAAAGGCTGAAAAAAACAGGGCTGCTGCAATGGCCAACAACTTGCAGAAGGGCAACGCTGGGCCTATGAGGCTGTATGTCGGTTCTTTACACTTCAATATCACAGAGGACATGCTGCGGGGGATATTTGAGCCTTTCGGAAGGGTGAGCCCCCTTCATGTACTGCCCTGTTGAGCTGTCTTTGAACGTTCCAGTTGTACTGAGTTATTTTCTGCTCTCCCCTTCCAGATTGAAAGTATTCAGCTGATGATGGACAGTGAGACTGGAAGGTCTAAGGGATACGGCTTTATCACAGTAAGTTGCACGCTGGCGAACTCATTCAACGGGCTGCTTGTGCTCTTGCTTGTAATTGAGGCATCGTCAGACGGTTCCGTGTTTTTTTTTTGCAGTTCTCAGATGCCGAGTGTGCCAAGAAGGCTCTGGAACAACTGAATGGATTTGAATTGGCCGGTCGCCCCATGAAAGTGGGCCATGTGACGGAACGCACTGATGCGTCCACTGCCAGTTCCTTCTTAGACAGTGATGAGTTGGAGAGGACTGGCATTGACCTTGGAACGACCGGCAGGTTGCAGCTGATGGCCAGACTTGCAGAAGGTAAAGATTCGGTGGACCTCCCGGCCGCTAAATCGTATAGTTCTGCAAACTGTTTAATGGGATGTTTGTAACAAGTGTGCCTGATACGGGAAACATTTTTTATTTTGTTGGATGACGTACAGCGAGGGTGTATTTTCAGTTAGAATCTTATTTATTCAAATTACCCGGTGAGATCATTTACCCTCCATACGTGATCTGAATGGAATGGAAGGCGCGGTAAGAGAACCTGCAGACACTGACTCTGGGTTCAGAGTTGGGCTCCCCTGCTCTATAGTGTTAAAGGTTTAAAGGCCCTAATTGTGTGCAAATTAAATATTTAGTTCACCGCTCCTCTTTCAGGTACTGGATTACAGATTCCTCCTGCGGCTCAACAGGCCTTACAGATGAGTGGATCGATTCCTTTTGGTGCTATGGCGGCTGTCACTGGTAAATGGCTTTAATTTCCCCAATGCATCCTTGCATTTAACTAGCGCTTCTAGTAACTAGGTAACTTCTGTTTCAGAAATGGCAAACGCTCCACTAAGGTACCAATCATCCCTTAGAACGGTTTTGTTTCAGATGGATGTCATATTTATGGTGTCTGTGTACACCTGTTTCTGTATTGAGGGGTGTTAAATTGAGTTAATTGGTGTCACCATATGTCCGACAGTCCTTTTAATTTCAGTGTTTCCACTTGGCCGAGCTGTGGGTTTCATGGTTCTGATTTTCCCACGGCCCCCTTGGTTCCAGGTCTTGGGCACGCTGACCTAATTCGCTTTCGTGTCTGGGAACCAGCGTGTTGGGTGGGGTTAGAAATGGGGGGGGGGAATTGTGGGATAAGAAATGTACTGGCTAATTTGTTTTTCTTTCTCTAATCCTTAGATTTACAAGCAAGGTTGACTCAACCCACAGAAGGTGAATGTGATTTGTATATCTAATGCATATAATACATTAGTTTACAGTTACAGTTTGATTGTTTCGTATATGAATTTTGATTTGGAAATTAACGTCAATGGATCTCATGTGGAAAACTTGCAATTTAATGTTTTTCTAGTTACTCATGTTAGGTTTTACTGAATTATACATTTTGTACTTCTGAATACGTAATAATAATTTGTACTGTTCTAAAACTAACTTTTTTCTTTATAGCATCTATCAACCCTGCATTGAACTTAAACTTGAACATGAATGTGAACACTGCTTTGAATCTACCAACTCAACCACTTGCAACACACTGCATTCAGCTGTCCAACATGTTCAACCCACAGTCGTAAGTATTGAAACTCGCTATTCCGGACACACTTTTGCCCTGGGTCCAGGCCCATCTAGACAGACTCAGGCTAGCTGCAGAGTCACACCAACAGCCGCGACCCTGTTTGTGCGCCTGAGTGCAGTTTAGATGGCATATAATTGGTCTTCCTTAATAAGGTAGTTTTTGACTGGGAATGGTTTATTTGATTCTTTTTCAGTTTGTAATACAAACTAAAAACAGAATAATTGGGATTACTTATCCTGAGGGGGATTGCTAAAATGCCTTTCTGTTGGTTAAGGCTCTGGAACTGCTAGAATATTAGAAGCATGTTTAAACGATGACTTTTCTGAAATTATGGGGGATTCTATATTCAGGCTATTGACCCGTTCAGCTGGTAGCCTGCTTGTCACAATGAGAACCATTTAGTTGTTTTTAGCTCTCGTCAGCCCTGTTTATTAAATCATTCAAAATCGTTTTACAGTGAGGATGATCCTGGCTGGGATGTTGAAATAAAGGATGACGTCATTGAAGAATGCAACAAGCATGGCGGAGTCGTGCACATATATGTTGACAAAAATTCCACTCAAGTAAGATGCTTGTAAACTTTTCTGTTTAGTTGCCGTTAGGAGCCAGCTGTTTATAGGATAATGATATACATCTCTTCCCCCCCTCCACTCTTATAGGGCAATGTGTACGTGAAATGTCCAACAATTCCTGCTGCCATGGCTTCAGTAAACGCGCTCCACGGACGATGGTTTGCCGGTATGTATCTCTGATTTATACTTAAAATTAGGTACCGTTTACGAAATTGGTAGATGGGAAGAATTGTTTAATCCACCAAACTATGCTTTTTATCCACAGGAAATATGATCACAGCAGCATACGTTCCCCTCCCAACCTACCACAATCTTTTCCCGGATTCTGTGGCAGCCACCATGCTCTTGGTGCCGACCCGCCGGTGATTCTGCTGACCATTTTAGGTTGATTGCATATTGGTTGGAATGTACATAATTTGAGGTTAATTTCTTATTTTCCCTTTTACGAAGTTGGGTACTTGGCGATCTTTAAAACTGAGTAGCAGTTAAAGGCGTTATTTTTTTTTTATTCTCCATTGACGGAAGTCAGCACACACACAAAACGCGCGCACTCATTTTGTGGAAGTTTTCTCGTTGGCAAATTCAGAAGCCCCATTTGCTTAGCTACATCTGAATGAAAATCATTCAGGTGTCCAAACTGTAGTTTTACGTTCCTTGTCTGTTGGTCTTGACCATTGGCCATTTTATCATATCTCTTGTAAATCTGTTGTACATACAGTTGTCTTGTGCTATATAGCTTTGTGAGTTGCTATCTTCCCCAATAAGGTGTTTAATTGGGGGGGGGAAATAACCTTCTGGCACCAAAACTCATTATTTTTAAAGAGCGAGAACATTGCAAAGTTAATTGTCCATCTGCATATTCAATGTTTAAGCTCTATGAGCTCTGGAATCTGACTGATAATTTGTGTTAATTTGGAGACTACTTGGTATTTTTAAGTATTGGTTTTGTAATCAAGATTTGATTTTGTAATAACTCTTGATTAAAGTTTATTTCAAATAAAGTTATTGTTGTGGTCGATGAAGTGGTTCATTTCTGCTTGTAAACGGGATGTCTATAGTATTGTAATGTTTTGGGTAACTGCTAAATGGCTGTTACTCTAACCATGTGTGTTAAACATCAAGGACAGTTTGTCTTGGGACAATTCAGAACCCCAAAAATCGAACAGTTATATTTTGTATTTGGAATCGCTGGTGTTTTGTGGATTCTCCCCAATTTGTGACTGTTTTGCTGAGTTTGCTAAAGGATGAATACTTCACAAACCTGAATAACCAAGAGGTTTTTGATTATAGGATCCTGTATAAATGAAAGCATTAAGTCTCCTGGAAAGTTGAAATAGTTAAACCTGGTTTTGCTGTGAAAATGCAAACGGTCTCGTACACTTAGATTTAAGAAGTATTACAACCATATCATCCTTCTCCACAGAGACACAGAGCTGCAGCTGCCTGGGAAACACTCATTTGCTACGAACCTTAGGGAAGCACTGCTAATTTAAGCCCTCCTAGTCCAGCTACGCTCACAATCATGGGATGGCATGAGCTGGATTCAAACCTGCTCAGTGCCTTTCCTGAGTGAGCCACTCAATAGGCCAGGACTTGATAAACCCCATTTATAATATATTATACCTATATCTATCTTTATAATTTATTTTTTAAACTTGTGAAGTAATGTCAGTGCTGTTAGTTTTCATAAACCTTGCTTAGACATGCTGTAGTTGTCAAGCTTTTTAACTTGAATCTGGGATGTATTTTAACAATTAGATGCAATTTTTTTAAGGTTTATTATATTCCTTGCAAAAGGATATACATATACACATTCAATACATAAACTGAACATAAAATTTGCTAAAATTCTATTAAATCTTAACAGTACCATCCAGTTAAGGGGTGATAGAGAGGGGAAAAGGCACACTAAATCCATATGAAAGTAAAGGTAAGTTTTTAAAAACAGACTGAAATTTGGCGGTCATTTGGGCCTTGTGTATTACAGGAAGCTACAGGGATAAACACGCGTTTTATATACAGGGAATACAATAAGTCACCAGACTATTATCCAGATCTAGTGTGCATATGTTTTAATCATCTTTTTGAATTTTTTGTCCCTTTGTCCCCATTCTTATTTTCTTTCATTTTGAGAGTAGAGGAATAGTTCAAAGGGACAGAAGGCCAATGGCTCTTCCAATCTAGCTCATTTATTGTGTTAGCAATTACATTATTGTTTTACAATTAAACTCACAATGAGCTTGCACTTACTAACGCTCCATCAATTGTCCTGACTGTCTACTTGTGGTTAAGTGTCATGGTCTGTTATAGCCTTGTTGTTCAGTTAGCTTCGAGACCTGTCCCTTATCCGTCTTATTAGTTGCTTCAATGAAGGTTATTGAAATGTATAACTATAACTGTAATATCATCTCTGTACATTCTTGCCTGCTCTTGCGGTAAGCTTAGCATCTTGGTCAAGCCTCTAGGCAGCACAGTTTCGAAACCATCACTTCCCAAAGCATGACGGAGTAAATGAGTGGCAGAATTCTCATCTTCAAGGGCAGAAAGGGCCCTGGCTTTTCTTTCCACAAGCACGCTTTGCATCTTCCCCAAAGTGAAAGAAAGCCCCGAGACTGGTTTCTGCAGATGGACTCCATTCAGATGCTCTCCTATGATCTCTATGACATGTTGTCTGTGCATCATTTCCCATAAACCATCTGTCGCTAGTACAAGAAACTTGTCTTGGGGTCGAAGCTTGTGGTGTAAGACCTCCGGCTCTGCAGTGAGGTAGGGGGGTGTGTGATAGCTTGGCGGCAGCAGTTTGACAGACTCACTCCCGGACAGCATGTCAGCGCGCGTTTCAAACATTCGCTTCAGAAGGTCACTGCTCCACTTGAACTTTACATCACCGAAGGTCCTGAATGGCATTAGTAGGCCCAGTAATCTTTGGTGTTTGATCACCGTCATCTTCTCCGATGCCGGGTGCTCTGATTGCACCCTTTGCACCTCGTCTGGGTTCTGGGCGCTGTGATCATTGCTGAGGGTCAAAGCTGACCAGGTGCCATCCTCTTCCTGAATACCCATTACAGCCCTGCTGTCGCCTAGATTTGCCAGGTGAAGGTCAGCGCCCTCTACATGGGCGACACAAGCAGTGCACCCTGAGAGCGCTACTCTGAATGGCGTATGGTGTGAAAGTTGATCTGCAAAGTTCATCTGCGCCTCAAGTGAAATATCGTCGTCAAGCCGCTTGAATGCATTCACTAAATGAGTTTGGGTGTCCTTATCTCCGTCTTCTTCAAGGGCAATCAGCTCTTGCCAGTATGTCCGGAGGCTGTTGAAATATAGCTTTCCGGCGTCAGTGCTAACGTGGTCATTGGGATGCTTGTGCCACTGCAGAATGGGAAACACTGGGCGTTCATTTTCTACTGCATCCTCAATGTCCACTAATGTCTTCAGGGGAAGCAGGGACACCGCGATATAATAAAACAGTCGTTCGCTGACGGCTTGTGCACACGCATAGCCCGCATGTCCGTCAAAAACTCCAAAGAGCATGCCTCTGCTCTGGAGACACGTGGCTACACTCCTGCGATCTTCGCTGGGTGAGTTTGATGGCAACAGATTACTGTCAAACCCCAAAACTGAGCTGACGTGTCTTCCATCATACATGTTAACTTTGAAACTGTATTCATTGGCTTTTAAAATACGATTAATCTGCGAAAGGGATATTTTAGCATCTGCTCTGTATTTCCTCCACTGGTTGACATTAACTGGATAACTGATGGAATGCCTCATGCCCACTGAGAGAACAGCAAAATGGTGAATACTGAATTTACTGCATAGAGCAGGAAGGCTCTGGTTTATAAATCTCCATTGGTGCATGGCTAGATGATGTCCAAGGTTCTGGATAGAATATATAGTTAACATCTTCTTCAAAGTTTTGGAAAGAAGTGATGTCCTTTTGACCTGTCAAGACATACATTAATATCACTGTAAGGTGACACCTTTGGATTAAAGAAATAATAAAAGGTTAATTTAATAAAGGTAAAAAGGTTTCACGTGGATAACCCGTGCACAATGTCAGTAGTCTTTATTATCCTGTATCCTTTCATAAATTTATATTTTTTTATCAAAAGGGAAACAAGCCCACAAAGTGAAGACCACACTTCCAAAGAGAGGTAAACTCCCGACTTTTACATTGCAAAATAAAATCATTAGCTAAGCTAAATGTGAGATTCGTCCCAATATATATATATATATATATAAACCCCTGTTCCGACGACCACCGTCATTTGAAATCAAGAATGAAAGTGCGCAATGAAGAGACCCGAGAAGTTCCGAGAACGTGCCCTGGTTATGGGTATTAAGAAAAAATATACTGGATTAATGGATTCATTTTATTTTAAAATATACCCTAACGATAAATCATTTTCTGTTAACCCCGCTGTCGGATCCATGTTGCTGGCATATGGCACATCTACAATAACGGCTGAGAATAATGGGACACGTGAATTAACGCAATTTTGTGCCTTGGTATAGAGCCATTGATCAACTCACTCAATAGTAATACAGGATTGGGTTCGTTTTGATAAAGTTTGATTGAAATGTTTACTTACATTATCCTCTTCCGAGCGTTCAACCCACCGAAATATGTGTTAACTGGAAAACACTTTGGCTTCCTCCATTTACTTCTGACTGGCAAAAGCAGATCCTATTTGGTCATCAGAATGCGCGTCTTGAGAATATAGTTACATTTTAACTCGGCCACCTCCTCTCAAACTCTGTATCTTGATCGGATGATTACTTGAATGACACATAAAACTAGTGGTTGTTTAGTTATGTAGCGATTTAATAGTAACCGTTTACGCGAGGCTAAAATTGGTTTCCTTCGTCAGCTTCTTATTTGGACACAGTTTATTCAGCTCAAGAATCCTATTCGCCCGCAATATAAACGCTGCACTTCCAACAAAGATTTTAGAGGTCGGGCTAATTATTTCTAAATATTGTAAATAAGGGGAAAAAATGCAATATGTATACTGAGGTACAGGCGTTGTATCGAAAACTGACGCCCTGCTTAAACACCGCTCGCTTGCATGCGCGCGGTTTTCCTTCAGATTTTTTTACCTGTCTCAAAGGCCATTACAACTTTTATGATATTGCAATAATCGCACTTCTGCCCTCCTTCGTATTTAGAAATGTTATATTCAAACTAATTAATACAAACTGTAGGCTGAATACCGCAAGAAAGATGTGTATTTTTGAAAAACCAGCTTTTGTTATTATTTATTATTGGCAATAATTTATTGCACGTTTCAATGAACACTAAATGTATTTTACTACTTTCTGTGAACCATTTCCTATCTGCCAAAAAATAAACATATCATATGTAGCCAGTTAGCTATCTCTTTCAATGAAATCTCTATATTGAAGCTTGTTGAAGGGGGGAGGGGATAAGAAACTGGGTCCGAATCAGGGGCGGACTGGAAACAAAAGGGCAGCCCGGGAATTTGCTGTCAAGCGGCCCCAATTTCATACACCAAATTCGAACTGACAAATGTTTCTATATATAAATGCCGGGGTAAAAACACCGGCCCACAGAGAAAATTCCCGAACTTCCCAATTGCCAGTCCGCGCCTGGTCCGAATAAACAGCTGTTGAGCACTGAGTTATAGTGCGTATCAGTGTTCGATTATTTGGCGATTTCACACTGCCACATTTCAAGCTGCAAGCGCGCCACAATTTGTAAACAGAATCATGTGTTTGTAAGTCTCATTCGTTTATTGGACAGAAACTTCAGTACCGTGTTTATTACTAAACTTTATTTAGTATGCTCACGAGTGGGGACGAATTGTTCACACCAGTACAAATTAACCTAACTTGGGGGGGCAAACGTGCCGGAGTTCGGATAAAACCGCTCCAAACCAAACCCACATAAGCAAACTTTCGTTTTGTGTTAAACATGTCCTTAGAAAGTTCTCGGGGGTAACACACTGTAATAATAGATGGAGAGCGCGGTTTAATTTTATCCGTTAACGTTTCACGCATATTTTAAGTAAATAACTGAAATAGCGTTTTAGGGTATAGCTTTGAAAAGTGGTCAAAACGTTGAACGTTTTTTTTTTCTCTCTTCATTATCCATTAATATCTTCCGGGTTTAAATTGGCATTAAAATCAACTTCCGGTCCTGTTTCGCAAACCTTGTATAAGCATTACATATTTGTTGCTGGACTTCTGCAGTCACTGGTTGGATTTAGTGGGACTAGGAGTCTTTGGCTCGTTTTTGAAGAATATTTTCTATGTATTGGAAACGTATTTGTTATTGAGGTGTAGTTGAAAACTTCAAGTTCAAATATAGTTTGTAGTTTATTGGTCGTCAACGTTCTCATTATAAGTGTTGTGTTTTCTTTAAAAAAAAAAAGTTTTATTTAAACTCGTTTTTTAGCTGCGTGGCTTGCTTGCTAGACTAACAGATTTTAAATTTAAGAATTAAGCGTAGATAATCTTGTCGGCGGTTTTGGTCTAGCAGCCATGATGCTGAGCAAGACCGTGATAAAGAACATTTTGACAACCAGGAATGCTGTTCCTACCTTTCGATTGAAATATACAGAAAGTGTTAATGCGGTCCGCCGAGAGAAAGGTAAGCGTTTAATCGCTCCGCAAATTAGTATGACGCAGTTATTTAGCTTAGTTGCTCGCCTGCTGTATACAGGGGAATTAGGTCAAAAAGCGTTATGGGATTTTTTTTTTTTTTTTTTTACAAGTAATGTCTAGACTGTTATCTTGAAATGCTTGGTCAATTTTATACTGCTTGGGTAATTTAGTTTGCGTGTGAAGAATCGTAAACTACTAACACCAGGTAACTATAAACCCACTGGATTATTTCTACGATTTATTTCTGTTTGTTTATCCACTCTTATGCTATTAAATAGAAATGATCAAAAGCCGAGAGATTGAGAAAGATGAGTTACGACCACTCTACATGGATTTTCAAGCTACAACGCCAATGGTAGGTATTTTGAACTGCCATTTCATAACCGGATGTAACGGAGCTGTATCACTTATTTTAGGACGAATTTCTGGGATGCGATGGAACGTGTACTGTCATGCGTAGCAGAACTTAACTAGCGGGAATAAATGCATATTTGGAGCTGCTGGCTATTATTTTCAATTCGTTACCTGCTGGTATCGAAATATTATTTAAGGACAATACTTGACGCCGTTATGGATCTTAAGCACTGCATTTCTTTTAAGACGTGCATTAACTAAACAAACATTCATATAAACATCTAGAACCTTTATTTATTTTATTTTTTTATAGGATCCAAGGGCCCTCGATGCCATGCTTCCGTATCAAGTGAATTATTATGGTAACCCTCACTCCAGAACTCACGCCTATGGCTGGGAAAGTGAAAGCGCCATGGAAAAAGCCAGAAAGGTAACGGATTTGCTATTTCGACGCATTACTTGTGTAGAAATTTGGGAATGTTAAAACAATACCACATAAATTGGGACTTTCAGCTAGTGTTTATGAGCACTAACCATTACAACAACTATAATAACGCTTAATTTTCAACACCCAGCAAGTGGCAGATCTGATTGGTGCAGATACTAGGGAGATTGTGTTCACCAGTGGTGCCACAGAGTCCAACAACATGTCAATTAAGGTATGTGCTAATGATGGTTTAGAATTTTAAATACTATTGAAATAAAATTTAAATTTGCTTTAAATTTTTTTTAGCAAAGAGGGTGTACTATGAATGTTGTGTTCTATATCTAGGGGGTTGCACGGTTTTATAAGGCCAAAAAAAAGCACGTCATCACCACCCAGACTGAACACAAATGTGTCCTGGACTCCTGCCGGGTGTTGGAGGCTGAAGGATTTGACGTCAGCTACCTTCCTGTGAAGACAAATGGCTTGATTGATCTGAAGGTTAGTTCTGTTAAAACGGTGGCTCTGAATTACAGCAGTGTAATAAGCTTTTTGAGTGAACTATGGAGCCAAGTTTTATTTTTAATGTATCCCCCCAACAGACATTACAAATTAAGCATGTAAAAGCACTTCATTGTTTTTAATATTAGCTAGGAAAAACTGCTGTAACATTGATTGTGTTTTTGTTATTTTTATTGGGGTTTTTTTCTCCACATTTTTTCCATTTATAGAGCTAGTTATTTTACTGGAGGTATTCCTATAGGGCAGTGGTTTTCAATTTTTTTTGTCCCATGGCACACCTTTGTAAATATGACATTTTCAAGGCACACCATTTTTCCTTCAAAATGCAATGTGTATATCCTCATAAATGTGAAATAAATTATATTAAGCCCTTTGCTGCCACTGAAACGCAAATCAAAAAGTAAAAATAAACTTGAAACCATGTTTTAGCAAGTCAATAATTCCATAATGACTAATTGAAGTGCTTTTAAATGAATTGATGCTTTACCAACAATACAGCATGGTTCATTAAGAGCACTTGGCCTAAGGCCAACAAGGCAACTTCACACAAACACGCATGCTTTCGAATTAGTAATGGAGGCTTCAGTGAAAGTGGCGTAAGAAAGTAGTTCTACACACGAGGACAAAAACCTGAAACAATGTCTTGTTGTGGCAACTGTGGTATCAACGGCACAATTGATTCTGGCCTGCTTCACATCATGGCCACGTTACCACCTCAGGTTGTGCATTTATTTTCAAGAATTCAACGGTCCGTCGTCAATTATTCCCCCGCACACCGGTTCAATAATCTAGTTGTAGTAATACCTGCTGAATTAATTTCTTGACCACTAGGCCCCATGCTGCCCTCTGCTGGTTGTATTAATAACTATATACTTTATCGGTCTACGTTACTGATTTGTTTGATTCATGAGGTAAATTGTTAAAGTAAGGTAAAATTGCATATAAAAGGAAGAGGCTTTTTTTGTTTTGTCAGGAATTGGAGGCAGCAATCAGACCTGATACGAGCCTGGTGTCAGTTATGATGGTTAACAATGAGATTGGAGTCATGCAGCCAGTGAAGGAAATAGGTAAATTCCTTTAAGTTTGTGTTCCTTAACTTATTGACTGACGTTTTTGGTTCTTTATTAATGACTCTATGCACCCTTTTCCAGGTGACATTTGCAGGTCGAAGAACGTGTTCTTCCACACAGATGCCGCTCAAGCAGTTGGAAAGGTTCCGATCAATGTCACTGACCTGAAAGTGGATCTAATGTCTATCAGTGGGCACAAGATATACGGTCCTAAAGGTGAAGTCCATGATGTACAATATGCAAAACCAATCTTCCTTTTAATAAAGTGTAGAGCATTGGTATACAAACTGGAGCATGGAACAGCCTAACGCCCCAGCCCACGGCCGAAATATCAACGCATAGCTGGTTCCTCTTTTGCAAATCTGAGTTTATACAGTGCAGCTTGATGTGGTTGTGGACAGTAAAAATCCATCTTGGCAGGTCGGGCCAGGTCAAAGTTTGAAGAAGTCTAGAGAGTATATGAAGTCTTGGGTCTTGTTGTTTCTTCCTGTGGGAGTGTATATGCGTAACTTAGCGCAGGCTAAAAAGTGGTGTCACTCAAATCTGTTGACAGGTGTCGGTGCGCTGTATATACGAAGGCGACCCAGGGTTCGACTGGAGCCAATCCAGAATGGAGGAGGGCAGGAGAGAGGTCTGCGTTCCGGCACAGTTCCTACTCCCTTGGCAGTTGGACTGGGAGCAGCCTGTGAAATTGCACAGATGGAGATGGAGGTATAAGATAAATAAAACCATAGAACCGGGTCTCTCTGTTATGGCTGTTCTGCTCGCTGGTATCATAACTTCATGATGTCAAAGTTTACGTAAAGCATTCAATTTGACATTTCTTATATCTGCCAAAGCGGGTATGGCTGTCCAATTATTCCTGACTTGTTATATTATTTGATAATACTGGATTATATTATTGTTGCACTCTGAAATGGTTCAGTTAAAAAAAGAGGATTTTCATAAATTCCTACATTTTTATTTAAATCGAAATGTCAGATAAGAAATACAATGTAAAATGTCATGCAGTCCTACTCTATTGACTATTTAATTAGTCAAGCATCTCCTGTTACAAAATTTTCATTGGTTGTCATTCCTTTCATGTGGCCTTGGAGAATCCCAGCAATGCCTCTGTACTTGATTTTCACTTTCAATAGCTGAGGTGATTTATTCTTTTCTGTTCAATTTAGTATGATCACAGACGCATTTCCATGTTGGCGAAGCGCCTCATTGAGAAAGTCACGTCCGAGCTCCCAGATGTGGTGATGAATGGTGATCGTGACCTGAGATACCCAGGTAAAGGAGGTCGTCCTTGTCTTATCACACGCTATATGACAAGCTATGAATTAATTGTCTCTCAGCAGAGGATTCCATTACTGAACAGTGATAATGTTGTGCTACATTGACAGATTGACAGACCATAACGGGCTACTGTCTACCATTTTCAATGCTGAAACTCTTTATCTGTGTAGGGTGCATCAATTTGTCCTTTGCCTATGTTGAAGGCGAGAGTCTGTTAATGGCCTTGAAGGATATTGCCCTCTCCTCTGGCAGGTCAGTTGCAAACTTGGCTTGCTGTATATCTACAGTGCCTATTTGGGATTTGTGTAAACGCTTGTGTAAACTACTACATTTCCCTGGCAGTGCCTGTACATCTGCATCACTGGAGCCCTCATATGTATTAAGAGCCATTGGAACAGATGAGGACCTGGCCCACTCTTCAATCAGGCGAGTGATCCCCCAATGAATCTGGATATGGTTGCTAATAGACTCTTGTTTTCTTGTGGCTTCTAGCGCTCACCTAAAATGCTGTCCAATTGGTCACGATCGTGGTCTGTGTGTGTTTAACTTTTTAGATTCGGCATTGGACGATTTACCACAGAGGAGGAAGTGGATTACACTGCTGAAAAATGCATTCAGCAGGTCAAACGTCTGAGAGAAATGAGGTAACTATGGGAACACGTCGCAATGTGAAATGCAGCTGTAGTCTTGTCAAGTCCTCGACAGGTGTCCCGAGAGGAAAAGATTAGGTTAAAGATTGATTCTAAACGCGCAATCTGATCATATTGGTCCTTATGAAAGCTGCCAAATATCCTGCTAGAACGAAGATAACGGCAGAAACATTTGCATCAGCATCATCAAAAGACCTAGCGAACAGGGCCCCTTTTTTCTCTTGAGAAACTGACTGCAATAATGACTGTATCCAGGTTTCTTTTTTTTTTTTACAATATTTTAATAATTGTTGGCAGAGTTCGTTAAACATTCATTTTGTTTATTTTTAAGCCTGCAACTTAACCGTCACACGTTACGTTTTTTTGATAAAACAGTGGGGCTAAATGTCTTCGTTTTAATCATTAACTGACTGTAATATTGCAGTAAGCATGCAGACATGTCCTTTGACTGAATTTTTCTGAAGCTGTAATGCAACTTTCCCCCCCCCAGCCCCTTGTGGGAAATGGTGCAGGAGGGAATTGATCTGAAGAGCATTAAATGGACACAGCATTGAAAAGGCTCAGAGACCGGAGAAGTATATGGCACTTAACATCTGAATATACTTTTTTGAGTGAAATCTGAAGATATCTCTTGGACAGTGCTGTATCTTTCCAAGGGTGTTAACCTGTGAGCGGGGAACAAACACGCACAAACTTTTGTGAATACTATGTATATTTTTCTTTTAAACGGGACAGGGGCATGATTTGTATACTGGCAGGATGTTATAAAGTACTGTCACTGCCAGGTTTCACAGCATTTGAATTTGGTTTTTGGAATAAAAAAAAACTACATTCCAGCAGATCTCTAGGAATAAAATTCAGGAAGAGATTGGTCTTGTGCAAAACCACACAAGGACCCATGATGATGTCCATCTTAATGATTCATCAGGCCCAGTGTTATCCTGAAAAGGCTAGGGGGTAAAAATCTCATGTGGCCAAATGCATTGTACAAATGTATGGTCCTGTCCCTGACCAGTTCAAGAACTGTGAAAATTTTGATATCACATTTTTCTGAAAGCTTATATCGAAACGGTGACCTGAAAATAATTTAAGTAGGCTATGTACATTTCCTTTTCTAAGGAAGAGTGGAATGTTTTTTTTTTTTTTTTTTCTGGAGCTACTTAGTGAAATAATATAAGCTGTTTAATTCATATTACTATACTATTGTAAATGTAATCCGTTGAATACAAATAACATAGTGTCAGTGCACTTGAAGATCTTGCTGTCAGTTCAACTAACCAAATAACTAGTTAAATCTGAAACTATTTAGTCATATTTACACACTGCGTTCTGTATTGCTTTAAAAAAAGAAGAAAGAAACCTGTTACGCACAATTCATGTGTCTTTGTAAATAAATGATGAGAATTTCATGTTCTTTTAGAGTCATTATACAATGGGAAATAAAGTTTGGGTTTGAATTGGTAACGTCACCAATGAATACTTGATTTATTTTGCAGTGCTCTGCGGTTTCTGAAAACCTAATTGTATGTACTCTACTTGGACAAAAGTATGTAGACACCCCTTTAAAATTCGTGGATTTGAGTATTTCAGACACACCCGTTGCTGACCAGAGTATAAAATCGAGTACACGAGATATGCAATACCCATGCTCAAACAGTGGCAGGAGAATAGCCCACAATGAAGATCGCAGTGCCAGTTTGTCAAATTTCGAAAGACTTAGGTCTGTTTTGGGTTGCTCCTCGCCAACTAATTGGCAGTCAAGTATAGTGGTTACGGCACCAATGGAACCGACCCGCCTGGCTCCTGTTTTATATGGCGTCTTGGAAAGCTTACGGACAAGAGAAACGATTCGTTTGATAAGCGAAAAGGCTGAAGTGTTTAGCTCCAGGAACTTATTGTAGTTTTATCTTCGACTCCAGGGACTGACACCCCTGTGCCTAGTGAGCTTGAGTCTCGCTACATATGCTTATAATGTCCACATATTACTGCCTGGGACTTTAACGTTTAATATTTTCCTCCTAGTACAATACTCAGGTTGAAAATATAAATGGGCTATTTAGTACCCCCCCCCCCAAAGTTGATTCCATGGCTACGTCTCTGTTAAACTACGATATTAACGCACTTAATATCCTCTAGAGGGCAGTATTTATTTTTTGATTCCTTGCAATTTGATTGATGTTTTTTTTAAACTATTTTTCTAACTTCAGTTAGAAATTCATCACAACTTGTATTTAAGTTATGCACGGGATCCTGCACCGTTCGCTCACCTCACACACACACACACACACACACACAAAACGCCCTTGACTACAAAGTCTCCCGTCCCCGAACTGCACTTTGCAAGTTTCCGTAGTCTCATTGGCAAAACTCAACAAAAGCACTATCCGGTGGAGCTTTTTAACCACCCTGTTGCATTTTTGGAAGGTTTTTTAGTATGGGGCTAATTTCAGCCGGAAAATAAGATACTGTAACTTTCGTGAACGAGTGACGTTCTAAAGTGAAGTGACTTTGGTGTTGGGGGGAATTGCGTTAATTGTTACAAGAGTATTCATATTTTATGTAATCCATAATTGCATTCAACAAATTTAGCCTATTGAATGTTTTTTGATACATTATTGTATTGCACTATAAACTACGAGATATATACTGATGTATTTTGAAGACTCGTTTATCTCCACGACCAATTCAATTTAAGAAGCTATTTATTCATAGCACTATATCTTAATTCCAGCCACATCTTTGTCTTTTATAAGAACCCCCCGTTCGTTATGCTGCTAGACTACTTAACAGTTTCGTATTTGATATGTTAATATTTGTATATTTTATTACTGTTTGTTTTATACCCTAATGTATCAAAATAAAATTACAGTTTTCTCTATCAAAATTAAGAGACATCCGCCACTGATTGGCTCAGGGAAGCTGCCATGTTACATCACTGAGAGACGTATGCACCGTCTAGCATGCCCGAGCGGACATTTTGTAACATAGCCGCACAGAAAGAAAGGAGCACGGAGAGGAAAGAATCGTCCGAGGTCGCCTCGTTAAAATAAATAAAATCTGTTTTGTACAGATATATTTCGGTAAGAACAAGAAGGAACAAAATAAAATAAAAAACGTTGTTACACCGGGATCCAGTTAGAAAACCAAAACTATAAAAATACATCAGCTAGTTGGCTAATTGCTAAAAGGTCTGGTTAACAACCACGATTAGACAGCGACAGGGTGATGGTTTGAGATCTAGGCCCGCATCGATTAAATGTGGTTTTTGAATGGAATTGGCTTATATGAGTGTTCGTATTTGTTCTCCAGGTAGTGTGTAGCGAGGTACCAATGTTGTTAGCTAATGTATCTATACTGAATTATGTAATTGTTTTGGCAATATATACACAACTGTTGTTTTGATCTGTATTGTCTGGCTCAGCGCCATTTTGATGAGCTTTACTACTTACAATTGAATTTAATTCGTTTAGTAGCGTGCTAGTCTTCAGTGGTGTTATTGTATTTTTGTAATGTTTAAAAAGGCAGTTGCTGGCAGTCGATTGTGAGTTGGGTCTCTGTTGTATTGTCATGATTTATGTTGCGGTGTGATTCAAATCTTTGTTCTTGGCTGGCTGGATTAATGTTATCTCTTAATTTCTTGCAAGACATTTCCTCTTCCTTAGTTATCAGAATAAAAGGTCAAACGCGACGGCTCCCTTTCGATGCTTTGAATGGTATAATATGGCTAAGTTTTCATTTGGGACGCAGTTCCTTGCTGATTTCTACGTGTTTCCTCTTGCTTTGTTTTTAATTGATCCACGGATAGCTACTTGAACGCAGCACTGAATCCGGCGTGTGGTGCTACGGAGTTAACTCTGTATGTTGTTGAAATCTGTGCAGTTGTCAGCGTTTTCATTTGCTACGTTTTAAATAGTGCATTTTGCGACTAAATTAATGTTGGTTGTGGCCTTTGGTGTTGGTGAAGTCTGACCGCTTGCTTGGTGGTTTGGATGTAGTTATTTGGTGAAAGTTGAATTTATGTTTATGATCAGGTTTTTTTGCTGAAGATTTTGCATTGTTTTGTTCTTCAGCCCGTGGCGATGTGGCATCGTGTTGGTCTTCTAAAAAAAGTAATGAAGGTTGTTAAAAACGAACTACGATTAAAGTTTTAGGAGTTTGGCCTGAATGGAAGAAAACGGCAATCCTAAAAAAGTAGTTTTTTTAGTAGCAGGAGGCGACCAGGCCACTCGGAAGGCTGGCAGTCAAAGTTGAATTTTCTATGTTTCTCTTAAGTGTTCGTTTCAGTTTTACCGGTAGGTTTGAACGGTGGTCTAAACCTAGCGATGTGCTTCGAATATATGAAAGGCGTTACTGGATTTGCCCTTACCTGCAGGGATTGATTTGACTAAAGTGCTGTTGTCCAACGCATAAACCATTAGACTTAGAAACCCGGGCACACTTTGTTACATTTTTGAGACCATCGGAAGTTTAGAGCATTTGTTGAATGAACACCGTAATCTCTAGATTATCAGTGCAAAATACATTGAAATGTGTTGCATGTAAAATCCAGTGTTATGAGGCATTATGGGACTTAACTCCACTGGCTGAACTCAACTCTGGGATGGCTGCCACTTTGTTTCTAATAGGTGCTGTGGTGTACTTTTCATTCCAGCAGGAGAAAAGTACCTGTGCAGTGATGCTTGTTTCAGGTTATGGGAGCGTTTGCTGCGGAAATTCAAGCAATATATGAAGGTGTTGAAAACTGCTTGGAAACATTCAGTCTGAAAACATGTGCTTGCATAAACGTCTTCACAGTGGGTCCACACAAAAAAAAAAAAATCACATTGTCTGATAGCGGGAACTGTTGGTTGTATGACTTGTCCTTCTCACACTAATGATGTGTGGATAGCGTCAATCAAAATGAACTTGTTTTTCCATGTATTTGAATTGAAAGCTTGCTTTTATGTATATGTCTTAACTGCAACTTTTTTTTGTTTTTATCGTTTTTTTAATCTTTGCTCCTGCTATGTATGTGGAAATGTGGATATTTACATCTGACTGCACAGGTTCTTCATAAGCATGTACTCTTTTGCTGTTTTGGGTTTATCTTTGATGAACTAAATGTTTTAAGATTTGAGTTTCCACCTGAGAATGGACTTGTTTTCCCCGACGCACGTTTAAAAAAATGCATTGATTAAACAGCGTTGCCTGCTTATGGCTTTTGGCGGAGCAGCTGTTCGGCAGTCTTGCGCTCCCAATCGGCGGTGTTTTGTGTGACTGAATTTCTGTCGAAAGCGACAGGCCGCTGGGGCTGAACTGGAAAGGGCGACAGGCTGCCTATTGGGGTTACTTCAGTTTTCCTGCTGCTTGCATTCATGTTTTTTGCTTCCATTTATTCTTTTGTTACAGTCTAGAGTTGGTTTTAATTGCTTGCCGTCAGGATTGGCTTGGGTATCCTGTACAACTTATAACGAAGCACCACTTATTATTACAGGTAAGCGTTTATTAAATGGTCCTGAACTTAATCCACTTGAGCCTTTCCAGAGGCAGTTTAGATTCACTTTTTGGAGCGGTGTTTGCCATTAATTGTGCTTTTTTTTCCTCAATCTGGCCATTTTCCAATTAGTGACACCAATAACTCAGTCTCCTCTGATTACACTATCTATGTATGTTTCCTAAATTCTCATTGGATTGATCTTTTACATCAAATATGCATAGAATTTCGACATAGTGGGAATACAGGCTTTATTCAGGGGTGTTTTTAAATTTGTTATAGTTTTGGGGGAAAAACAGCCTTTGTAGACATTGTCTCCTTGGAAGTTAGCCTAAAATCACAAGAGCTCTCATTCTGTGCTTTTGTGTACTGACCCAAGTAGGATTTTTGGGGAGGACTTTCTTGACTCAATCATGGTGTGGCATTTCAAGAAAGTTTACGCTTTTTGTGTCAAACGCTTAAATGTATCAAGTGCCCTTGTTAATTGCGAAAGCTAGTTGTGGCCCACACTGCTCTGAAATAGGCTCATATGATGTGGCTTAATAGCTTAGTTTGTGTAACATTTGAAGACCTGGGATTTGCATTAGGTCTACTATAAACAGTGTACCGAATTTTTCTCCGCTAGTGTGATGCTGTTGTACACCGTATAGCTTTTTGACACTTGCTGCAGTCTTGTACACCTGTGTAATGTGAGGAATGTTCGTCAGAGTGCTGTCTGCATTTGCCATTGAACACACTGTAAGCTGTCATCAAGCTTGACCTAATTTTAGTTGACGTCATCTCTGCTGCTTTTGGTAAAGGGGCAGTCACGTGTACTGAGATGCTTTTAACTATGTTATTGAGTCCTAAACATTAACCTGCAAGTTCAGAATTATTTGCATCCAAGGCACTTTGCACGTTACCTGTTGTTTCATGTTAATTATACCTCAAAAAAATGTTTACCGGTACAGAGATTTTATAATTTACTTAGAAAGTCAGTAGACTGCTGAAAGAAGGCTTCTGTGCGGCCTCTGTGGCATTGCTGAAGAGCAAGTTGGCTCAATTCTATACCACGAAGTCCATTCTTATCAAGTGTTGTTTTTGAAAAGATGAAACGGAATACATGTGGTTTAAACGCTAGCAATCTTGATTTGGAAAGCTGTTTTAGGGCAACTAAATAATGGATCCATGTAACAGCCCATGAAGTTTTTTGTGTTTACGTTGCGCAAGGAAGACGAAGACCTATTCCCCAGAGCAATCGGGTTTAAATTTAGCTGCCTTCCAGACTTTCTGCCCGGGTTGTCTCCTGTCTGTTTTGTATTTGTCTTTACTGACTTTCCAACTGTAGCCTTAAACAGACGTTGCCTTCTTCTACCTGCAGGTGTGTGTTGGTACGCCTCAGCATGGCTGTGGTCATCCGCTTGCAAGGTCTCCCGATTGTGGCGGGGACCATGGACATACGCCATTTCTTCTCTGGATTGACCATCCCGGATGGTGGTGTGCATATTGTAGGGGGTGAACATGGTGAGGCTTTTATCGTTTTCGCCACCGACGAAGACGCAAGGCTTGGCATGATGCGTACCGGGGGAACGATCAAAGGGTCTAAGGTGTCACTTTTGCTGAGTAGCAAGACGGAGATGCAGAATATGATCGAGCTTAGCCGCAGGCGCTTTGAAACGGGCAACTTGGAGGCACCCGCAGGAAACGGTAATAGACCAGGCCCGCCTGTTAGCACAGGTGGCAGCGGAAGGGCAAGCCTACCGACAACTATGCAGGGGTTTAGCAGCCCTACCCCGACCACAGTCGCCACGACAGCGTCTGTGCACGAACCTGTAGGCAACAAAAACATAGCCACGTTTGCCACAACCAGCATGGGAAACATGCCTCCAAGCTTCAGCAACAACTACAGCAGCCCCAATCTCACTATGGGATCCACAATGACCACTTCCATGTCCTCCTTGAACTCTGTCCCTCCCCCCATCCCCCCGCTGCCCACCATGTCGTCTCTGCCACCCATGCCTACCATGCCACCCATGCCTGTTCCCCCTCCAGTGTCTACACTGCCACCTGTTCCTAGTGTTGCCCCCTTGAGTTCTGGGCCCCCCGTACCCCCCATGACACACATGCAACACATGTCTTCTATGCCACCCTTTAATCCAGGTGTCCCTCCCCCGGTGGGTCCTGTTGCCAGCGGACTGGCTGGCTCAGGTCCTCCAATGTCGATTGGAAACCCGAATATGTTTCTTGCCCCCATGAACCCCCTCGGTCCCTTAAATCTCCCTGCTCACATGAAGCCAGCGGTTGTGAATCCGGACGAGTTGTACGTACACCTTCAGGGCCTCCCGTTTTCTGCCACCGAAATGGACGTGAGGGAGTTCTTCCACGGACTAGGGGTGGATTCTGTCCGTTTGCTCAGGGACAACCTTGGCAGGAGCAGTGGCAGGGCATTGGCTAAGTTTTTTGTGCCTCAGGACACTTTTGAAGCACTGAAACGAAACGCTGGAATGATGGGGCAGAGGTACGTGGAGATTTCGCCCGCAACGGAGAGGCAGTGGGTAGCTTCCAACGGGGTGAGCGGTGGCCAAGGACCGCCGAAACAAAGCGGAGAGTCCGAACAGGACCAGCATCGGCGCACGGGCTCTAGTTCAGAATCGCCTTCTGGCCACAGCCGGGCGAGGTCCCGCTCTCCACACAAACAGGAATACTGCGTTTATTTGAAGGGACTGCCGTACGAAGCAGAAAACAAACAGATATTTGAGTTTTTCAAAAACCTGGACATTGTGGAGGACAGCATTTACATTGCGTACGGACCGAACGGCAGAGCTACCGGAGAAGGTTTTGTCGAGTTTAGAAACGAAGTGGACTATAAAGTTGCCCTTGGCTGCCACATGCAGTACATGGGTAGCCGGTTCATTCAGGTCCACCCTATCACCAAAAAAGGCATGTTCGAGAAGATCGACGTGATCCGGAAAAGGATGCAGGGTGCACAGCAAGGTGACCCGAAAAGCTCTTCGACGGAAAGTGGCGGAAAGAGCTCCAGAACCTGTGCCCACATCTCAAATATTCCGTACAATGTATCCAAGAAAGACGTCCGTCTGTTTTTAGAGGGGATTCAGATCTTTGAAGAGAGCCTCAAAGTTCTGGTAGATGGTAATGGAAATGGTCTTGGTCAGGCAGTTGTGCAGTTCAGGTCAGAAGAAGAAGCTCTCAAAGCTGAGAGATTGCACAGGCAAAAACTGAATGGAAGAGACGCCTTTGTCCACCTGGTCACGTTTGACCAACTGAAGGAAGTGGAGAGAAACCCTCCTCCGCAGGTAAAGCGAGGGCAGAAAGCCCAGGGGAATGCTCAGGTGCACCCCGCCGCTCACCCCTACCCCGCTATGACGGGAGACGAGTACGGCTTCTTGAGAAGCGGGGTCGGCGGTCTAAACAACGGCCCCCCGTTTGTCGGGCCCTTCAGTGCTCCAGGTAACGGCGGTCCTCCTCCTCCTTTGCACCCGATAGGAGGAGGGTTAGGAGAGGTTTCCATGAGCGTGCCCCCACCTATGGTTGGCAGCCATTTGCCAGGCCCGGGCCTGGAGCCTCCAGGCTTCCGACCAGGACATGGTGGCAGCAATGGGCCCCCGGGCTTTGTGGGAGGTCCGGAGAACGCAAGGGGCATGCCTCCCTTTGATAACGGTCCCAGAAAGAACAGCGGCCCCCCAAATCGGGGTGGTGGACAGGGTCGTGCTGGTGGCGCACAAGCTGGATTCGCACCCGAGCCGATGAGGGGGCCATCCAGCTTAAACGTGGGCCCTGGTAACCAACGGCCGATCATTGTCAAGATCCAGAACATGCCATTCACAGTCACAGTTGACGAAATACTGGATTTTTTCTATGGCTATCAAGTACTGCCTGGCTCAATATGCCTGCAGTTCAGTGACAAAGGGTTGCCCACTGGAGAGGCGATGGTAGCGTTTGAGTCACACGATGAGGCAATGTCAGCCGTCTTGGATCTGAATGACAGGCCTATCGGATCACGAAAAGTCAAGATAACATTAGGGTAGGAGTTCACCCGTTGTGTTCCTTATTTTTCATAAACATGAAACGGAAATAATTGCATTGTACCGTTTTTACTAAATCAAGGGTGAAAGCTTACTGCAGGGAGATACTTAAGTTTATTTCTCCCCCCACGCCAACACATTAATAAACCGATGTAAGAATTTATAGTTCTACCAAAGTAATAAAGTTGGTTGGGAGAGGATGGAGGAAGTCAACGATTGAGTTTCCTTCTAGCCTAGTGCTGCATTTTGCATACGTCCCGACTCCAATCATTTATGGAGCTGAAGCCTCTTAGTAAAATTATAAAGATCCTGAAAAGAAACGGGAGGTTGGGCTAGTGAGTACGTTTCCGAGTATATTAGTTGTGCTGAAGTTTTCCTTCTATTGAGAAGCATGTGATATTATTTTCAAAATGCTCTTGACATATTTGTGTATTTGTGTTTCTGCTGTAGATTTCACACCTTGCATTTAACTTCATACTATTCAGATTAGTTACTAACTAGGTGTACACCACGCGCCGCTGTGCTTGGGATGTGCAGAGCATACAAAGCGGGGCCCGTTTTTGCTCCTAGCTGTTTTTCCTAAGCGAATGCCATATCGACGCGGTTGCTGCCTTGTACGAGAGATCCGTTAATGAAATGGGGGAAATCTGGAGAACCGTGTGAAGATTTGTCAAGCGTTCGTTGATGCACCGACTTAATCTCGGCTTCAAACCGAAGACTGTTACGTGCGTAGACGTGGCGGCAACCCGGGATGTTGTCCTGGCAAGCCATATCCACCCACAGTATGTCCACTTCAAAATGTGCGTTTTTGTTTTTCTAAGATGTAGTTCTTATTTGGGATGCCTCTGTTCTGCAGTGTTGTTGAACCAGACCAATTGTAATGTTTCATTTATTTGGACTTGCTTGTGACGTTCCAGCCCAGTTGATTTTTTTTTTATTTTATTTTATTTCGCAGTTGTATATACTGTTCAGCCTACACTTTTGTCAATAAAATGGCGTTCCTAAAATAATTATTATACAAGACATGTTTCTCGTGTGCCTTCTCATTACTTGCTGTTTTTAATAGTTTGTGATGGAACAATAAAACAATTGTTGCCGGTGAGCGTCCATAGAAGTGCCAGCTGTGAAAATGAGATGCACCAATATCATTGACCATTTGCAGATTTCCTTTCTGATTTAAAACGAGTGTGTTTAGCTATGTCGATGAGTACACCTGCTGCTAAGACATGAAAGGCAAGTCACATTAAATCGGCTGTTTTTCAGTGGCGTAGGTTGTATGATGCTTTGCTGGAGTTGTATGTGATTTTCGGCTCCACAATATAAACGTTTGCCTTTGTACATAGGTATGGTGTTTGTATGCATGTATGTATGTGTGTGGGCACACATTTATTCACACATTGGCCTACGGGTCTGCCATTTTGCATTATCTACTCCCTAATATTCACTGCTGTTGGGAGAATTAGTTCTGTTGAAATTTTAGACGACGAAGCATGTGTAAAACGGTGGGGGGGGGGTCTTTGGCCTTGGTATGAATCTCATCTTCTCCATTGAAGTAGGGGCTAATGTCGACCACTGACGATAATGCGAGCGAACTCAAGAGGCCCGCAGAAGGTCATGTCCGATTTTTATTTGTGCTTTGGTAGATTGAATTCCCTTGTGTGCATAGCGTGCACTTCACCTGACGGTCCATAAGTGGTCAGCGGACTGTCGACTGGCAGGTGATCCAGAGATGGGTGCTTTGGAGATTATATTTAAGAACACCTGAACTGAGACCCCTAAAGGATGAGCTGTTGGAACCCTTGGTGTTGAATTAATCACTCTTCATGACCACCTGCTAGCAAAGGACAGATCATTTGAACTAAAAAGGTGTTCTTTTTTCTGCTGTCATAAAATAGAATGCTACCACCTAACTATTTATTGCTGATAATGCCTTGAGCATTAGAAGTTGAAATGCTAATATTTTTATTGTCCATTGGAGTTGGAAGCTCACATCCTTTCAAGGAGTGGACAGTATTTTCTGGTTACAAAAGCAGGGGTTTGTTCATTTTTGCAAATATTCAATTAATCTTCATTTAACCGCATATGTCTATTAAAATGGTATGGCATCCCTTGGAAATAAACTTCTGTAAGTGGAAAATCTTAAATGCGGTCACTTTTTGTTTGCTGCTATGACTGGTCTAGTTTGAAATTCTCCTTTCTTTTTAGCTGGCAATATGGCTGTCCAAAGAAACTGGGGGGGGGGGAAAGTAATTGTAAAATGGTTAAGTTGTACACTGACGGCAGATTGTTGCTTCTGAGTCGGCCTGTCTTTTTGTGGTCCTAAGGAGCGACCAATTTTGATAAACCGCATGCCAGCTGAGCCCAGGGTTTAATGGATTGTGGGAAAAGATGTGCACTAAAAAATGATTACTGTTTGGTGGGTGCTCAAACATGTGCTGTTACTTGGTACCTGTTCTGTTTTGAGAATTTGTAAACTTGCAGTGGGTGATCTTGTTATGCAATGTAGGCCTGTCAAACTTCTGCTGAAAATAAAGAGATGTTTCTTTGTATTGTCTATTGATATTGGAGCCTGGGTGGGCAAGGTAAGTCCTGTGAATATTAGTTAAAAATTGGTCTACACTGACGTGCAATGAACTCCTGCTGAGTTGCAGCTGGTTGTGAAATTCTGACTAAGCTTGTTTCAGTTCTTGCTGTTGGTGGTGATTTAATGGGTCTATTTAATGACGAGCGGATTTTTATTTCTGCTAAAGGCTGTATGCTTTTGTTGAAGCACAATTAATTGAAATGTACATACAACTGATTAATTTTATGTTCATTTTTATACAACTGGCCAGTTGAGATTACTCAGTTTAACAGTTTTATAATGCAGCTTGTGTGTTCACACATGCAGTAATGGTTTAGCCAGGCGGACTTTAAAATCAAGTTTTGTGTCATTGAATGTAGGCTCAACTGTGCCAAATGAATTGGCCTCCAATTCTTTCTTACTTTGGATTCTGACATATAATTTCTCCATTATGGAAAGTGTGAAGGTGCAGAGGTATTGTCTCTTCATTGCAGAAAATGCAAGGAAGAGAGGAAATATTTTCCCAATATGTAACATACCTCATTGCTCACTAAAACGAACAAACTGTTACAGAAATAAGCAGCAGATTATCTTATAGTAAGAGTTCTTTGCAGTGGTTGCAAGTGTAGGCTAAATATGTATGTAGTAACTACTACAGACTAAGTACAGCAAACATACACAATAACAAATATTTGATGGTAGACAGGACAGATCAAAGGTAGAGGAACCCAGGTACAAGCTGAAAGGTGAGTTTTCCCTGGGTGGTGAATGACTCCGGTGTTTAAACGCCGGGGATTAGCACGTCACAAACCTGAGAGGGTCAAAGGAAAACATGCAAGCCTGTGCTTGAATGGAAGTAGTCTGGCCGTTATCCGTTGGGTGTAGGGAGACAACTTGTTTTGCGGGATCCTGATGTGGTTTGGTTTAAAATATTTTATGCTGGTGAAATGTCTACAATTAATGGATCAGTAAACGCACTAGAGACAGTGTTTAAATATGGCCGTTACATAAAGGCCTCAATCAGACATAGGGAATTGAGTGAGGACTTGTTTGTACTTCAAACAAACGTGAAAGAGTCGCCCTCATAATATATATTATTTTACAGAAGCGGCAATCTGGTTATAAAGCTGGGTAAATGAAAAACTAACGTCGCGGAAAAGTCGAGAAAGCATTTACTGGGCTGGTTTAACGGTTGGTCTTACTGATAACATGACGTTCATTGCAACAGTACTGAATTTCCTTCAATTAACGTTTTAGCGTTGATGCGTAGCCTAGTACACTGGACAAATTCTGTCTGCAGCACTTCAGTTAATAATTTTACATTCAAATGTAATGCATTTTAACATTTGCATTTCGTTGGATTATATTTTGTCCGTTAGTATTTTTCATTTAAATTGACCACGACTTGGGTTTTGCATGTAGTCTACTGCACCTGGTGAAGTCTTATATAAATTAAGTAGGATGGTCTTGCTTTACACTGAGGAACTCTTACCGAGAAGAACAAGTTCTAGCTTTTTGCGGGCTTTCGTTCTGCACATTTGGGTGTATCTTTCGCCCTAACGTCTAACTTTCCTGGATACTATTGTATTTAAAACTGCTGGCTGCCTAACAGAACTGATCTCTTCGTATTGTATGATTATTCAGTTAATTTATTTTTACATCTAAGCATCTGTGTATTTTTCAATTAAAATGTGGGACTAGTACGCGCTTCTGATCTCGAAGGTGACACTTGATAGTTATCGAGCTAGGTAGTAATTTCTACAAATGTATATAAACATTTTGATGCTTTGTTTTCAAGCTGTAGTCAGGATTGGAAAATAAAGGAAAACGATCGATTTAGGAGTATCCTTCGTTCAGATACACCATATGTTGGTTAATTTAATGTTTGTGAGTGTGGTGACGTGGGGAAGGAACCTTTAAAAACATCGTAAATGAGGAGGTGACTTCCTTTCCTGCAGTGCGGATTCATGCTATGATTGACGTTCTCCGTTGTCAAATAGAAATGTGGCTCGGCATTCTTACCAACCAATTGCGGAACACGCATCCAGATAGCCCAGCAGCCACACCTTCCGGATGAAAAGCATTCACTCTGTACGTTTTGATTCGAAACGGGCGTATATTCGGATACTTGAAGGGTTTGAAGTTTGGTATTTTGGGCCTTGCTTTTGGGAAGGTATGGTAATTTTAATTTTTTTTATCGAGGCACAGGGTTATTTGCGAGCGGGTTTGTTCACCGTTCTTTGCGTTTCATTGAGGTGTTTTGTTCTGCATGTAGGTCATGAAAGTTTTATGAACTAAATAACTACACATATTGCTTGATTACAATCCCTTGCTGGTAGGAAAGCTTTATCAAAATGGAGGGCTCTATTTAACTAGCGAAATGGGAAGCAGGAAAAATGATTAATGATTAAAAATTATTAAAAAAAAAAAAAAATCTCTGATTAATAGCTAGATTATTTACAATTAACGTGTAACGGGTTTGTTCTTAGGGAACTACTATGCGACGATTAAGTTCTTTTTCTGGACCAGTTTTATTGCAGTGTGCTGAATTCTTAGAAAACTGCCACGCCTGCGCAAGTTAGTCATTCATAATAACTACTAGCTGACTTGGTGTAACGTTAGGGAAAACATAAATTGAATCTGGCTGCACTTTTTGCTGAATTTATTTACTTTAGTCTATCGGTATTCTATCGTTTTCTGCTTTTTGTTAACTTCCTAAATGTACGCATCCTGTACATCCTTTTATTGATCCATTGTAATCAAAGTGTTTAACTCGTTAAGGTGTTGTATTTAATGCGAATATTCTACTTCTAATGTTTTTAAGTTAAATTAAAATCTGTATTAAAATGCGTTAATCTAGTTAAATCCTAATTTCCCCCATTTGCTCGCTTGTTTTTTTTTTTTTTTTTTTTTATTTTTTTTTTTAGATGGCTGCTCAGTGTGTGTCCAAAGTTGAGCTCTCCGTGTCATGCAGCAATCTCATTGACAAAGACATCGGGTCCAAGTCGGACCCCTTGTGTGTTCTGCTGCTGAGCGTTGGAGATGATAAGTGGACAGAGGTAAGTAAGCCAGAGGAGTTTTTATATCTCAATAAATGTAAAGGTGACTTGGGGTTCTCAAGTTGGGAGAAATTGTGCAGATAGGTCTGAGGAAAGTATTTGATTGCTGTAGCAAATCGTGACAAAATTACCAAATAGTGGTCATTGTTAAATATGGAAGCTGTCATTGCCATAGGCAGGAATGCAGAATTTGAAACATTCATGGTATTTGGCTTAGCAATGATAACTATTTGTAGCATTTAGGAGAAAGGTTAACTAACTTAGAAGGGTTACCTTTGTACCTTTTCCTATTCTGTACTTGTTACCTTTTCTTTAAAAAAAAACTAAAAATTAAGCATTCTCTTACTTCAAACAGGAGCTTTATTCTCTTGTATGAATTGTTAAAACAAACAGTTGGCAACAGACTGGTTGCTCCTTCCTCTTTCACTGGTTCCTTACAGGTGGACCGCACGGAGAGGGTGAAGAACTGTCAGGACCCCGACTTCTCGAAGAAGCTGCACATAGACTATTACTTTGAGAAGGTCCAGAAGCTGAAGTTTGGCATCTACGACATTGACAACAAGTCCGTTGACCTGGGGGACGACGACTACCTTGGCGGCTTCGAGTGCACTCTGGGGCAGGTGGGGGAGAAATGCGCGGACTTGCGCAAACCAGTCGATTTGGCAAAATCTTATCCGTGCATCCGTTTAGGTCTGTCTCCCTGTGTTCTTAGGCTGGAATTGGTGTTCTGCTTGTGTGTTCAACCTTGTTGTTGTTGTTGTTGTTGTTGTTGTTGTTGTTGTTCTCCAGGTGGTGGCGAGCAAAAAGCTGACCAGACCCCTGGAGCTGAAGAAAGGCAAGCCTGCTGGCAAAGGCGCAATCACAGTCAGTTAAAAACCTTTTTTTTTTTTTTTGCGCCTTAAACAACTTTTGCGTTCAGAAGTGCATAGTGGTCATTAGCGAATAGTCATTTTCTCCAGAACTTCATAATTTGGCTGTTTGTCGGGCAACTTTTGAGTCTTCTTGTTAGTTGATCTAAAAGGAGTTCTGTGAATGTCTGGATTTGTCTGACACGAGAACTGTAAAACTTTAAGCCACGGGTTTTGGATTTTGGTTTAGTATTTTTGTTTGGACACAGTTGCTTTAGCGGAAATCCGTTGCCGTTAGTGGTTTACCTAAAGCGTATTAACTCGGTTCTTTTAGCATTTCCCCAAATAAGACTGCTTTATATGCCAACGAACCACGTGACAACAGGGCGGCTGGTGGTGTAGTGGTTAAGGTGGCAGTAACCACAAGGTTGCTGGTTCAAGTCCCAACCCGGCTCTTGTATCCTGGAGCAAGGTACTTAACCTGAACTGCTTCAGTAAAATATCCAGCTGTATAAATGGATTGTAAGAAATTGTAAGCTCTGCAAGTCGCTTTGGATAAAAGCGTCTGCTAAGCAACTAAAATGTGAAAGATGTTGTGCCATGCATATTAGTTCTGTGCAATGGGATTGTTTTTCTCCCTTTTCTTTATACGTTTGTTTGTATTGCAGGTTTCAGCAGAGGAGATAAAAGACAACAGAGCTGTGGTGTTAGAAGTCGAAGCACAAGGCTTGGATAAAAAGGTACGGGGGTTTGGGTAATCACTTATATATTGAAAGGGGATATGGGTTGTGTGTCAGGGAAGATGTAAAGGTTAATTCTGCATTGCAAAGGAAGCTTTCAGAACCGTCGTTAGGCGTGTGTAAGCATTTGCCTTTCATTCCCGAAAGGTAACTGCTGTGACAAATGCCTGTTACTAACATTCGGGCACAACCCTCGGTCCATATGCTCACTTTTGTGTTTCTGTCGACAGGACTTGTTTGGGAAATCCGATCCATTCCTGGAGTTTTTTAAGCAAGGTGAAGATGGAAAGTGGCAGTTGGTTTACAGAACAGAAGTAAGATTTTCCTGTTTTTAGCACAGCTTCTTAAGTTTATATTTTTTTATTTGACATTTTATAAAGATAAAACTGAAATATTAAAACAGGATAATGCAGATTTGTTTTCAGAACCTGCACCATTTTGATATATTTATTGTCATGAATTGCTTGGTAAAGATTGTCATTTACATCCATGCCAAACATTTTCAGGTGATCCCAAAAACTCTGAATCCGTCCTGGAAGAAATTCTCAGTTTCCCTTCAAACGTTCTGTAATAGTGACATGAGCAAACCACTGAAGGTATTGTAATTTTTTGACTGCCAATACTAATGTCAGGTCTTGCTAGAACAGGCATTTGTTTTTTACTTAAGCAGCATATACACTCTTCATAGTTCAGAGGCAACAGACTCTAATGAGAGCAAACTCCTCTAACTGTACAGAAGAAAACTGTTGGCATGTGGTGGTCTTGGAAGAAAACTGATTACTATGAGAGTCACTGTGTTTTAAAGTTGGGTGCCGTTTTTTTATTTAAATCTCCAAGCCCCAAGACTGACCGCTGTCTGTCTTACTGGCAGGTAATCTGTTATGATAAGGACGAAGACACCAGTTCTGATATTATAGGGGAGTTTACATGCACTTCTGCACAGCTATTGGAGGCAAAAGATCATGTGGTGAGCCAGCCCGTCGAGTCCCTCTCTGTTAAATCCCCCTTCCCTATGCCCTTTGTCGTCTCCAGGTCCATTGCTCTGATTATGATAGTGACGGCTCGCATGATCTTATTGGTATTTTCCAAACTAATGTGTCTGAACTTCAGAAAGCCAGCCCTGGATCTCTGGTGAGGCCCAGTTTCCTTCTCTATTTAGTATTAAATCTGTGGGATCCTTCTTTATTTTTCTCTTCCCACACTCGTTCCTCACCTTGCCTTCCTGTCGTGAGAGTTTTCTGCCCGCAGTGTTGAAGATTTTGTGTCCTCCCCAGGTGACATTTGACTGCGTTCACCCCGAGAAGCAGAAGAAGAAGAAGAATTATAAGAACTCTGGGGTGGTGAAAATAAAGTCCTGTAAGGTATGACTTGGAGGTGTGCTGCGCTTGTCAATAATAATAATAATGATGATGATGGTGATGAATTAATTACTCTTTTCTAAGCGCCAGGTGTCTCTCTCGCATTACTCTCCCCACCACTGTTTTTTTCTCCCAGTGTTCCTCAATCCAACGTGACATTTCCATTGAAAAATATGGAATATGTTGATGGATATCGATCATTTCAGTTTTAGTTTTTCACCAAATGGAAGCAGTTTACCTTGTAAAACGTCTAATTTTTTTCCAGTTCAAAAAATTAGCGGTAGCAGGATTGTTTCTTGGTAGTCTCACATTTAGCAATGAAAAAAAAAACTCGTATTTCTACCTGTGCGGCTGAAGTTCCAGGCATAGTGGCTTACTACACGGGAATATTTCGAGAAATGTGAATGCATCAAGATGAGATTGCGCTATCTGATCGGCCGTCTCTGTGCTTATGCATTAATCTATGCTCGAGTGCCAAACATCCCCGAGTATCATTTTAGTGAATAACTTGAGTAACTATCCCATCTCTAGTAAGAGGTTTTTTTTTTTTTTTCTCTTTGTATTAGAAGAAAGCTTCTGTTGCTTTAATTAAGGATCCTTAACTCCCCCTCACACATTTTGGTCTAAATGCAGATTTTTGTGCTATTAAGCTGGTTCTGAATTAAATTGCACAGTGAAGCTGTACTTTTTTTGATGTATGTATAAAGAGATCCCTTTTGTCCATATTGTTCCCAGATAGAAGCACAGTACTCATTCCTGGATTACGTGATGGGAGGTTGCCAGATCAATTTCACGGTAAGTGCGTGCGGTTCACTGCATGTGAACCGTGTTGCAACTTTTATCAAGTTGGTGACCTTTAGGCAAATTCCCAGGGTGTGTGCCCAGTGAATTTGACTGGGAGTTGTTTTTCTCAGGTGGGGATCGACTTCACTGGGTCCAACGGGGATCCCCGCTCCCCTGATTCGCTGCACTATATGAGTCCGGACGGGCTGAACCAGTATCTCTCCGCCATCTGGTCTGTGGGTCTGGTGGTTCAAGACTATGACTCGTAAGGCAATTTCCTGCTCAGAAGCCCATCTCCCCTTTCCAGCTGTGCTGTGTGATTAACCGGCCGTGTTGGCTGGCTGTTTCTGTTGACCTCGCTGCTTTGTGTGATGGTGGATGTCCTCTCACTCTCTACCTCTTATTCTCATGCAGTGACAAACTTTTCCCTGCCTTTGGATTCGGTGCCCAAGTACCTCCAAACTTCCAGGTTGGTGCTTTATCAGAAAGCCTAATGTTTTGGAAAGGAACATCCCAAAAAACAAATCTGAATTTTAAATACTTGCCGATATACCTCCCGATCTGCAGGTGTCCCACGAATTTGCTTTGAACTTCAACCCCAGCAGTCCCTACTGCCAAGGTAAAGGGATCACTTCCTAAATTCTAAGGATAATTAAGAGCTTGGACGGTGTTATAAATATGCTTCCGTTTTAGGGTTTGCACGAGATCCAAGAGGTTGTGCAAAAAAGGGCTGTTAGACCAGGGTGATTGAGTAAGCTTGTTTGTTTGTTTTTTGTCCCCATTCAGGCATTCAGGGCATCGTGGACGCCTACCGTGCGGCTTTGCCCGTGGTCCGACTCTACGGTCCCACCAACTTCTCCCCCATCATAAACCACGTGGCTGGCATCGCCGCCGCGTCGACGCAGCAGAAGAACGCCTCGGTGAGTAAGTCTTTAAACCGCTCGCGTGCGACCTGCGTTCGTGCGGGAAAACGAGTCGGCGTGTCGATTGGCTTAAAAATAATGCATTCCAGCTCTGAAGCGGTTTGAGGGCAAATCGTTGTGAGACTCACAAGGTGAAATTTAGATTGGCTGAGAGGGATGGGGAAACCCTGGGAGAAAAGCCTCGGTTGCTATAGGTAACCTCATTGTGAGGTTTACCGTGGAGTTCCAGGCTGGAATCTAATTATCGGTCTCTTTTATAATTAAATGCTGCTTCAGTTCTAAATTGTGATAAAACCGCTGGCGATCACATCTCAACCTTTTATGGTACTGATTCTATACTATACTTACGGCTACAATGCCAGGCTAGGCGGACGGGTTTCTAATAAACATTGTCCATACTGAGCCTATGTGTGCAGAAATAATTCTCCCACCCCCCCACCCCAGCAATACTTTGTTCTGCTGATCATCACCGACGGAGAGATCACTGACCTGGACCAGACCCGACAGGCCATCGTGCACAGCTCCCGCTTGCCCATGTCCATCATCATTGTGGGCGTCGGCGAAGCTGACTTCAAGGCCATGGAGGTCCTGGACGGAGACAACGGTGTCCTCAAGTCCCTGACTGGCGAGCCTGTGGCCAGGGACATTGTGCAGTTCGTGCCTTTTAGGGATTTCGTCAAAGTAAGTCTATAGAACTCATTATTTTATGTATGCTTTTAGGTGCATACGTGTATTCAGTCAATTAAGTGGACTAATTATCCTAAAAGTTGATGATTTCAAATGTATTTCTTTGTCGGTTGGTGTCATGTTTGTGGGGTACAGGATTGCTGGTGTTAGGGCCACTCTTGCCTCACCCTTCATCCCTTCGTCTTTCTGCAGGCCCCCAAAGAGGCTCTCGCCCAGAGCGTGTTGGCTGAAGTGCCCAACCAGCTGGTGTCCTACTTCAAGATGCTTAACCTGGCACCTGTCAACCCTCCCAAGCCTGTGGCTCCATAGAGATGGGGGCGGCACTGGGATGGTTCCCACCACAAGGAGGCGCTGCTGCGCAGAATTTATTAATATAGCCGAGAAACCACTATCAGTACAGATCGCCAAACTTTTTTTGTTTTAGTATTTCAGGTCTTACTGCAAACCTTACTTTGGCCATGAATTGCCCTTGGATCCTTTTGTTTACATGTAGGCTTTTCTCCAATATTCTTTACTATTTCTATATATTCTATAGTATATGCAAATAGCCTGAAATTCATGGTGCCTGTAGTTACATAAATATGCAATAAATTAAAGAAACGCTATGCTGTAGAAACATAATGCCAAATATAAGCAGCATGCCTTAGTGTAGGGGATTAGAATGCCTTACTTGCCTTCAACACGTTGTGGTCTGGTCTTTTCCACTCACTGGAATGGGTCCCACTTGATATCGTGCGATATTTTAAAACTGGAACTGTTGCCTTTCTTTTATACAAGCAATCACTCCAATTTGTTATATAAACAGGTCAATCATGGGTTTTTATTTAGTGCAGCTGGGGGGGGTAAAAGCAATTCGCTTTTTACATGCAGCTTGATGCTGGAAGGAAAAAACTGATGGCGTTTCATTAGCTGCAGGAAATATGACATGACATAAAATGTATTTGTGAAACTTTCCACCTTACTGAATGAACTGAAATGACATACAACAGCCAGAAATGCATGTGCGAATATTCTAGCTTGATTGTCAGTTGTTGGAAATGAATGCTATGTACAAACACACTCACTTTCAGTTTGTATTGATCATTCCTTAATTTAGTCGATTAATCAACTAACTTGTATAGCCCAAAATATATAAACTATATATGTGTATAATTACACGAATCGGTGGATTGTAACCAGACCAGTTAAATATCAAGACATGGGTCAATTGTGGTTTGCTAAAGGTAATGAAAATGAAGATTATGCACCTGGTATTGCATTCTCAAAGGAGATTAGCACTTTCCCTATGATGTAATATGTAAAACATAATGTCTGCCATGTTTTAGAATTTAATTTGCCAAAATCTGGAGTTGTGTTTTTGTTTAAATTCAAAATATTAGTTTTCTCTGTTTTTAGTTGTTTTGTTTTTTTTATATGTTGAACAGGAATTGAATTAACTGAAATTTTAAGGGATCAGAATTCAGCACAGTGCAATCTCAGTTAAATAAATGAATTTATATTTTTCTGTATTGTTGCCATACATTTACTAAAGTGTTAGCATTATAATAGACTATAGCAAGTGTCACATTTATCTTGTATTTGCATATGTATTTTTACACAGGTTTAAAAAATAAATATAAATGGTTATAAATATTAGACTTTCATGTCAATTTGTTCTGGGATTGGAATTTAAATGAATTGGCGGCCCACTTGAAGTCCTTCACCGACCACTAGCGGTTCGCTATCCACAATGTATAAACCACATAGACGAATCGGAATGTGCATCCTTACGTCTGGTTTGGTAAAACTCCTTAAACTTAAGGCAGTTACAATAAAACCTGCAGATGGCGCTCTTTGTATAACATTTACCGGTGGTGAGGAAACTGCTTAAAGAAACGTTGTTTTGAATGGTAATGTCTCTTATGAAACTAAGCAACTGTCTAGATTTCTGTCTACTGTTTGATAGTGGTGTTGTTCTTTTCGGCATTTACGGGCTAGTGCATTTCATTCCCGTGGATATTTGTATGCGTGAATATACGGTTAAGTGTACAAAATAAGTGACGTATGTGCGCTTCCTAACCGTAATCTTTCTCAGGGAGGGTCCTCCTCCCTCACCTACCGGTATTTACTTAAGCAACGGAGAGGGTGACGATGTAACAGGACTCACCCTTCACTCACACACAGACCTAACTGCACCCTGCTGAGATCAGCTGCCAGTGCTGCGTTGTGGAGCTTAGCTATGTCACGAACCTGTGATTAAATGCACAAGTATGTCCATCACTGTAAATTTAAAAAAGATAACCAACTTGCCAGGAAAATATGATCGAAAGGTAGAGTTATCTTTCAGAGGTAAGTAGAAATTCAAATCAATATCCGTTTCCTTTTTAGATGTAATTTTTGGACATAGTTTGGACAAGTTTGACATTACTTTTACTAATGTCATAAACTACAATATTTTAATGTTTTTACATGGCTAAACTTCAAGAGATAGTGAAAATAAACTTCTCCACAAGTGCTTAAATTTCCAACACTCATTTTAACCTGAACCATGTGATGTTGCTTGTAAGAATACACTTATTTGTATTTGTTTAGACAATCATTTTTTCCCTTTTTGACTAAATACAGAAAAAATAATCAAAAATAAAAACTTAATATACAACTGAACTAAACAAACTTTTTGTCTGTTCACAGACAAACAAGACATTGTCATTTGTTTAGGGATAGCAACCGTCCTTACCCTTTCATTTTCCGTTTCAAGGTTTTACCCACAAGACCAAAATCCTGCAGTGTGAAAATGTGGCCATCTTCAACGAAGTAAGTCTAACTGGTAATTGTATATATGTGTCCTTTACCGTGATGGTAGAGGTCACAGAAGGATTTCTTTTTTTACAAATTTTATTTTGTTTCACTTGCATGAATGATTTTGTGGTCTGTTTTTTAAATCACACAAACCGAAGACATTTCAAACTATAGACATTCCATAGGTTTTTATGTGTATAAAGACATTGCAAATGCTTTTTCCGAAAACATGAGATGCAAATGTGACAGAGAATAGGTCACTAAACAACTATTCCTTACTTGGTTCATTACTTAGTTAATTACGTTCACCAATAATTCTGCTCCCATTCAGCCAGTAGTGGTACCAAATGTGTTCAACTCAGTGGACCACAGTCTCAGGCTCTTTGTGATAAAAAGTGTTATAAAACGTTCAGCTATGTTGAAGGATGGGCAGTTTATGTGCTCAGGTTCCCTTTATCCCTCTCCAAACTGGAGCCAATGAGAGCTGCCGATATATATTTATTTTAGGACTTGAGAAAATCACCTTGTGCCTAAATACAAAAAAAAAGAGATTTATTTGTAATTACAGTTTCCTTCCTTTTGCTCTGGAGAAGCGGAACAAAAACATCGTAAATAAACTTTAATAACATGAATAAACTCGACAGATTAATAAATAACAAATCGGAAAACCCTTTCCTCGTGAATCGAACCTGTCTTGGTGAATCATTGGTATTCCTGGTAGTTACCTGCCTGCAGATGTGTGTACCTCCCTAAGAGCAAACACTCACTTACAGAGCAACACTGACCGTTTTAGGTCATTTATATACAGTCTCTCCCTGCAGTTAAAGTTCAACATGATGTCATAGCAAACTTTGGTTGTGTGGTATTGGACGAAATTAATCACAGTCACTGCGTCCACCTGTAAATCGTAAAATACTGGGCGATCTTCTGTGTCAGACTTCTTTAAAACTGTTTGATCGAAGCCAACCTGGCCCTCTTTTATTCAAGGCAAATGCCTTTTCTCTTCCCAGAATTGTTTCTATCTTTATAGAGCGTGATCTTATGAACTTGTGGTACAAGCTTCCAGTGTGTGGAAGAAACGTAAAAAATCTGCCATCCAATCACGGCTCGTAAGATCTGCTTAACTGCGCCTTAGATAACTGTGTGTGTGTGTGTGTGTGTGTGTGTGTGTGTGTGTGTGTGTGTGTGTGTGCGGTCGCGAGGGTTTACACACTAAGTTTTCCAATGAGCTGGTCAGTAGAAAGGGCAAATGGCTGAACTGTGGAGAATTTACACTGCGGCCGTGCTTTACGAAAAAACGTCACCTGAAGACCCTCTGTGTCGGTAGCAATTCCGATGGCCACACTTTGGAAAGGTCATCCAGGACGAGATGCTGTCCGTCAGCGTGTACAACTGCAGCAGAGTCTTCAGCAACAGGTCAGTCGGATCCACAGAACAACACCACCGATTCTGCCCACGTTTTCTTTTGCGGGTTTTTGTCCTACTGTTTCATGTAAGGTGTGCCAAATAAACATCTGCGGCTTATTAGCAGCTCCCAGAGTGTTCTGTTAAGCCGGACTGCACGGTGGGCTTTGCTTGATGAGGCTCTGGGCATCTCTCTCAGGTTGCTGGGGAGGCTGGTCATCAGTCTCCAGCACGTGGTGTCGGCTGGGAGACTGCTGCTCCGGGAACCCCTGACTGACAGCAACTACAGCCTGACAGACGTAAGCCCCCGGTGTGGTGCAGGAAATGAGAAAACGTGTGCGATCCTCGGGCGATAGACCCTCAGGAAAAACTCTGTTCCCAGTCGTGGAGACAACAAACACGCTAAAATCTCTCCTTCCTGCACGGCCAAACCTCGATGTGACTCTGATTTCCTGTGTGCGTGTGTTCAGATTTACATTGAGCTGGATGTGCGGTATCACCCTGTGGAAGGTGCAGCCGGCGGCTGGGAGGGTGAGGAATTCCTGAACATTGAAGACAGTGATGAGTGAGTGAAAGGGCTGGGCAAGGCTTTATTCCTGCAGTCGATGTCTTCTGCGCGTTTCCCCCAAAGACAAATCCGTTATACATGCATGTCATGTCAGTGTCCAGGTCTAACCGACCCCCTCTCTGTCATTTCAGCGCTGGACTAGTAATCAGGAATTCTGCTTTCTCAGAACACGGGTAAGCTGATTCTCATTGCATTACGCACAGGAATCAGGCGATTCATTTTAATATGATTGTCATCATTTGTGATGTTTCACATATCTGACGTTTTTCATGAAGCAAAAGTTAAATATTTGAAAGCGGAACCCGGGGAAAGTGCGTGGAGGAGCCTGTCGCACGATACAGATCTGACCCACAGCAGGCAGACAAACGAACAGAATGATCAGTCAGACCATTTTTTACCAGTTGGTTTTTTAAGAGTGACCATTGCCCTTGTTTTGTGTCGGCTACGATGACGACTCGAGCCACCTTCACTCCCACGAAATGTCACTGATCCAGAGAAAAACCCGGTGCGGTGTCTCGATCAGCCGGAAACAATATGAGCTCTCACGTGATGGGCATGCTTTGGTTTTGGACGGTCAGCGTTTAAACTCGGGGTTGTGGCTGTCAGTCCCAAGCAGAATGTCCGGCTGGACAAGCTGGACCAGGAAACCAGGAAGTTAGGCCGTCATCTGTTAAAAGCAGGCGGGGATGATGAGGAAGATTACAGCGACGATGATGATGATTATGTGGCTGAAATGGAGTGTGCCAACATGGCCTTCACTACAATCTTGAGGTGTGGAATCTCTCTTTTTCTTTCCTGTTGGTGGTGAGACTAAGGGTTCTTAATCAGTTTGAAATACGACTTTTTTTTAATGGTGTTAGAATTCTTCGCCGACTCATTCTCCATGTAATGAGGAGGCCAATCTCGTACCAGCTTTGTTAAGTCTGTCCGATAATTTGAATCTGATGGCATCCACAGACAGTTTTTACCCCAAGGAAAACGATACAATGTTAGTCCTCTGAGCACGCTACGAATACGCACATGAAACTTGCTGCCAACCCGACTGTGTGTGTATGTGTGTGTGTGTGTTGTTCCTCAGTCGCTGTAGGGTCCTGTCGAAGTACGAGCTGGCTGCCTCGCCCAAGGTGCAGACATTTCAGGTGAGGCGAGGCTCGAAGCCCAGCGGCGAAGACAAAGCGCTTTCTTGTTCCGTTCGGGAAAGCGCCCTTTGCTAATGGAGAGACTAACCCACTGGCTAACCCACTCTGTGGCGCCCCCACCCCTCCTCTCAGGTGAACATCAACGTGGTGGAAGCACAGAAGCTGGTGGGAGTGAATATCAACCCGGCTGTGTACGTCACCGTCGGAGGCGAGAAGAAACACACCACCACACAGAAGTCAACCAACTGTCCCTTCTACAATGAGGTGAGGCCTCCACCCAAGGCCTCCACCCAAGGCCCCCACCCAAGGCCCCCACCCAAGGCCTCCACCCAAGGCCTTCTCAGCAGGGTTGGGGGTCAACTCCGTTTCAAACCCAGTCAATTAACCAGTAAAATTAACGGAAATTCATTGATGAATTCACACCCGTTTAAAAGTATAGGGAAAGGTCTATTCACAAATTTGTCAGAATGGCAATATATCCATGCCTTTTCTGTGGCAGAAATTGTATGGTTTGGCTCTATTTTCAGAACTTCATGTTTGAGTTCCAGGAGACGCAGGAGGTTCTGTTTGATAAAGTGATAGAAATATCGGTAAGTCTTTAAAAAAAAAAAAAAAAACTTTTAAAGTCTAAAGTTGTCACTGAACCTTTGACATTGATCAAGCTGTACTATGAGACCTGTCATTTGAGCCAAAATGTAAGAAGATAATATCCTCTAAAGGGCCTTTGATTTCTTTTGCCTTTCAGGTGGTTCACAAAAAGACGTTGGCATTTATGATGACTCGGATTGGCACCTTCAAGATTGATATCAGCACTGTCTATAGTCAGCCAGGTACCAAGGCGGGATCACGTGGACAGTACCCAGGAGGAAACACCGGATAATATCTGGCCTCAGTGGACTAGAAATAGCAATATTTCTGCTCAGTCTGTTAAGAGCCCCGTGATGCAGTTTCAAATCTGGATCATGTTATTTCCCAACTGTGTCTGTCGCGCCTCACGAGGGCTGTTCGCAGTTGGCGGGGCCGGACTTGGAGTGCGTTGCTCTTGACAACAACTCCTGTTGATATTCTGGGCACCGTCAGTGTAGCACTGCTGTTGGACCAAGGCACCCATCCTCCAATTGGCACTGGTCGGTCCTCCTGTACAGTGCTATGTGGCCTGCAGTGAACTGAAAGAGAACAACTTCCACGTTTCCTTGTGTGGTTTCTGGGTGTTGGGGAGCCAAAATGAAATATGTTTACAATATGAGGAGAGAATGCCAAATATAATATTCTGATGATATTCTGAAGCCAGAGGTTTTTATTTTTATCGCGTCAGGGAGCAGGGACCTTTTTAATGGATACGTCCTGAGTATCTAGCCCATAGTAGCACTGATTTTGAATGGTTTTATCTGAATTATGACTACAAAATTTTTCTTTCCTTTTTAAAAATGCCATTTGGTCAGATTTAATACAATTCAATGAACATAATGTAGCACAATCACAGCCACTAAGTACGGAAACTTTATGTGCCCCTAACTACAGATCATCGGTTCTACCAGAAGTGGGCTCCCCTCACTGACCCCAAAGACACCCGGACCGGGGTGAAAGGTTTTGTGAAGTGCACGATGAGCGTGGTGATGAAGGGCGACTCCATGGGTATGCCCAGCATCCCATCTGTGGGCAGTCAGAATGAAGACATTGAGAGGTGAGTCCAAGGTTCGAGAGGAGACAATCGTAGTTCTCACCTCTATGCGGGGGGGGGGGGGGATATAGTTTTATGAGAAATGGGCAGCTTTGCTCTCTGAAGGCGACAACAGTTCCACTTAAACAAAGTTGTAGTGATAGTAATCTCACCGCTATTTTATATTCAATTTTGTTCCAAAATGTTTACAGTAATCATAAAATAATAAAGCCAGGCCCCTGTTTTTACAATTAAATACAAACCCCCCCCCCCCCCACTTTCCTCATTCCATTGCTCCGAGTACCTTTTCATTTCTGTCCTCTCAGGAATCTCCTGCTGCCTAAGAGGATGCCGGTGGAGCGTCCCTGGGCCAAGTTCCTGGTTAAGATTTACAAGGCAGAGGGTCTCCCAAGCATGAACGCTGGGTTCTTAGGCAGCTTCTCCAAGATGATGGGCGAAAAGAAGGTCTTCATCGACCCCTACGTCCAGGTCACTTTTGCGGGCCAACAGGTACACGTGAACAGCGCATAGGTTGTAAATCTGAAGTGCTGCGCCCCAAGGCAGATCTTACTTACGCAATTCGTACGCGGATGTTGGGTTTTACACATAGATCCAAACATAGTCTCCACTCCTGTTTGCAAACAACATGGAAACATTCATTATCGTGTCGTATCCGATTGTAATATAGGGTTAAGTTTGCGTTAGGCCTACCAGGTCAAACAACGTGTGCTAGTTTTGCTCATAAGAAATAAATCCTCTGAAATCGAATGTCAATTTGAAAAGCGTTTGCTCAACATAAGACCAGTTTTGTAATTTTATTTTTTGAAACCCGTACCCAGTTGTTCTTCCGGATATTTTTTTGTCCCAAAACTTCTCCTGCTCACACATAGCACACCCAAGAGCTATTTGTTTATGGGGTTTGGGTCCTATGTTTGCTCTGCCTTCCTGTAGAAGTGTATGACAAACACAGGTATTTGAATACAATTACAGTCTGTTTATGTATTCTTATCTGCAAAAAAAGGCCGAATGTTTCCTCAATTGCGTAACTCCTTGTTAGTATGAGACTGAAACATTGGAAATCTTTTGGCCAATAAACCTAATTCAAAATTGTATCAATGTATTAAATGTATTACACTAGACCTTAAATACTGGCACATTTCAATGAATGGGCTTTTTGAGGTTAAATTTTAAAGTTAATTTCCGTACATTCCTCGTGTTTGCACGTCGCGCAAACTGCTGATTGGGCGTGTTCAGGTGCAAACATGTTGGGTCACACTTGTAGATGGCAGTAAATACAACAATGTGTTAGCAGCAAGGCTATTGTCCATTACTTATGGCCAAACGACTCTACACCAAGTTTTTGGGGTACCTATGTGAAAGGTTAGAGATTGCTCAGTGAGATTAGTTTATTATTAGTTTAGATATCGCTTGATCATAACTTAGCTTCAACCTGTGTGAACACTTTTTCAGTCAGAGAACAGAGGTATCCTTTAGTTTTAATATTACTTTGATTCCATTTTGCTTAGGGCGAGACATCGGTGGAGGGTAACACCAACGCCCCAGAATGGAACGAACAGATCTCCTTCATTGAGCAGTTTCCCCCACTAGCCCGGCGGATTAAAATCCAGATCCTTGATGATGCCAACATTGGGGACGTCGCCGTGGCAACACACTTTCTCGACCTGCAGCAAATCTCTGACCCTACCAGGAATGGTAACAATCTGGGACAAGGCACCACATTAGTAACCATGTTTTGGCGTGATCACAAGCAGGTCACGCGCAACTTCGCCAGAACGTATTAATGAGATGATACGTCTTGTCTACTCTGGGATTCCTCAGGGTTCCACCCCACCTTCGGACCCTCCTGGGTCAACCTCTATGGCTCTCCCCAGAACTCGGCTCTCAGAGATATCCACCGGGACCTGAACGAGGGTCTGGGCCAGGGGATCTTCTTCCGTGGCCGGATTCTGCTCTCCTTGGCTGTGGAGGTGTATTTCTCACCCACCGTTGTGGTAGAAAACAAAGCCTTGGCCGCTGTGAAGAATAAGCTCAGCAGACTCACCATTAAGAAGAAGAGCAGGAAGTCCAAGGAGAAGAAGGATAAGGAAGGTACGAGTGATAGAGACGTCGAACGGGGAAATAATCACGTGTGTCTATAGAACTACCAGGCACATAGAGGCACTTTTGCATATTTCTGTTCCAGTCGTTCTCAGACACTTCCAAAGACAGCGGACAGGTTTGAGGGTTTTGTGGACACGTGATGCAGTGTGATGTCGTTGCGTTGTGCAGCCACGCAGGGACGCAGTGGGCCTGAAGAAGAGCCGGAGGACTCCAGCTCAGAAGTGCCCGGTGCCGTCACCGTGGAGACGGAGGAGGTTCACCCTCTCCCCGAGGTTAGCACGGACACTCCTGAGACCTCTTTCAAAATGAAAGCGGAACTTTTGAACGCATGTCGTTGTTTTAGTTTAAAACGATTTTGCACGCGTTTAATTTAGGAGGGATTTAGCTATTCATTTAGAATTGTTTTGGTAAAACTCTAAAGGGAAGCTTGTGACTTTGGCCATGCGTGTTTTCTCTCTTGCAGAATTTTTTGGGAGAGAAGGAAGAGTTCTTGCTCTTTGCAGCCCTCTTTGAGGTGACCATGATTGATCCATCTATTGGCACCACACTCGTCACATTTGAACTGTCCATCGGTACGGCTCTCTTTTCCAAACCCATGAAACCCTACATGGTAACACTGAAGTGTCACGAGCTGGGTCTGTATACAGAGTTAGCCTTCCTTCCGCCCAGTCTTGAGTCAATGGGATGCCAACGACGATCGTCAAAAGCATTAGAGTTGTTATTGCCATGGAGACCAGTCGGGCAGTCGGGGGGCGCGTGACATGTGACACAGTGTTACTATTCCTTGTTTCAGCAGAATGTGATTTTGTGAACGTTTTGTGAATGCGGACAGGGAACTATGGGAAGGCAGCGGATGTGGTAGTGAAATCCAAGAAGAGCGTGGGAGTGGTGGAACAAGGGGAGGACCGGCAGCCCCTGTTGGACACCTCAGACGACGAGCTGGAGAAAGAAGTGGTCCCCGTCTCGGGAACATCAGACCGGTCTGTTACTGCCCCGAGGAGACCACAGCCTACAGAGTATGACAGGTAACCCAGTCTCTGTCTTCAGGCGTGCGTTGCTTCACTTTGGTTGGTTAACGTTTTTTATTGAATTTTGGTTTGCACATATTAGATGATTGGGGAGTTGATTTTCCACATTTTAATAATTTTAAAAAATACATACATGGATAATTTCTTGCAGCTACGTTCTCAAGGAAAGAGGGGATGATCTTAAAAGGCACATTATGAAATACATTAAATATATGAGTCTAATAATGGTGAACTAATGGTGAATAATTGTGAAAAATAATAGCCTTTGCTTAAACTTAGTTTACACTTCCCCCTGGTTGTCTTCTATTTCAGGTCTTTCAGCTGCATTCCCATGCCGACTGAAAAGCCTTGTATCTACGTGTGGAACTATTGTGAGGACCATAGCTTCCGACTTCACAACTCCAATTGGCTCTCCAAGATGGGCGACAGGCTGGTAATTGCACGCCTTCCCTTGTGGACGTTTGTGCGATCTCGGTTTCTGCCACCCTCGCTGCATACCGCTGTGCGGGCGCTGTGAGGGTGCTGTGCGGGCGCTGTGCGGGCGCTGTGAGGGCGCTGTGAGGGCACTGTGAGGGCGATGTGAGGGCGCTGTGAGGGCGCTGTGAGGGCGCTGTGAGGGCACTGTGAGGGCGCTGCGTACCGCTGTGCGGGTGCTGTGCGGGTGCTGTGAGGGCACTGTGCACCGCTGTGCGGGTGCTGTGCGGGTGCTGCGTACCGCTGTGCGGGTGCTGCGTACCGCTGTGCGGGTGCTGTGCGGGTGCTGCGTACCGCTGTGCGGGTGCTGTGAGGGCACTGTGAGGGCGCTGCGTACCGCTGTGCGGGTGCTGTGAGGGCGCTGTGAGGGCGCTGTGAGGGCGCTGTGCGGGTGCTGTGCGGGTGCGGTGAGGGGGCTGTGAGGGGGCTGTGCGGGTGCTGTTTGGGCGCTGTGAGGGCGCCGTGCGGGTGCTGTGCGGGCGCGGTGAGGGCGCGGTGAGGGCGCTGTGAGGGCGCTGTTTGGGCGCTTTAAGGGCGCTGTGCGGGTGCTGTTTGGCCGCTGTGAGGGTGCTGTGAGGGCGCGGTGAGGGTGCGGTGAGGGTGCTGTGCGGGTGCTGTTTGGCCGCTGTGCGGGTCCTGTGCGGGTGCTGTGCGGGTGCTGTTTGGCCGCTGTGAGGGCGCTGTGCGGGTGCTGTTTGGCCGCTGTGAGGGTGCTGTGAGGGCGCGGTGAGGGTGCTGTGCGGGTGCTATGAGGGTGCTGTGAGGGTGCTGTTTGGCCGCTATGAGGGTGCTGTGCGGGTGCTGTTTGGCCGCTGTGAGGGTGCTGTGCGGGTGCTGTTTGGCCGCTGTTAGGGCGCTGTGCGGGTGCTGTGTGGGCCGCACCACCTGACGCTTCCTGTGGCTTGATGGCCTCCTCAGGAACACGGCATTGACGAGGTGGAGAAGCTGCTGAAGAGACCCAGGAGCAACGCCAGAGAGCGGCTGGCCGAGGTTCTGCTGGAGTTTGTCACCGGCTGCAAGTAGGTACCATGACAGCAGCCACATTTAAGGACAGAACTATTTTCATTTTAAATTGTCCACCTTAATGCCAAGTTGAAAAGGGAGTCAATTCAATGATTTAAAAAAATAATAAGTTTGAGGTGAGAATTGCAGTTTTGTTCTGTTCTTGGCTTGAAGGCAGTACAGCTCCAGCGCGGGCAGGAAGACAATGCCCCGGGCAAACAACCTGGACAGGTGTCGCAAGGAGTTCATCAAGAAGAGCATTGTAAGTTTAAAGCCGCGTGGATGTTACTGTGTTCCAGTCCGTCTGTCTGAAAATCAGTGGCGGCCTCATAAAGTCTCAGGGAATCATTAACGAGCTCTGCTCTGCGGATGCCTTATGTAGTTATTACGTTAACGACGACCTTCACTTCACATCATCTGTTTCACGTGCCTATTTAGCGTGCCTTGTTTTCACTGACCGCCGTCTTTTCTTAGTTCCTTAAGGCTGTGACTCTTTACCATAAGTATGTATTTTTGTCCAGTAATCCATGTACAATCTTCAATTTCCCACAGATCCTCCTGGCCAAACAGGCCTTGCGTGCGAGAAGAAGAATCACAAGACGAACAGTGAAAGAGAAACTCGGGGATGCTAAGAAGATCTTGAGGAAGATACGCTTTCTCGCCAAAGAGGTACTCTGAAGGTTGTCCTGAAGCCATGTGGTCTAGGGTTGTCTCTGCGTGATGTTTCTGTTCTTTAACATGGTATCTGACCTTGTTTGTTTTTTAAAATGACCGTTGTGGGCACAATCTTAAAAGATAATTCAGTTACATATTATCCTGATCTCTGTATGCAGGATATGTTCCTTCACCTGACATTTAACTGAATTTTGACTTTAGGTTATTTCTGGTTGAAAGCTGTAAAATTTGTACGTAATCGCTGCATACATCTACTCTTTTTGGACCGGTCCTAGCCCCAGAGCACGCTGCCAGACGTGTTCCTGTGGATGATGAGCGGGGGAAAGAGGGTGGCCTACGCCCGGATCCCTGCACACACCGTCCTCTTCTCCCTGGTGGAGGAGGAGAGGGGCAAGGACTGCGGGAAGCTCTCCACCATCTACATGAAGGTGTCGCTTTTCTGCATTACCATGTTTACCATTGACTTTGATTTGTCAGGTGGGGTTCACGCATATACCCATTTCTTAGAAATGTTTGTTCCTTTCGTTAAAGAAATACCATTTTACAACTGAGATAAGATTAATTTGATTAGTGGGGGTTTTTCTTTAAGAGTTTCTTTCTTCTGCCCAGACACCAGGAGGGCATCTTGGGGAGATGGTTTTTCTTTAAGAACACTTGTTTCTTTCTTCTGCCCAGACGCCAGGAGGGCATCTTGGGGAGATGGTTTTTCTTTAAGAGTTTCTTTCTTCTGCCCAGACACCAGGAGGGCATCTTGGGGAGATGGTTTTTCTTTAAGAACACTTGTTTCTTTCTTCTGCCCAGACGCCAGGAGGGCATCTTGGGGAGATGGTTTTTCTTTAAGAACACTTGTTTCTTTCTTCTGCCCAGACGCCAGGGGGGCCTCTTGGGGAGATATTTGCAAAGCTGGAGGTATACCTTTGGCTCGGCATAACCAAGTATGCCAAGAACAGTGTGAACACTCTGCCTGAAGAGTTCAAGCCCCTGTATGAAGAGGTTGTTTTCGGAACCCCCATTCAACCCAACATGCCTCCCATAAAACTCTTTTGTGATGGTAAGGACCTACCACGTTTCCAGGGTGTTGAGCGGAACCAGAATTTCGTTTTCGCCGCTGGTTTGTGACAGAGATGATACAGAGATGCCACATGAAGAGTTTGGTTCAATTTCCTCGTTTTTCCACCAATTCATCCTGTGTCCCACAGACAGCCGCTACTTCCAGCTCCGCGCTCACATTTACCAGGCCCGTG
>JAOYSI010000017.1:550890-570345 GCA_025775065.1 Hiodon alosoides | reverse complement strand
TGGTTCTGTATCCTGGGCGGTTTGCGCGTGGTTCTGTCTTGGGTCCTTTACGCATGGTTCTGTATCCTGGGCGGTTTGCGCGTGGTTCTGTCCTGGGTCCTTTGCACTTGGTTCTGTATCCTGGGCGGTTTGCGTGTGGTTCTGTCCTGGGTCCTTTACGCATGGTTCTGTATCCTGGGCGGTTTGCGTGTGGTTCCGTCCTGGGTCCTTTACGCATGGTTCTGTATCCTGGGCGGTTTGCGCGTGGTTCCGTCTTGGGTCCTTTACGCATGGTTCTGTATCCTGGGCGGTTTGCGCGTGGTTCCGTCCTGGGTGCTTTACACATGGTTCTGTATCCTGGGCGCACGCAGAGGCCCTGCTCGCATTGCAGGGCGGACGTCTGTGTGATGGTGCCTGTGCTGTGCTCGCAGGGCAGCTCGCAGTTCCTCGGACGTGCGTTTGTGGAGCCGGAGCTGAAGTTCGTGGAGGAGGCCTATAAGAAGCCCATGCTGCAGTTCTTCGACATAACCAAGGGCAAATCCCAGGCAGGGGAGCTGCTGGCCGCCCTGGAGCTCATCGAGCTGGACTACTTCAGCTTTGGTGAGGTGAGGGTCCACGTGTTGCCCCTGGAGCCAGCAGTAAACGCTCGGGATGGATGCGGGCTGGGAATCGAGGCGTGACGGGTAGGCTGCAGGTGATTGCGACGGGAGACTTGTCTGACGCCACCGTCCCCTTCTCGGCCCCCAGCCATCGCTCCCCGTCGACGTCGAGCCCCGGGAGCCCACGTACCTGCAAGAGGAGAGGCATTACATCATTCCGGAGGGAGTGAGGCCCGTCCTGCGGAAATTTAGGATTGAAGTGAGTGGGGGGCGGCAATGCAGTCGTTACATCTTCCCCCTATATTTAGAGGCACATGGCTGAACTGATGATCTTGCTGTGCCAGGGGTTGGGCATAGGAGATCAAGTAGGACAAATAAGTATCATTATGTGACTCCTGGGTGTGTAGAGTCTGTCTTGGCAGCTGCTGCATGAAGGGATGCAAAATTTAGCAAGAGATGGTTTGTATGCGAGCTGTTGGCTGTATTCCTGAAAGTGAATTGACTGGCGCACTGCTGTCTGAGGGTCACAGTGGATGATGGTGCCATGGTCTGCAGGTGCTCTACTGGGGCCTGAGGGACCTGAAGCGGGTGAACCTGTTTGAAGTGGAGAAGCCGCAGGTGCGGATCGAGTGTGCGGGACAGAGGATCCAGTCGGAGGAGATAGAGAACTATAAAGTCAATCCCAATTTCAAGGAGATCGTCAAGCACCTCGATGTGGTGAGCCCCTGTTGTGCAGTCCAAAGGGTCCTGGGGTAATGGTGTATATCCGTTAAACCGTGTCCATTCTACGTAAATAGCTGATAATTCCCGCCTCTGTAAAAGTATAAAAGACGACGGCTTGTTCGAGAAGAACAGCAGACCACGAGGAAATGACGCTGCATGCCTCTGAGAGCGCTTCCTCTCCCTCTATCATTCAGGAGCTGCCCGAGCTGGTGTATCTCCATCCTCCTCTCACCATCTTCGTGCTGGAGCAGCGTGCCTTCGGTCGGATGGTCCTGGTTGGCACACACGTGGTCCAGAACCTGGTGCACTTTGCCCCCAAAAACCTGGATGAGTGGAAGGAGGAGGAGGAAGAGCTGGAGCCCCAGGGTAAGGGTCACCCCTCGTGTTCCTCGTTCCACTTTTCACCATTTGCAGAGGTCCTGACAAAACAACAATCATCAACAACTCCATCAGTCCAGCTAATTTTCCTGTAGCATCTTCAAAACAACATGCGGTAGGTGCTCCAAAGGAAGGTAACCACAATGAAAATTTAAATGGATACATAAATAACTCCAGCAGTAAATAAATCAACCCTCTTGATCACTGTAATGTGTAATTATTCATTGTTTTAATATGTTTTCTCTCTACGATTGGTGCTCAAAACTGGCAGTGACCGAATAGTGTCATTGACTGTACCGCAAGATCACATTCACTCCGAGAACACTTCTGAACGTGTTGTACGCGTTTGTGGGAACCTGAAGGAGGGGGTGCAAATACACACGTTAAACTGCGTATAGGTCCTTCTGCTCCCCACCGGTTCATAAACTGAACCCGCCACTGACAAAGAAAGTACTCAGGACAGTAAGCTCAATGCTGCCACCTCTCTGCAGGGTCCTGATATTGCAACTAGGGGTGAAGTATACCACCGTGCAGCTTTTCACAATCGAAGATGTAATGATCTACTGTTTAAAGTCCTGCGGCCGTTGGGTCAGCCGCTTCTGACCCGGTGAGATGACAAAGCCCAACATCGCTCGTCAACGGAAGGCATCGAGCATCTGTGAGATCAGTTTAGGTGTGGGGCACCCAGGGCTCGGCTTGCCTGTCCAGACTTTGCCAGAGGACGGGGACGTAACCTCGGACAGGGCTTCTGCCGTCTGGCGTGAGTCACGGGCCGCAGATGGACCCGAACGCTAGCACCCCCCTGTAGAACCCTCTGTTAATCATCCCTCTTTATGAGCGGTGTTCATTAGCATAATGAATTTGCCTATGTGATTTCCATGCAAATGTGTTCTTTTACTGATAATTGATGCCTGAAGTGCTGGTGCTGTGTGCAGTGAAAATCATGACACTGTTTATGTTTTACGACAGTCTCGACGACGGTATTAAATGTGCTCGCAAAACACAACGTGAAATGCAGATTAAATTTACAGGTCGCTCCAAACGTCTACACAGCTGTTTCTCTTGCATTTATGCTCTGTGTGTATTTTGAAAAATGGGCACCCTCTTAAATTAAATGCTGTAGACTCAGAACCATTCAACCCTAGCTGAATTGTACAAACAGTATGATGTGAGCAAAATAGGCATAATTAGTCATTGTGTCGCAGTACAATACAGAAGTGTTTTTTCAATGTGTACACTGTCCATATAAGTGGATGAAATGGCAAATCTCTAAGGACCTATGTACGTACTGAGTGAACCGAACAGTTTTAGTGTGTTATATTTTTGTGTTTCCACTTGGACATTTTAGCGAGAAGGAACACTTTGCGCAGTTGTTTTTTAATAAGCTGACAGTCCTCCGTAGGCTGATAGCATATCCAAATGTAGTCAGTGTAAGTGCATTATCTGCAGGCCTGAATTAACCGAGATAACCGCATTTTTTTCCTTCTTCGTAATGCAAAGTCTCATTTTGGCACTGTCTGTAGCTCTGTGTCCGATTCCAAAACATAACAGGAATCAGACCCCTCTTTAACCTGTAACACTGCCGCTGTGTGGAGTTCAAACTGTTTTAAAATTGCTTCATTACATGGGTGAGGAATGGATTTGCTTCTCCCAATATTCAGGCACGGCTCAGAATCAAGTAATCAACATTTTTAAAAGACTTGGAAAATATACTTAATTGTAATGAACTTCGGGAAAGGCAGCGCCCAGCCTGTGAGTGTCTGGCCTGCTATGTCTGCTATTAAACTCTGTGCCTCTGTTTATCGCTGCGTTTGCATTTCTCTGCTTATCATTTAAATGAGTTGCGAGCGCTGAGAAAATTAATGTCACAAATGAGCTGAAAGAGTAAAGTACTGCATAACGTTTCACACGGTTCTGTAGAGTATGGCAATTAGCACAGATTGGAAAATGGTGCGGACCCGTCCATAATTTTGTAATTATGGATGAAGGCAAGGGTGAAAAAATTGTCCATGAACTATTGTATTTCAACAGTGAATCTGAAGATGGTAATTGTTTGATAATTGCAGTAATGGCTCTGAGTACATTAGCGAGCGACGGCCTAATGCTGAGGTACTGACAATAGCCGGCTTTGTGGATTTTCAGAAAGGAAACTCCCCAAAAAGGCGACGCCTCTGAACACTGTCATGAACATGGATCTGCGGGGATTGCCGATAAAGGACACCAAGATTCCCATCAACCCCATTAACCTGGTCACAGTGAGTAGCCAAGCTTTGTGCTTTATCAGCTGCTTGGGACACAATCAGAGTTGGGCATGTAAATGCATTCTGGGGGATTTTCACACTGACGCCCCTCGTGCATTCTGGGGGATTTTCACACTGACGCCCCTTGTGCATTCTGGGGGATTTTCACACTGACACTCCTCGTGCATTCTGGGGGATTTTCACACTGACGCCCCTCGTGCATTCTGGCGGATTTTCACACTGACGCCCCTCATGCATTCTGGGGGATTTTCACACTGACGCCCCCCGTGCATTCTGGGATTGCTCTTCTGGGTTATTGTCACCATCTCATCTCCAATGTACTACTTTTCTAGCGTATTATTTAGCACATTTTACATCTTCGCAACAATTGTCAGATAAATTGTGCTTTATTACACATAAAAATATCTAAATGAAGTCAGCAAAGAACCAATTTTATTGTATCTTAATAATAGTTAGGTGTGTAACAAGACAGGTGAACAAATCCTTTTTCCCATGAAACCACACACACACACAAAAATCATCTTTCCTTTTAAAATGTAATTCCTCACGAAGGCCCTGTGCGCTTGTTGTTTTGCAATTGTTTTACAAGAGTGGGTGAGATTTTCGAGTAACACATAATTAATTTAGTTTTTTTTTCTTTTCACATTCATAAACCTTGGCCTCAATCCCTGATGGGTTTAAACAACACAGCGATGCCCCCTAACAAGGAACTTTCTACTAAGCCTGTCGGTGAACAAAAACACTGCTGTTTCAGGCTGCCTTTTCCTCCGTGCTGTTCTGGCATTTGTCAGCATTTGGTGAAAGTCGGTTAGAGTTTAACGGGAGCGCCTCGGATTTGTCCCAAGGCATCATTTAGGATCTCCCAGGTGAATTTATCCATTGGAGCCCACAGTATTTGAAAACATTTGCATTTAAAAGGGGATAGCTGTCGACCGTAGCATGCTGTGGTTTAAGACCGCACAAAATGCAGAATATCGTATTGAACTTCAGAAAACATCCTGACAACAGAAAACCCACGGCAATTCCGGGTTTTAAAAGCTTTAAAAAAAGGGGTTTTTTTATACAGCATACGGGCCTTTTATTTCAATCGTCATTCATTCATACATTTCTCTCTGAAAGGTGGATGAAAAGCCTGTTACGAGTTATTCCTTCTCCACATTTTGGACATTAAAAAAAAGCTGTGAAGAAGTGTTTGAAATACTGTTCATTTTTTGTATCTAGTCATTAGAATAACATTAGTGCTAAAGCCCTTTTCACACTCATTTGAGACCTAGGGTAACCTGGGCTGTTTAAACTGACCCAGGTTCCCGGTGCGAAACCAGCGTTAGTGGGCCGACGTGGGCAGATGTGAGCTGGATCCCGTGAGATATCTGTAAATAGCACCTAATTAGCTATTGCCACATATATCCAACCCCTCGTGTTTCATCTCCAGTTCTCTGCAGTGCAGTGTTAAGAAAAAGGTTTCGGAACTGTTGTTCTGTGCCCCGTGGTTGAGGTGGTTCTTCCTGTGTTGAGGGTTTAGTCTGCTCGGCGGAGTTGGAGTTGATTGAGTGTCAAGCTCTCAGCAGGGCCTAACACCAGTTTCCAGCCGTGAATAATTTGATCAGTTGTCCATCAGTCTACAACCCTGCAACTATTCATGTCAGAGCATGTCAGGTGTTTTATCTGCCCAGCATCTGCACAGTTTCAAACAATTCAAAGTATATTTTACAGTCGGCCATGACTTTGAAGATTGAACCGTACTTTCCGTTGTGTGTACTATTTGAAAAGATGCTTTGTGAAACTCTTCCCCAGGTTCAACTGAAGAAGGGGAAACCGAAGGAGGAGGAGTTAGAGGAGGAGAAGCCCGAGAAGGAGGAACTGGATTGGTGGTCCAAGTATTATGCGTCATTGGCTGAACTTGAAAATCAGGTGAACTTGTCAGGCACAGTGCTTTATTCCATTTCCCAGCGCAGTGTTTCACAGGTGTATAAACAAGCACAGACATGCTTTCGTTTTAGATGGCATTGTGATAATTAACACCAGATCAATTCTAATACACACGTGCGGAGAGGGATTGTGAAGCCAGTTTCATTTGATAGATTTTATACCTTATATATTGTAAAATTGTTGTTGGAAGAATGAGCTGTTGAATCTTAACAGGCTCCCGTTTTTTTGCAGGCAGAAGAAGATGAAGATATGGAAGAGCAAGACGCAGGTATGGTTTGTAGATGTTGTAGAAGTAAACCAGGATTAAAAAGGGGGATTCATGGGGTTTTTAAAAACCAAGTACGCCACACAGACCCAAAGCAGTGAATCAACATGTTTTCACAGCGCTGCATTGACATAAAGAAAAGCGTTTCCCGGTGAGATTTGGTTAACTCTATGAAGATATTATGTTCCTAAAGAGTTTCCTGGCAGAAAATACTTTGCAGCGGTGTTGTCCTGTAACTAGCTGTGCGTTTTGGGGGTGACACAGGCAGTCGCTGTCTGATGTACTTTGCCAATTATCAGGTGAACATAAAAGCAAAAACAAAAATCCTCTCAGAAAACAGGGTTCCAGGTAAGCCTCAAACGATGGGGCTACTTAGAACCCAATGACAGACTGAAGTTACCTGTGTCAGCGTGAATCTAATAAGTAAAGCTAGGCCCCTGTCTCATTATTTTAACAGGGATATGGGACGCACACAATCATAAATCAATGCCTAAAATATTAACATTTATTTGGCTTTTAGACTTCATACTCCAGAAGTGTTTTCAGGCTGGTGTTAAAGTACTCCGTCTCATACATATCATTTATTGGTTAAATAACAAACTTGAACAAAATTCATAAACATCAGTGACCCCCCCACCTGTTTTTCACACTGTCTGTGCACCTTTCCCTTGTCTTTCAGACGCGGGTAACTTCAACATCGCGTCAATAGAGGTCGAGGAAGACGACACCGTCATTGTTGAGATGGAACCGTCCAAACCAAAGAGAAAAAATATAGCAACTTTGCAGGTAGTTGTTAGCGTTGGTGCCTTATCCATCTGGGCCCTCCAGCAAACCGTCTGAGGTTCGGTGGCGCACCGGGGATTATCGCTTCTGGGTTGTGTTTTTACAGCTCTACAAATCGGAGCTGGAGGATCAATTCAATCAGTTCATGGACTGGTTGTGTACGTTCCCCATCTACAAAGGCAAGTCCAACTACGATGACGAGGACGACGGCGAGGACGAGCGGACCATGGGAAAATACAAGGTAATAAAAAACCACCGAAATGGGACAGAAAAAGAAACCTGACATCTGGGAGACTGATGACTCTCTGCTTTTTGATTCCACACTGCTGTATCAGGTATTTAACAGGCGGCAACGGCGTTCCTCTTTGCTTGTGTTGGTTTGTGGCAGGGTTCCTTTTTGATATACCCAATTTCAGCGGAAGATGAGGAAAATGAGGAAAATGAGTCCCAGATCACCAACGGGATCCCCAAAAACATTCCCATCAAAGTTCTTGTTAGGATCTACGTGGTTAAGGTAGGTGTGTTCGTCAGGACGGTGATAGCGGAGACCCATTGAGTTCTCAGAGGGGTGAATCGGAGGCAAGCAACAAACGCCCCAAGAGAGCGAGGGGAAACACCACATCGGACACCCCACTTCTCCGTGCACACCCAGAACCCAGATCCATCTTATCTGCCGAAAATGTGCTGACTTGGGCTTCCCTTTCCAGGCCACTAACCTGGCCCCCACAGACCCCAACGGCAAGGCAGACCCCTATGTTGTGGTGAAGGTGGGACAGCAGCAGGTGGACAGCAAGGAACGCTACATTCCCAAACAGTTGCACCCTGTGTTTGGAGAGTGAGTGTCCGTCCAGCTAATAAACAAAACAATGGAAACACTCACTCGCAACAAAGCTGAAGACTTGAATAGCTGTGGCCGAGCGATGCCTTAGATGGCTGATAAAGGAACCTTATTTCTGTTATTTAACCTTAAAACCTAAGCTAGCACGTTGCGGCTACGTTGCGCGTAAGGAGGAAAACGAGACGCTACTTACTGAGGTCCAGTTGCTCATTAACAGCCTGCCTGTGGTGCCCCGCCCACAGGGTCTTTGAGCTGACAGTGTCGTTCCCCCTGGAGACGGAGCTCATCCTGATGGTGTACGACCACGACATGATAGGCTCCGATGACCTGATCGGGGCGACCCACATAGACCTGGAGAACCGTTTCTACAGCCGGCACAGGGCCGGGTGCGGCCTCGCCCTCTACTATGACAAGTGAGTGACAGACGGGACTTTCTTTGCCTAGTGGAAAAGCCTGGTGGCTTTTTTTACACTGGTTTCGGTTCAGTGTCTAACAGACTGGATATAGTAGCTGTCAGCGGCAACGTTGTTCTCATTGCAGAGATGGTTACAATCAGTGGAGAGATGCCAAGAAGCCCTCTGCCATCCTGGCAGACCTGTGCCGCAAGAACGGGATTCCCTCCCCGGAGTACCGGGATTCCGAAGTCAAAGTTCTCAACAAGCTATTTAAAATTCCTAACGAAGCCTTCCCAGAGGGTCGGTCTGCTTTTTCTTCCCGCCTTCATCATGTTTGTGTTTTCATTTCGATTGACCAAAATATACTTACAGCGAAATGTAGCGAGCTCATTCATACAGCACTCGTCTGTACGGTGAAGTTTAATTATAAATTTGTAATTACAAAAACGATAAAATAGAGTTTTGTTCCGGTCACAAACAAACCATATGATACCTATGGTTGCCATCTTAAAGACACAAAAACACCCGACTCCCCATTCCCCACGCTGAATGAATGAAGAAGCCACGGACACACAGATACATCACACAAGGTATTAGAGCCAGGCTAAGGTTTAGAGTTCCACTTGTCTATTATAGGTATTTAGCGCAAAACTTTCCCCAGAAGGTGGCCAACAATTTTTGAATAGGAGAATATTTATTGGTATTAGGTGTTCCTTGGATGTAGTATTAGGTGTTCTGTCTGCACAGAACTGGTGAAGAAGAACAAGAAGACCGAGGAAGACATGAACGAGCTGGACGAGCACAAGGCCCTAAGCGTGCTTCACCGCTGGGGCGAGATGAGGGAGTTCTGTGCCGGGTCCTGTCCTTTGGTCCCCGAGCACGTGGAGGTGCGCTCCCTGCACAGCCAGGAGAAACCTGGCCTGCCCCAGGTAATGATGTCCCGTCCCGTCCCGCCCCGCCCCGCCCCGCCCCGCCCAACCGCGTCCCAGGACAGCGAAGGATCTGTTCTCCTCTTAGCCTTCGTTTTCTCTTCATTTTCACAGGGTTACCTCCACATGTGGATCGACATGTTCCCTGTGGATGTTCCAGCACCGCCCCCGGTCAATATCAAACCCCGTCTCCCTATCAGGTTAACATTCATTTCGTGATTCTAATATACAAAATGAATAGAGCACAAAGATAGCTGTTATAGAAATATAATATATTTGTGCTATCTGAATTTTTTGATTGCAGAAATGTAAAGTAGGATTGTTAGTGAAAGTGATTGAATTCTCCATTTGAACCGCAGCTACGAGCTGCGTGTGATCGTATGGAACACCGATGACGTCGTGCTGGATGACGTCAACCCTTTCACTGGAGAGCGTTCGAGTGATATATATGTCAAAGGGTAAGTCAGCCCTAAGACTCCGTCAATCAACAAAACACGCCCGTCAAAAGCAGTTCTCGTTTTGGCACGGGCGTGCCGGTGTGGTTGCTGATAGTCGATGATGCTGGTCGGCTGCGGTTTGAACCGCGTTTGATGGTTGCCACGGCCCCTCAGTTAACTCCTCACACCTCGCGTGTGTCCGTCAGGTGGATCAAGGGGTTGGAAGGAGAAAAGCAGGAGACCGACGTCCACTTCAACTCCATGACCGGGGAGGGAAATTTCAACTGGCGTTTCGTGTTTCGCTTTGACTATCTCCCCACGGAAAAGGAGATTATCTACAAAAAGAAGGAGTCGTTTTTCTCCCTGGAAGAAACCGAATTCCGGCAGCCGGCAGTTCTTGTGCTGCAGGTCTGGGACTACGACCGCATAGCTGCAAATGACTTCCTGGGTGAGGGTCTGAGAGGCTGGGAGAATTCAGTCTTAACAGTTTAAAACGTAGGATTCTTCTGTAGAACGAACGAAACCAAACCCTCGGACTCAGTCGACTACTTCATTAAAGACATTTGTTTTTACGATGAATGAGATGAATATAAATGTATCTGCCAATATGAATTTTTGTGTCGTGTCATTTTAAAAATAGAACCTTCAGATATCCAAAATTGCACATTTAAAAATGGCAAGAGGGAAAATAAACACATTTGAATGTGTGTTTAAAGTGAGAAATCATTTTATTTTTTTAAATTCTAAATATTACGATGTTTATTTTCTGAGATGCCCATAAGACCGTTTCTACTCCTGTGCCGTGCCTCCTCAGGGTCGATAGAGCTGCGTCTAAACGACATGGTCCGCGCCGCAAAGTCTTCGGAGCACTGCAGCGTGAAGATGGCCAAAGACAAGGCCAGCCCGCGCTTCTCCATATTCCGCAGCAAGAGAATGAAAGGCTGGTGGCCCCTGATCAAACTCAAGAGCCAGGAGGACATCGAGCGGGAGGAGCGGGAGGCCGAGGAGGAGCGGAAAAATAAGAAGAAGAAGAAGAAGAAGAGGAGCAAGAGGAGCAAGATGAAGCCAGAGGACCTTCAGTTTGTGGATGGAACTGGAAACACCTACCTCCTGATGGTAGGAACCGCGATCACAGTGGAGGGTGTCCTCAGAGTGGGCAAAATCATCAAAACCAGATTATTCTGTAGCGGGGGTTAAGGTGTAAAATAAAATAAGGTTGGTGTCTCGCGCGCTGGTGTCTTAATTTTCTTTCCGTATTCTTTTGCTGGGTGCGTAAGGGCAAGCTGGAGGCCGAGTTCCAGTTGGTTACGGTTGAAGATGCAGAGCTGAACCCTGTCGGTAAAGCTCGCAAGGAGCCGGAGCCCCTGGACAAACCCAAGTAAGGAAAAAAAAAAAAAAAATGTTACTCTGTTACTTCTACAGTTTTTCTTGGGGTGAAGAGTCAGGCCCCATGCACCTTTTATACACCTATGTTCCTCCCTCCAGTCGACCCAGGACCTCCTTCAACTGGTTTGTGAACCCCATGAAGACCTTTATCTTCTTTATCTGGAAGAAGTACAAGAAGTACATCATCGCTTTGGTGTTGTTGGCTATCCTGACCCTGTTCCTCGTCCTCATCCTCTACACAATGCCCACCCACATCAGCCAGCTCATCGTTAATGGATGAACGCCGCCGTGGTGTCCACTGTCCTTGGGAGGTTTTTTCAATCGGTCTGCGTTTCTGTCTAGAAATTCTTCACCCAATCCAAAGAATTCCTGTATATTTTTTTGTATTATGACTAAAATGAACAAAACTACAGGTTACGCTAGAAAAAATGAAATACATTATTACAGTAGTGTATTGTAGTGTAGGCCACATTGTTATATGTCACTACAGAATTTTCTTTAAAATAGGACAAAACGTTAAAAGTGCATTTGTAAAGCTACCAAAACAGTTGTACGAGAGACATGAATATCCTCTCTGCAACTCAAAAGGGAATACAGAAAATTGGTGGTTGACTTTGGTCCGACCACACTGCGTCTCGTATTTTGTACACATTTCATTGTATAATTACTGAACGTTTACCTTATGAAAACAGTAAAGGGGTCTTTCAGCTTCTGCGTGGTTCTGATTGTTAAGTATATTTGTATGATTTCATATATGTTTAAATTAGTATATCAACAAATGTGCCTTGTGGTTGATTTTCCCCTAGATCCTGTGTGACATATATTTATTTATCCATTTAAAAAATATAATAAAAGAAGGGAGCAAATATATACTTCAAATTTTTTCACCAGTGGCTATTTTATTATTTATCAAGTGGCCTCCTAAAATAAGTAGCATTTTAGAACAGCATTAAAATGATTAGATTTGTGTTGTGTAACCCTAACCCAAACTTCAAATTTCCTACTTTAATGGTTAACATTTAATTTAATCTCAGACAAAAAATGCCGGCTCATCATGGTTTCCGATGTGTTGAAGGTGGTGGTGATGAGATTCTTAATTTGACAAAGTAAGTATAGTCTTGTCAAATCAAGGAAAGGGTCATCAATCATTTCTCTTTTTTAGGTCTCCTTTTTTTTTACATCTTGGAAGCAAGCCTTACTTTGAGAATTATTATACCATTTAAAGACAAAACTCTTTAGCATATAAATACTCTCACGGTCACCGGATTGAATCAGAACTGACTAAATGAAACGCCATTTTCGGACAACATTCAGTTTTCAGACAGCCCATATGTACAAACATCAACGTTACAAAAAAAAAAAAAAAAAAAGCGGTATCCGTGCGGAGAACAATTTGAGGTTTCGCACGCTCGTGACCATGCAGCCTGGGAAATCTGCGGCGAGGAGACACATGGCAATACCTCGGAGGCAATAAAGCGAGCTGAGTCCCAAGGGTGATTGAGGGTTACTGTTACTCATTCTGACAGCTGAGAAAGAGACTTCCGTTCTTTATTAATAATGCTGAATTATGCATGTCTCCAAGGTTCTGCTCTACACAAAGGAAACATTTTTTTAGGAATGTATCTCTTTTGAGTTCGATTTGTTGTGCGCTGTGTACAGCTAAGCGCCCGCTGTATACAACATGCACATTCTCAATTCCAACTACTTTTGGGCTCCTCGTTGCGTTATTGAATCTCGGTATTAATCCGGAATGCGGACTCCTCTGAAACATTGCACTTCTGGAAAGTTCATACACCGGTGAACACCGATGTATTTCCAGTTATTATGTAGTGGGTTAAAAAAACAACTTCTCATTGCTTTCGATTGCATTCTTTTAAATATTTTGAGGAAGCTTGAAAACCACCAACAACCTTAAAACCCGTGCACACAACTCTTTATCGGAAGAAAATCCTACGTAACCATTGTATGCCTAAACAGGACACATTGATAGGCCTGTCTGATAAACCATCCTTCCCGTCAGCTCTTCACATTACCAGACTCGTACTGACACCCTGCATTTTGCCTTAAGGCGCTTGCATGCAAACTTTCTTTTGTCCCTTTAGCAGTGACATGACATATTCCACCAAAAGTCGCCCCGAATCAGCCTCTAAAGGATTTTTGCAATCGTGCCTATTCACTTGACACACGAAACGACTGTTCACTGTCTATTGAGTTCTTCTTAGACAGGCGATTATTGTGTGTTTAGGTCTTCTTAGCTGGCTAGTGTCAGTGAAGCCAATGGGATACAGCATACAGCTGCTCATTGTTTTTACTGATTTTATATTGCAGCTGTGAGTTGAACATAAGACAAAACGTTCTGACCGAGGCACTGTAATAATGTTGAGTTCTTTTTTGTACGCAACTGCTTTGTAAATTGGAATGCCAACACACCGAAGGCTTTAAAATAGTTGTAATGTATGTGATTAAAGAGCGACAACTCAATATCACACCTATTAGGTGGTAGGTATTGACTGTTGTCGTTTAATTCACGCACGATCGTTTATTGACATCCCTTTTCAAGGATACAGTGCAAACTTGCCCATGAAACCATAACAAGGATAGCCCTGAAAATGCCATTTGCGCTCCCTTCTGCCGGATCGTTGATTGATAGGCAAATCAACTCAATATGCATTACTGCCACCTACTGTGTAGGGTGCAGAATGTTTTCTTTTTGGACTAGAAAAAAATATTCAAGCCATAAATCACGTTAGATTTTGATGGAAATGAATGCCAACCACTCTCTGAATTATGCAATAATTAGTTATATATAAACATACTAGTTTATACAAATGTACCCAACACCTGACTGGTTCGATTAGGAAACCAAACGCATTGACTCCTACACATTTCCCCAGAAAGGCTATCAAGTCACACCATAAACAATTAGTAGTTAGTAATTAAACGGTTCCAACTAATTGATGGACACGAATAATTTTCGTGAATGCCAATAAAAAATGAACGTGGATAATTAGGAGCTGAATTTAAAACCTATTTTTGGTCTGTAGCTATGTTATAGGTTCTGAATTTGTGGAAATTAATTTAAAGTTAATCACAAGACACGATGCAGCAGTTCATTAATTTATTTATACCCATCCATTCGCGATGTATCTGCACCGTTGTACCGGTTAAATTAATTCATGAATGAATCCCGATAAAAAGGTATAATGATGAAGAAAACGCCGCAGATGTAAATGATGAAAATGGAGGTGAGTGATGTGTCTGTGCTATAAAAGGACGGTGGCCATGCTTTGGCACTGAAGTGGTGAGGGACACAAACCTGTCAGATATGCAGGGCTCGTGATACAAAGCGTGCAAAAGGGTTTGAACCAATGAGAGTCTTTCAAGGAAGCGCACTCATAATAAAGTCGGCCTAATTACCAGAATGTGGTTAATGAAGCCCGCAGTGACCTGTTTGCGCACGATGTTCTATATTCATGAATATCGAATGAATGTATAACTAGTCATACTTTCTAAAGTAATAAACATTTAAGTCTGCAGACCTATAGACCAAGTTCATTCATTATTTCAATTTGATGAAAGGTAATATTGTAGCTAAATGAAAGACTACTATTGCTACTACTGCTAATATTATTAATAATAATAATAATAATAATAATTATTATTATTATTATTATTATTATTATTATTATTATTATTATTAAAAATAGTGTTAGCTGATCGTTTTCAGTGTTTTGAAATTTTGTAACTATCATACCGCTGTTGATATACAGTTCAGGGAACCAGCCACATGTGGACTGCCAGGGCGCGTACTCGAGAATGCGCGTTACTACGTCCACTGCGCGAGACTGACTCGCTCATGGGAAGATTTCGTTCTCCTTTTTCTCTTTCAGTTTAATTTAAAGAGATGGGTTTACTAAAGTGATTTATCGCACGTTTTGGAACTTAAGTCACTGACTATAGTTTTTGTATTCAAACTATCCAATTTACCCACCGGTCTGTAACTTTTAAACTGGATTGGAAAATTGTTTCGCCTTAACTGATTAGCAAAAATGCCTGAGTTTATCTCGGTTGACGAGTTTATTGCCGAAACCTTGGAGGATTATAGCTCCCCGACAACCTCGTCTTTCACCACGAAAATGACAAGTTGCAGGAATTCTGTGAATAACATCGAAGAGGTAAGCTACGGTTATAAGTGAGATGTCCTTTGCACAGGCTGCCTGAGAGTGATGTGGAATAAACTCTTTGTCTATCTATGTGACTGCAGCTATAAACATATGCTTTGCAACTGGAGATGCACCTTGCGATGTACGAAAACAGACCGGTTTCAAGGTGTTGTGCAATCATGGCATTTTAGCTGGTTAGCGTGAAATATCGACATTTTCATATGCTCTAAAAGAGAACGGGGAAATATACGAGCGGTTAGACTCTTTGTGTTCGCGGCTCGATGTTCATTTTGTGTGGTTCAGCAATAACATTTGGTATCCTATTCATATCTGGATAGCATTACCCTTATCCAAACGGCTCCTTGTCTCGCCATACGCTTTAACGTTGTACATGTTCCGACAAGCAGTGTATTTACGATGTAGGCTTCTTGTTCTTTGTGTTTTAACAATTCTCCACGGCTAGTCTAATAACAGACGTAGCAGACGATGTCCATCTAGATGTTTAAGTGTCCATTTCTAATAAAATGGATATTTCATGCGGTTAAATTATTCATGAATTAAAGTAACGTTTTATTGTCGTTAAAATGTAAAATGTTATATGCAGTGTCACTAAAATAGTTAGCAACGCTTTCTACAAGGACCGTAAGTAAATACAAATACAATTTCTTCCGAGTCTGGTCTGTTGTAGCTTTCGTGTGCAGTTACACTTAGAGGGTTTAATAGACTACAGCATATTTTTGGGATTATAGGCTAATGGTAGTGGAGCAACATTGTTTGTGGCGAAATATTTTGGCCACTTGAGTAATCTATTTATTGCAATGCTGCGTACAAGGCTGCGGTGGTTCGGTTTCTGTAGCTTTTATTTTTTCCCCCTAGCGTTGTGTAAGGGCTAAAACCCCCCCCCCCCCCCCCTTAGTTCTTCAGGTAATGCGGCTGGACTTTCTGTATTTCCTATAGCAATTATTGATAGTATAGTAGATTAATCATCACAAAAAATGTTGACTCAATTATTACACTCGTATTTTTTTTCCAAGTCGCATGCGGTGTTTTTTTTTTTTTTTTTTTTAAGTCCTATGAATGTCCCTTTTGTTTTTGTTCTACTAACTGTTATCGGTCTCTGATGACGACGATTACGGCATTACCAGGGCCGCGTGACTGCTGTCTGAGCTATTGAGGGCTTTTAAAATCAACAACCGCAGGTTTTGTCGATGCACTGGTTTATTTATTTATTTCAGAACAAACAATATACACACAATCTCAAGTTATTCATCCTGTCGCAATTCTGGTATTGTATGACTCTTACGACTGATGCCTACAAGACAAAACGTAACATTTTGCATGCCATTATGCTATGAACTTTAGGAAGCAACAAAGGTCCAGTTGGGATTAATTCCGAGAGACTTATTGATAATAAGAATGCAATGCTTCTTGGTAACCATGGTTATGACCCAGCCTGTAGAAAATGGTGCAAACTGAAAACTAGCATACAGTAATTGTGGAAGGATTTTCTGAACTTAAATTTATTAATTTGGCAAAATATTTGCAGAAAGGTCAATTTCAACTTGATACAGTTTACTCTTTGAAAGATACTAATTATCTTAGTAAAGAATGTATCTAAATGAAGGGGTTTATCTATATTAAATAATGATGGCCAAAGACACCACATTGTGCAGTGATCAATTGCCGTTAGGTTCAAAACACTGTTTTATCTTATTCAAAGGTGGATAAACTCCGGTTTTTAACACCGCTCCGTTAATTTCAGCACATTGCGCTGAATTTAATTAGCTAGTGTAGCCTATTTGTCCCGCCTCATCAATACAATTATGACCATTGCTTGGTGACCCAGATATGAATAGACTGCCAGGATGGGGCTGGGCTTGTGAAATAGGTTGGGGACATAAGAGTTGGGGTTGCTCATTGTCTGTTTGTTTAATGAGAAGCTTAAGTATATATCCGTAGCTCACACCGGTGTTCAAAGTAGTTCCTTTCATGGCACAGTGGGATTGGTTATTTTGTGAATACTTCTGAGCCTTAACAAGCAGTATATCCCAGCATCCAACTATGGGCTGATTTCTCCATTCAACATAAGCGTCGTCTGTCCTGCGCCAGATCGGTCTTAATGTAAACACCAGCTTTTCTGCATAGCGGATCATTCCTGATGCGTACCTCAATGTTTTGCTCGTATCGGAAGTACAACTCGACTGCTAAAAGGCTGGGCGTTCCCACTTTGTGGGGCTGCAGCTGTTAAACGATTGATCTTAATTTTACCTCCATCTGTGGAGTGTTTTCTACAGAATGTCCCTTCTCCACGCGCAGTGGCAGCGGGTCTGTGAGGCTGTTTATAAGCCAGAGAAAAATGCATGGATCCAGCGTGTGTATAGGTCCATAAATCCAACTCACAGCTATTGGTGGTGATGGTGGTGTCCACCGGCATGAATAATAAAAATCAAATAAAACTGGAATGATCCGAACCAATATAGCCGTTTTTGAATACGCTGCTGGCATGTGGACAGCATTAGCTTTTTCATGTGTTGTTAATGGTTAGTTCTACGTGACAGGACAATATTGTTTTTTTTATTTTAAACTGCTATTGTGGAGCATCTGCCCTGAGGCAGAAAAAACATAACGATGAACCTTGAAGCCTGAACAGATACTGTTGGAAAAGGAACACAACGCTAGGCCATTGGATCTGGGGAATGCAGGTGGTCAGATGGCAACTAAGCCAACACTCATCCTTTCATCTTTCTTCACGTGTCTGACACACACAGCACAAATTAGTAGCGTTGCAAAAATACTCGCGCCAGCCCTGTGCTGCTGGGTGCATTGTCATGGGCGCCTCTGCTCACCAAAATGATTGGCGGCTGATGTGGATCAGGTGTGATTCATTTACAGTGGGGACGGTAAGTAACCCCATGACCGTGACACACACCTCTCATACTTCTGCTATTTTAGTTTTTTCTTGTGGAACGCTGTGTTAATCGTTCCGCAACTTAAGCTAATGAGCACTTTAGTTTAGGGGCGTTTACAAGCGCCTGTGGATGTCAGGTTTTACAACGGCCAGAGGATCTTGGGTAACAGCATTTCCAAACGCATTATTAAAGTAATGCTGAAAACAAAGTGATGTTGCCCCATCCTCCACAAGGATGTCTTTATGTGCTTTTGTAATAACAGTTGCTTCTAACTTATTTCAGTGATAACTGGATGTGTGTTTTTGGTAACATAATGTTTTTTCAAGGATGACATGAAATGAGACAACCTCAGTATTGGATATCGTGTGTGTGTGTGTGTGTGTGCTAGAATAGATAAAATGGACATTTTAGCCAATAACACAGTGTTTTTTTGGGTATATGTGAAAAATTGGGCTTAATACTAGAGATTAGTTGAATTGAATGTGAAATGGGCTTAATACTAGAGATTAGTTGAATTGAATGTGAAATTGGTTTAATACTAGATATTAGTTGTGTTGTTTCTGATGTGGTTTCCGTGTGGCATGACTTTGCTCGCTAATTAAACTTGCTGATTACACCGCGAAACGCGGAAGCGAGTGATTTACGAGCGAGTGAGGTCACGGCTGTAGGGGTCTGATTGCCGGGTTAAATAAAAGTCTGGTGAGGCGAGGGCGCCAGTGTGGAAGAGCGGTTGACGGTTGTGTGTGTGTGGTTGAGAGCTACTGAGTTTGCGGTCGAGAGGCCCTTGGAATGATGTAAAAGGCAATCTGTTAAACTGCGGTTCACTGGAAAACGACAGAGAGCTGGAAGACACGTGTGTGGCTGTTAATGGCCTGCACTCGCACCGTGGGCTGGAACTATCCAGCGCACACCGGCGTTTGGAGAAGAGCCACAGAGATCCTTTGGATGACCTCCGTTTTTTTATTACGTTAAAGAAATTGGACAATGTGTAGTTTCTCCTATAGCAAGATCTACATTTTCCACTTCTATGTTTTCAAAATAAAATCTGCCGGTTTAAAGTATTTCTTTTGCAGTAACTGCACTGTTGAATAACCTTTTCTAGTGTGGTTTCCGTTGGCTCGCTGTTACAGCACACCGTTTGTTGATTTGTCAAACACCGTAATGGGACGCACAGAACTTCAAGCGCATAGCAGGATTACACACAGCCTACAAAAGAAGCTTCTCTAAGATGCCGTTTGTCTTCCTGGCCCTAATTCACCGCCGCGCTTCTGTGTTATTCCTAGCTCTCAGATATTTTAATTACAATACACTTGTATTCATACACCGTTTCCCCTTTTCTGTTGTGGCCGACACACAGACAGGCGTAATGGTTATTTGGACGTTTGGCTCGGTCGCAGAGTTTGCAGGTGTTTGCAGATGGGTCTTCCCACCGCTTGCCCGATCGGTGCGTTGCGCTGTCTGTGTGTGTCTGTGTGTGTCTG
>JAOYSI010000017.1:526450-545962 GCA_025775065.1 Hiodon alosoides | reverse complement strand
TATATATATTTCACTAAAAACTGAGACATAGGTAAAAAATCGGTAACAAATATGGAAGATACGCATTTAAAATTCACCAGTTCGCCAGTAATTGTTACTCAGGGAGTGGGGTGTGGAAGAGAGAGATTGGAAATGTTGCTTAAGTGCTGCAGCCGCTCTGTAATCGAGCACTGTCGCGCTGCCTGCACACTCAACACTAATGGCATGCACAGCTGATATGCATCCAAAATTAATCACATCTTTGGACTTCCACAACTTAAGGAACTGTTCCGTAAACATGCATTTCTTCAAATTAAAGTATCACAAAACATTTTCATGTGATAATTAGCTAAACATCACACATATGTTGATCAGTTACAAGAATGTGGACCATTGCAAGTCAGCTAAGACAAACTCAGTTAACAGCTAAAAGTTACCAGGGGGAAATATATAAACCAAAAGGGAGAACAAAAAATAAAATAATCATTACAAATGTATTCTGTATAAAAAGTTATGGAAATATGCCTGTTGTGAGTATAAAGTTCCTGCAATGGATTTTGCCATTGTTCTTCAGATAATATTTAGGGACTGTTCATCTCAAAGTCATCCATTAATCCTTTGCTGGGAAGTTCAAAATTCATCAACATTTATCAATATTCATGAACTTTTTTCAGACCTAGAAATTCAAGAACAGGTTTACTTTAAGTAACAATTTAAACAGAATGTTTCAATTAAATACCATGTTCCATGATCAGCTGTAATTGGACAAGCATCAAACAACTGCATTTCATGTAATATTTTCCTGCTTTACAGCTGAAAGTGTTGGCTTTCACTTGTTGCATTTATTGCATATAGTTCTATTTACATGCATCAGAGGTCATCCGATTTGTACACATTGAAAAGAGGCAGGTGAAAATACCATCTAGGATGAACCAGATGCAAAGTTTGAGTTATATAAATAGTTATAAAACACTGAATCAGACATTTGCCTGAGATGTACAGCAGAATTCAAAGATCTGTATTCGTTATTATGTCATTATTATTATTAATCATTAAGCCCTTCCACATGTTATTGTTTACTTTCATATTAATGCATAATGTTTAAGCAATCATGTCTTTAATTTGGTGATATAATTAGTAAAAAAATGTAATAAGTATAGTACTTAAAACAATTTTTGTTTTTAAATTTGAGATTCAAAAAGTTTATATTGATAATTTTGTAGAGTTGGATACACACCAAATATATAAACTGTTTTTAGAATACATTCTTATTTTATTTGATAATTTATATATCAGTTTGACTAAAGGAGCCACAGAAAACGATCACATTTCAGATAAATAATCATTTCTAAAACATATTATCTGAATATATTTAAAAAGCCATAGAAAAATAAGTGTCTGAAAATTAGATAATAATTTGTAACCATGTAAAGCTTTGCATAAGGATTTAGAATCTGCCTTCAAGTGTCTCCACTGCTGGTTTGTTCTCTGAGACACAGGGGTGCACACATTTTTAATGGGACCACTCACCTTTGCAGGGTCCATTCAGTGTATGGTCGCCAAACATCAAATAAATTACTATGATGATTCATGGATATATTTTAGCATAATGCTCTTAGTTCAATGCCTTGTAATGAGTAGAAATGTATTTAGTTGGAATAGAATACAGAGTAACCCTTTTTAAAATGTATTATTTATTTATATATTTTCCTGGGACTAGAGTGGTTTAATCTATGCAGAAAAGCAACTTGGTACTTGTTATACGATATCTTGCATAACAGAAAAATTGAATTGTTCATTGTAAAATCTGAAATATAACCCATTGGGAAGGAAATGGTTAAAGCCATTTGGAAATACTACAATAACAGAGGAGTACACTGGTCTGAAGTGCTGCCTATCATCCAGGTTTCCTAGTGAAGAACCCTCAAAAAGACATCTACCAATTCTCAATTAGGGTCTAACGGCTAGATACACATTTTCACAAAACACACTTACATATATTATTAACAACTGTCTCTGCGATATTAAAAAGAAAATATAGATTTACTCTTTGGTATTCATTTGGTTACAACACATTTTTGGTTTATTTCTACAAAATAAATGTATAATTTAAAATGTAAAATATAATTTCTTGAGGGAGATCGTATATATTTATCTTAGATTTCAAGACTACCTTTTACACAGTGATGAAATGTATTCATCATAAAATGTTTTATCAAGAAAAGGAGTTGTTCAACACAAACATTCATCATTAATCAATACCTGCACTCTATGTAAACTGCCTTGGACCAGACAGTTGACTTGGAAAGAAACACACTCCTTGAGGATACTGCTGGCGAAAATTTTTGTGTTTTGAGTAGTGGATTTTTTTTTAACTAAAACTGCAACTATTACATCAGCATTAGCTTCAGGACAATGGCTTACTGCACTGTAGCTAACACAGGGATGGGCCCATATGAAGAACATTTATAGCCGCTAACAGACCCGGTCGTCTCTCAGCGACCGCTCAGAGTTTGAGGGCACATAACTGGAATCTAATTTGTGACAGAGAACAGCTATGAGTTCATTAGAAAATACACAGAGCAAATTAAATTGTACTGATTTAGCTTGTTACAGCTCTTAATACATCTAAATTGAAATGCCGTTAAACATGATTTTGTCTATGCATCTGCAAAACCAAAACACAGAGCCAATAAGCTGCTACATGGAAAAATACATTTTAAATATTTTTGACTGAAGGCCACCCTCAGCAAAGTACCACATTTAATCCCTTCCCTTGTTTTAAGGGGTTACTGAAAGATGGTTAATCGAGTATTAATATGCAAAACAAAATGTTTTATTTTTAATGAAGTAACATGAAATATGCCAAGAACATTTTAAAGGAGCACGCCTCAGTTTAACAACAAAGAGTTGTTAAAAAAAAGAAGAAGAAAAAAGGCCAAAAGATTTATGACATGTTGACACAATTGATGACAGGGGGGCGGGGCCCAAGGCTCTGAACAAAGACTGAGTCCGCCTGCATTAAGGAGCTAAGTCTCTTAAACACAGCGATCAAAATATTAATGCAAACGCGTAAACAAAAGTGCTTTATCTGACATTGATTTACGTTACAAATGCCTTAATCCGAGTGCACACCGGGCCTTCGCTTCATACTCCGAGGCAACGCGCACAGGTGGACACACAATCATGTTTATGTTATCTTCTGCCAAGGATGTGTTTTAAATTTGTCAAGCGACATCACTGTTTAACTACGTGCCAGTCAAAGGCAGCATTGTCAGACGGGTGCCTTTCCCTAACCCTGCCTCAGGCAGCTCAGTCACTCCCATAAAGTCTGGTGTCCGGCTCGCACTCTTTCAGCCCATCGATAAGTACGACTATGTGTGGTGACCAAAGCCAGTTCCGCTCCATGCTACCAATGTAAACGCTTAACTGCATTTGCTTCCTAGGTGTCCATTATTTATGTGTCTAATTATGGCATGTTCGGTATTTAAAAGGGGGCCGTTTTAATATGAAACTATAAAATAAACGTCAAACAAAAACTGTGAAAATCAGAAAATGATTTATTCCACCCGTTCCTCATTGTTACGACTGGGAAGTAAGTGGACCCATTACAGCCAAGTCCTTTTTTTATGCTCCAAGATGCCAGTAGGTCTCAGTCAAATTCAGAGGGCATGATTCAAAAGCTAACTCGGTTTAATGGCTTTTGTGTGAGTTTACGACTCAATGAAAAATTGTGAGGGAAAAGGCCATCGCGATTGAATCCACATTTGCAATGTGTTTGAAATGCTGGTAGAAGTAATAGTTGTAAGGCAGGCTTTTCCAATATCTCTCCGCTGTTAGAACTGTAATATTTTTGCTAAATGGCTAAAAATGTCTGTTAAATAAATAGATTACACCATAGTATAATTTTTATTATTATCACTGTGAGATTATATGTATTTAAATGCTGTGTATTTACATAGTAATTACTTTATTATGCATAAATACACTGTGAGAAATGAGTAATGTGTTATTCATTATATACAATGTAACTACACATAATAATCGTGCAATTATGCGTAAGTACACAAATATTTACACAGTGGCTACTATGTAAATACACAGTATTTAGAGATAGTTCATGTCAAGTGTTACTATAATCAGTATGAAATCTAAAAATCTCATTCTTGAATGAAATAAAAACATGCATTTTAAAGAGAAGTTTTAATATCAGTTTAAAACCAGTTAAATCAGGGCTTAATTTGTGCCGGGCCTGCCGGAACAGGATCCGGGACCTCCCAGATTCGGACTGGCACCTATTTTGATTGAACCCTTTCAGTGTTCTGGGACCTCCTGATTTACAAATTAAGCACTGTCAAATCACCTAACAATGGTAGGGAAAACAAAAATGAGATGACAATAATAATCTAAACATTGTTTTGACACCCTGTTTTTAAAATAATAATAATGATAATAATAATGATATAAATAATAATAAAATGTCACTGCACAGCATATGACATTTATAAAAGATAAATCTGAAATAATTATAAATCAGTATGCTTCATAATGATCAAAATTGGCATGCATAGAGTAGTTTGTTGCACAATATTCAGACCATGTAGACTGCCAATTATGTAAATTTGTTTACTGCTGGTGAGGAGAGTAAATAAATATAACAAATAGATGCTTTACCTCTGTACTATTTAAAACAAAAAAAGTAAAAAAAAAAAATAAATAAATGAATAAGATAAGCTCTACAGTTACAAAAAGATAACTTATGCCCAGGTATAATTATGCTTATGCTAAGCTTTTTATTTTTATTTTTTACTACTTGGTGTTCTTGGAAGCCAGCGTATTTCGGCAGAGATGATAGCAGCTTGCTAATTTAGCAGATGCTCGCTGAGCGCGAGTCAAGAATGTGTTACCACGGTCTAAACAATCACCCAGAGATTAAGAATGTTAATAGCAATTCCACTGCTTTGTTTTGATATGTTGAAAAATTCTTTCACGATAATATTTACAATAGACAAGCGTCTTCACACTAGATGGTGGATGAGCTCCGTAAGTACTGTGCATTAGTTTAACAGGCTAATGTTTAATTCTTTCTCGGGCTCTGCTCTTGCCATTGAAATGTAATAAATTACATTTAATTTCATACATTTTCGGGCCGCATACTGTATTGTTATTGTCTGCGGCTGGGTCTAATGAGCAGGGTCCAGCTGGCCCTATCAGCGTCTCGGGCGCAAATCTAAACAGCCTGATGTAGTGCAGGTGTTCGCAGCCTCTTCTGGCACCTTTGGAAAACATTAGGCTGGAGCAGAACTTCCTCTGAGGCTTTTAGATAGAAGCGCAGGTCAGGGCCCTGCGTCGCCGGGCCCCATCAATACCTTGACCCCTCTCTGTAGGCCGCAAAGCTTTGAAACAGCCCAGGCAAGGGGGGTGGAGGGCCGGGCGGTGGCTGGGTGAGGTCCATAAAGGGTTTATCTGAGCTATAAGGCAGGAGATGGCTCTTCCTACAGCATGGTGGGCCTGCAGGGCTACAGCGCCCCCTCCCCCTCCCTCCTCAAACGACATGCCGGCTGCGCTGAAAGCCCAAACGCCCGCCCCCCCCCCCCCCATCTCCCACCACACTGAAATTAATAACCGTTGATTTGTGTTTAATGCTCCATTTCCTCTCCATTACTACAGACGAAGCACTGCAGGCTTGATTTCAGGAGGGCTCATGAGCCCCCCCCCTCCCTCTCCCGCTCTCCCCCTCTCTCACATCTGTTGGAGGGCCAGCACGATCGTTGCGTGCACCAGACACAGTTTTAAATGGGGACTTATTGCAGAGCACCAATACGGATAGATGTGGGCTGGTTACAACAGCACTTCCCTCCAGAGGCAAAGAGGGTGGAGGGGGGTTAGGGGGGAGGAAAAGGGGAAAAGTATGTCCTGTGTTCAGTGTCCAAACTGTACAGCAGAGCTGAAACCCGGCTCTTCGCCGAGGCCAAAATATAAAGAGACTTTGTGTTTTTTTTGGTGCGATAAGTGTAAAAGCGGTTTTTAATTGGTCACAAACTTTTTTTAGTTTGACCTCATGCCAAAGAAAATACGAATAAATTTTATGCTTCACAAAATACTGAGATGATGATATCTATGTCTGAGGCCAGATGGAAGTATACTGTAATAATGCCAGCGCTGGTGTGTAAAAAAAAATTCTGTCATTTTGTTCCTTCTGCCCATACAAAGCCAATATTTACACAGGATGAGTTGAAATATTATGCCATGCACTATGACAATGATGCATTTAGTTCTGCATCATCAACCGTGGGCCTGGGCTCGTTCTTTAATCGTCATTTATCAGACTTCATAACTTTCAGTAAAGCATTTGTCACCATCCATCACACAGTCAAACAGTGAGAAACCTCCACGGTATATTCCTTTCTTACTCCCTCTAATAACAATTGGGTTAACGCATCAGTGTAAAACACAAAGGGGGCACACAATAGCCAGTAATTTCTTCTGTTGGCATTCGGGTGCGGAAGATTAACGGCGAGCTGCAAAATCTACAAAAATAATGTTTTCTCCGATTCACAAAACTGTGTTTCATGTCTGTTTACGGTCGCCGTCCCGAAGTTGCACAAAGACTCTCCCGCAACGAAAATAAACAGGCTGGCCTGTCCGGGGCCGTATGTGGACCTGACTCATCTGATTATTTTTTAAACATCGCCATCTCGCCAAATGTCGGAACATTTGGTTTCATTGACTGGAGGTGCTTTTTTTCACATGATACTAAAATGTAATATTAAGTCTTTTTTAATTCTTCCAAAATAGCGCTGTTTGACTTTTTGGGTTCGGCCAACTGAGTGAAGGTGTATTTAAGTTTATGACGTTTCTGGACGTTATTGGCTCTGCTACACAAATGAATGCCAAAGAAGGCCTGTTTTTACCATGAGATCTTATTTTCTGAGACCAAGTTATGTAGCTTCTCTAATGGGACACTTTTTTATATCCACCTCTTGCTGGTACAAGACCAAAACATGCAAAAAATGTCATCCCAGAAAAATTGTTGGGAGAAGAGTCATTGCTTGCTGTGAATGGTTCAGAAATTGTCGATGAAAGCCATGAATTATGTTTTGTCATTTGCAATCCTCCTACATTCTTCGTAGGCTTGTCCTCAGATTCAAGTGACTCAACAAGGAAACCCTGCTCTTTCTTTACTTATTGTGATTTAACCGATCAGCAACTGCCTAGGGCTAATTTTATTGTCAGGACAGAGAAGAGGTCTCATTAAAAGCTAGTTGAGCCCTTAGGTAGATCCTTCAGATTTGCTGCCAGAGTAGTTTGGACTTCAGCAGCTGGAAAGGCTATTAGACCCTAATTAAGACTGGGAGGTATTTCTCAAGCCGATACTGGCACCAGAGAATGCTGGAATGAGTTTAACTGCCAAATGTTTGTCAAAGTACTCCTGGAAAAAATGCATTTCGTAGAGAAAGAATTACTTAACAATAATAGTGGCTCGTTCTGCAAGTCATTTTTCTTACTTTATCCTCTTATGTTCTTAAACTGAAACAAGGCCCATAAATCAACAGGTTAATTCGAATTAAATCATACTAATGCTTTTGAAAAGTTTATTGAGATGGCGAAAGTGCATATGTTGAGGTGTTTATACGAAAATATTGATTTCAATACCATGAAATTGGAATTCTGGTAAATTCACGATACTCTGGCAGTTCCAAAAAAGCCATGACAATCTGTGGTTACGTGAAAACAGAGCAGTTTCGGCAAATCACAGAAGGTGTGCGAGGGGTCTTTACGAGAGGCTGTCTTTGCTTTCGCTTCCTCTGCTTCTCAGGTAGTAATTCTATCCAGATGCAAAGATTGCATCTATGCTAACCCTACTGCACACACTTTAATTGATGATGTGAGATGTTTAGTGAGGTACACCCCCACCGCCCCCCTACCCCACTTACTCATCTCCATCTTCTAATGAAGAGATCAGATCCTGTCATGCTTCCTTTCCCATTGCCCTCACTGTTTGAGGTTAGACAAACAGCACGTCAACACGCACAAAAGCATTGCAGATAACCATGTGACACAGAGACGTGAGACAGTTACCATTATCCCTCTCCGTGAGTAACTTCCATGAGGCCCATGATAGATTCCAATACAATTATGCCCTCTAAAATGGCAATGTTTGGGTTTTGCTAGCCTTACATTAAACCATTTGACCATGGTATGCCGATCAACCAGGAGTTGTGAAAACATGCCTCTATTAAAGGGTAACGCTTGTAGTTTTCTTTACAGCATTCCACAGTGGCAGGTCTGGTAGGCTGAATGGTGCTCGTTATACTCTGCCTTGTCAGGATCTCCACCTGCGGCAGTCACAACAAACTATCCCATCCCACCACCACCTCCACCCCGCTGACAAAACACCCTGTCCTGTTTTGACAGACTATCCAAGGGAAGCTGCAGTAAGTGTATATGGTGAAAGGTTGTTTTTTTAATACAAGCAAAGCCACGACATGCAGGTTGCTGAAGTGCTGGTTGACAACATTAAACCCTAATCCATTAAGTGCTCCGAAATAACAACGGTACTACAAGTTTGTTAGCTATTGGCTTTGTAAATAACTTGCGGTTGGGCTAACAGTGACGTGATGGCATATTTCCTGAATGACTGTCCTGCTGTGAAGTTTAGCATACAACTGTTATAGAAAAAAGTTATTGTTCGCTTCTGTTTGTCACATAAAACCCATTTATTTCTGTATGGTTCTTCAGCAGACTAGCCCAGCTGGGGAAGATAAATAAGTTTTTTTTTTTTTCAAATTAGAGCAGCCTGCTCCATTTTAGCTGAGAGGAACGTGGATGCCAGCAGCGTCTATATCTGGATCAACATCTAATCACCCGTTCCTCCGCTGATTGCTTCATCCCACTTTTTCCTCTCACCCCTCTGGGTTCTCTCTGCCCTGAAGAACTGAAGAACTGAAGCAGAGCGACTTGCTCGCCCGGAAAGGAGAAAAAAAAACACGGCTTCGTTTCATCACGCTCGACACTCCGGATTGTACCAGCATGTTTTCGACCTTCCTCCTGGATTCCCTATTCTCCCCCCGTTCATTCAAGCTGTGCCGACATTTCTGTTGCTGGTGAAATTTTGAATGTGATTGGCCGCTTCTTTGGCGCATTACATGGCAACCACAGCATCGGGGATATCCAATAAAAATTTATTGGAGCAGGGCTGGCAAACCTTGGTTTCTAAAATTGCTTCAAAATTTGAAAGAGAGATTTTTACATGACACCCCAGATGATTTCATTTTCAAATGATGACTCAATTTAAACGATTAAACTAAATCTAGCATATACTGCAGCCTGTACAGAACCAGGGTTACACATTCCGAGTAATATCCAAGTAATATCTCCTCAAAATTAATCTAAAACCTTCATCTGGTTGTAATACTCCACAACACATACTAGTCTGGACTAATGTATGTATATATTTTTTTTTAAAGACACAATTTGACTTATATATTTGATGTTATATCAATTTTGGGGGCTTGTGCTTAAAACTAGAATTATGAAATTTTGGTTGCAGGTGTTGGTTGAAATATTGACATTTAACTTACTACTTAACTTATTTGATATATAACTATAGTTAAAACCCCTCAAATTTGTCATTTTTAATCCTGAAGTAATCCAGAAATGGTTTTGTAAAGGTTTTGAAAGTATCTGTAATCTGAATACACATCTGATGTGAGTGGAATACAGGTATAAATGTTTTTTAACCTAAATACGTGTAAGTATTCCATTACTCCACCAACCCTGCATGTGAACTATGTAAATCTACAAAGGGCTGTTCTGACTGTTGAGGATACCATTTATCTAAGCTCAGTATACCGCACTGTGTCATCACTGTAAGTTGTTTGCATAGATTTACTCTACTGTAAGTTTATTATTAAAATCTTTAATAATATGCTTTCTAAAATGTGCTTAAATGTGCTTTCTACATTTAATATCAAACGTTATCATGCTCCACTACCGACATTATAACTTTGTAATTTTAGCATTTCCAGAGACGTTTTTTAACATAAAAACAATGTGATTCATCTGGTACCAACTGCTGATTGACAGTTCGGGGCTTTTAGCCAGGAACTCACCTGAATGGATCTCTGATAAGAAACCGGTATCTTGTGGTTCTACGACTTTTGATCTGCACTGTAAAGGCGGAAAGACAAGAACAGACAGCATTACCGTCTTTGCAATCAGAAGCGGGAGTTCAGGAGTAGGCCAGGCGCTTACTTTCGGTGCCTTTTGATGATTGAAAACACACCAGTGTTTTTCTGGGATTCCGATGACTACAGACTGCAGAGCTTGTCCTTCATGTCAGTGTGTTTTCTAAAATCCTGGTCCTCAAGACCCTAAAGAGGCACTTCAGGCTTAACCACTCATTTAGTGACAAAGTGATACTTGAGGAGGCCCGAGGTAATACGAGTGCTGTAACATGAGCGTGCTGAAAATGAGCTCTAAATCAAAATGGGTCGCCTCTTCTGACGACCTCCTGCGCACTTAGGGAATCCCACCACCATCCAAGACAACACAGCAGAGACAAAAGGTCAAGTTAAAACCTTATTTGGTTTGACGGTCTTTGAACTGTGCGAGTAAAAACCCTCGACTGTCTCTTTAATCCTGCACCAGAAAAAGAAAAAAACATATGAATCTACCAGCCATTTTAGCAGCAGTAGATGACTAAAGTGTGATTCTTTGTCATTGTGATTTTTTACCAAAGTTACTTTAGTCTACCTGCGGCAACAAGGAGGTGGACACGCGGTTCTGTTACAAATGATAATAACTGACCATTCCCTATAATTTGATGTCCCAGAAAGTGTTTCTCTTAACATAGCTACTGCTCTCTCTCCAGTCAGCGGCTGCAAACATGACCACTGTAATGGCATCTGGTTAGAATGCTACAGCCTCTATTTCAAAGACTACTGTCTGGCATTCATTTTTTTTTTCATATTTACTTTCATGCATCCATGAGTTCATGCAAAAGTCTGCGAACAATTTTATGAGACTGGCTTTTGGCTAGCGAACTAACCGAGTCCGGCACTAAGAGACTTATCAGATGCTAAACTCTGCAGACACACTCATCTAGAGACACTTGCACTGTTCCCCTTTTGTACAGATGGATATTTACTGAAGCAGGTCAGGTTAAGTACCTTTCTCAAGAGTTAAGCTGTTCCTCTTGCTGGACCCTGAACCAACAACCTCCTGGTCTAGTGCCTTACCCACAAGATGACCCGTCGCCCATCAGTTTTATTCAATATATTCACAGGAATAAAGTTTTTTCAATGATGCATGTAATATTGCAATGGTAGCATCCCTCCTCAAACTTGAACTCGTATTATTCCGGTCAGTGCATACGGCTGTGCATTTTCTTTAAATAGCTGTAACAATTAATGTGACATTCATTCTTATTTATTCTGACAGTCAACCGAACACACAGAGAAGAAGTAACTGAAGATTTCCATTTCATGGTGAGCTGGCAGGCACAGATTGTTTATTGGTGGAAACTTGTGTGTCTTCTTACCCAAGCCTCTGTGCTTCGTGGGTGCTGATCGTTCTTCACCAGAACAATTTAGTTCAAACAGAAATCCTCATTGCCCATTGGTTTAGAAAGAGCTTCTAACTACCCTTTTTCTTCTGCTAATATTGCTGCGCAAAGGTAGTCAGTTGGTAGTAATGCAACAAAAAAACTTTTTGTTAAACTATGTACACACGTCACACATCATAGTGCAGGTCATGTAAAAGGAATGCCCCTCTGACACCACCCCCCTGAAGGCTCTGGACTGATGAGGATTTGGGAGGTTAATGGGAGACTAACCCTTGCTTTTTACTCACTGACATTGGAAGTCTAGATTCTAGTTACTCTACCACTTCCCTGTTTTTCCGTGTACCGGATTAGGTAAGTTTACCTGATAATGGACCTCTCTTCCACACTCTTATTACCCCCATTCTTCTTAGAGACCCAAAGGTGGACCGGGATGTTTCTTGGTGCCCTGTAGATCATGAATAATTTCCGAACGGCGATTAGATAACTCTAAATGGTCAAACAAAAGTAAAGTGTAATCATTGAAAGGACACTAAATAAAAGATCAATGAAAATCAATAAAAAAGGACCACGTTAATGTATTGATTGAATATATGACATGTAAGTTATAATCAAAAGATATTATCTTGTATCACTCACACTGTCATTCTTAACTTTTTGATATTTGCGATGTTCGTATTGTGGTGCATTTCAAATCTATTCTTTTTTTTCTCACTCTAAAGGGTTAAATATATTTGTTGATAACAGTATCGCGCTGCCCTTTTTTGTTTCACGATTCGTTAATTTATTTTATTTGAATTCCCGCTCTTTGCTTTAAGCTCGAAACTGAAGGGACTCCAGCCCCCAGAGTTACATTAACAAGGACAGATTTGAAGGCAGTTGTTGTTACTACTGACGGATGGTATGACTCCAATCTACAGGAAATTGGTGGAAAAAAAGTGTTTCTTTCTCTGAATCCGTTTGCTATTAAAAGAGCATCTGAATCTTTCGACTTTGAACGTCATTAAAAAAAAGTAATCCTCTCATATTTTGTCAAAAGACGTTGGCAATGGTCATACATTCCCCAGTTCTCTTCCATAATTACTTCCAATTGACACTGATTATTCTGCAGCTGGTGGGGATATATTCGGATTAATGGAATCAAATAAATTACTCATTATTTGAACTTAAATGCAGCTTGAACCGTTTTCTCCGAAAACATGAAGCAGGTGCATGGTTTAGCAGAAGATGCCCTTAAGTATGAGGAAAGTAGAGTTTTAGACTGTAGAAGGAGCCAAAACTAAAATAATGGTCCCGGTTATCCAAAACCATTTGTAAGTGTCACAGCCACAGTGAATCGTCACAGTGAACTGTACCCTTCAGTTTTTCCAGCGACATAACAATAGGCAAAGAGTGTGGCGAGGTCTTTGTTGACCTACCCTTCAAGACGAGACGATTTAGCGATTCCCTGCGTTTGCAGAATGATTTTCTTCTCAGGCCTTCAAAGAGGCAAAAAGCGATTACCCGCTTTAACACTCAACAGTGGCATCCGTCATGGAAGAATAACTTTTCACAACAACACAGTGAGAAGTCTGTACAAGTTAACACACTAACCTCTCAGTTGTAGTCTGGTCAAATCACAATCTTCTACAGAGACGACTAGGTTAAAAGCCTTTGTTTATGTTCAGTAGATACAGCTTTTTCTTTTAAAAGCAGTACTACTAAATAGTACTAAATAGTACAAGTACTACTTGTTCAAATAATTGAACAATTAAATCAAATATAATACATGTTGAATCTTACATGCAAGACTTAGTCATCAATACAATCAAAATACAAAAGACAAAATACAACTAATAATTTGAAAGTTTTATATCGTCATGAAGTGCTGCCACACAGAGTGACCACCATAATTTAATACCAATAAAACCAAACACTTCATCCCATTATCTTTAACTATACCTCGATTTAAAATATAGTGGTTTGGATCAGATTTGGAATTTGTGTTGAGTGAATCAATGGTCAGAGAGGTGGGATTTATTTTGATGGTGGCTTGTGACTGAGCTGTCCTGACCACAGCGGTTCTGACCATAATGTCTCATAATGAGTGGCAGCACTTTGTAGTGTGGTTGATGCTATTAGCAGTTAGGTCTTGGCAGAGAGACCTAGTTGGAGGGAGTCACCAAGGTGCACATCAACCGCTGGGCAGATTAGGTTGTGGGAAATGGAATGTTTATTTTGTCAGCATGAGAAATCAGTCAGTATGGGTCATCTATATAATTTACTAGTATTTATTTTATTCATTGATTAACGTATTGATGCACTATAATTAAATCAAGTTTTTTTTGTGGTTCGGTCATGATTTTTCCATTCAGATGTACACTGTACTATTTTGTAATCTGGTACTGTTTATACCATGTTAGTAATGTTAATAGCATATCATTTTATTTTTTAAAGGCATATAAATGTACGTGTCCACAAAAACATTTTGTCACGAGAAAGGGGATCTTATCAAACTAATATAGTTTAGTTTGTTAGCATATATTTTAGGCAGTGTATATTTTCACAGCTGGAAAAGATTTTAACTACACGGTTAAATATCAAAAGAAATTCACCAAAGAGATTTTCATTTGGCAAACAGAGCAATTTATCAATTTGTGTTTTTGTTTTCGGAATATACTCCATTATACTGAGAATTTTTTTAACACATCTAATTGTTTCTTTCTTAAAAATCTATTCTTTATATTGCTGGCATGAACTTGAAAGCTTGGGCCCTCTCTACGGTGTTCCAAGCCTTTCGAGAAGAAAAACAAGATATCTGTGGTGTAAGCCACTGCATAAACTCAAATATTATTGTAAGCCACTTGTGTGTTCACCGTTGACGAAACTGCTTCTTAATGACCTCACCGCTGCATGACGGACTGCCCGTAATAATGACGAAAGAGAATCGCTTGAAAGATCTCCCTTCTCGGCCCGACACTGGACAGATTTGTCAGTTACTTTTGAAATTGATTCCGAGTCGCACTCTTAGAAACACAGCAGGGAAAAACCAGATAAAAAAAAAAAATTACCGTCAATTAAAAAAGCATATTTCTCTTGCGGTTCCATTAATCAGCGGAGTAAACAGGCCATCCAGTGACACCTGGCAGGGTTAATGCGTGGGACCCAGAGTAATTACCACTCCCCGAACCAGCCTGCCCAGCCACTCACGTGAAAGCATGTGATTATGGAGGAAATGGGAATTAGCAGAAACGTTTCGGAAAGGGGATCTCAAGTTTGCTGGTAGCTGAGGAGGCCCAGAGAAACGGGCGGGCTTCAGGCTGATTGGAGGGTCCCCGGGGAGATGGGGTGGGGGGTGGGGGCAAAGGTCGGGCCTACGCCAAATTAGTAGTGTCTGTTATTTGAAACCAAAATAAAGCAGGAGCAGAGGTAGAAGATTTCCTTGATGCTGGAGAGCCCTTCCTGGGCTCTCTCTCTCTCAAAATTACTGAGAGGCCACATCGCAATTAGTGGTTTGTTTCTTTTAGACTGAAATATGGCCATAATTCACTGCTTTCAAGCCGATTCATTGGAAAGATGTATAGGTTGGCCAGAACGGAGAAGTAATTGTAACACATGATATGGCAATTTGTTACCCCAGCGATGAGTATACAATATATTTGCATGGAGCTGCATAGAAGTGGGTGAGGGTTCCAAATGGTTTGTTTTCTATGGTTTGTAATTGAAAACTGCCTGTTTAAGTCATTACATACTCTTTCATTTTAGAGGTATGTGGCCTTACACTCTAGAGCACTGCTTTGCTTTTTAATGGCTCCAGTTAGCATATTCTTTGAAAAGGCATTACATCGCTACGTATTCCACATTGTGGGCCATGGGTTTCCCGTTGTTGACGGTCCATTTAGTATTCGGCAGCATTCAAAACTCTCCCCTTGTCTTATTCTTTGTGGCACTCGGAACCTTTTCATTTCGGCATGCATAATTAAAGGCATGCATAATGCACATCTGTTTATGAAATAATAATGAAACAACTGTGCAAAAACAAGGCTCAAAAAATAATGCAGTTAACGTAAAAAATATATATATGTGTGTAATATATGTATTCCATCATATAAATGAGTGCCATGGCTTGGCTTCAGTCTCATGGCTTTTGTTCAGTCAAAACCATCACTGAAACTGTACAAGGTAATCTCCATTCAATGAGTCATTGCACTCTGTGTATAATAATTGCACAATTTCCTCCTGGTCTTAATAAAATTATTTCCATTCATAACAGCTGTTTTACTGTGGAGAAATTTTGATCTGGTTATGCAAGGCCATGTCTTTACGCCAAGAGGAAGCCAAACAGAAAAAAAATGTATTTTCTTATTTCAAAATTCACTCCAAGAACCATAACGTGAAATCATCTGCTCATCAATAATACACAGATTCGGTGGCAGTTTTTGCTATTGGTCCTTTCTCTTGTCCAATGAGTAGTTTTGGTTTCTGAAACTCAGGAATGTTAATGCTTGCCTGGAATTCAGGCTGAAGCGTACCACGGTCGGTACCTTGGCTTCCACCGCGGACATCTGCGGTGATCTCATGTGATAAAAGTTACGGCGGTTACGGACTTCTCCTCTGGTCGCTAGCACCAGAGCCGGAATTTCAACCGGCTTTGCCAATGGAGCTCGCGAGTGGATCAGTCCACAAGGTTGTTCTATCAAGAAACACACACACAGACACAAAAAGAAACAGTGTGCAGTTGTTTGGACAAAAGAGAAAAACAGTGAATTCTGAGTACCACTGGTTCCTAATACAGACATGAAGCAGACCCAATGTTCTTTTTTTTCCACTCTAAAAGGCAAACTGGCTGTGCAGGAGTGCCAGGCATTCAGGTCTGTCAGCCTTTATTTTCTTTTCTCAACTTTTTGTTTTTAAACCACTAGAAAGAACACAAACAGAACTGCAAGACTTTTTCTCACTGCGACAAATATAACGCTCTGTACAGCTTGGCCATGGACGGTTTGCACTTGAATAATCCTGTTTATTTTGAAAGATTTTTGCAGCGTGCTTGGTGCTTTTATGCCCCCAAACATCATACAATTATTTGTCCTGGCCCCATTTTATCCACCACTTGAAATCACCTGTGTGATTTCCCCCACTCTGGTTGTCCGAAATGACTTCCACTGGGCCATTGTGCCGTTTCACTTTCTGCAGCTATTATTGTGTCAGGCAAGATAATTCTCTGAAGGACTCCAGATTTGTCAAATCAAGCTCAGAATGTGGAACTGGTTAAGATGATAAGCAGATTAGCAATTAATCGCGTCATTGGATTTCTGAAGGATGAGTCTGCCCTGTGACTGGATGACATTAACATCCCTTAAAAAGAACTGGCGGAGGCTGTCTCTCTGTGCATCTGCCCAGCTGCCCCGTGGCCTGATGATGGATAGAAAACTACACTTAGCGCCTTCAGTAGGGGTTCGCCAGGTTTTTTTCCGGCTGAGGCAAGGTTTACGAGCGCTCTGCCATAAACAAAGCTCCGGGAGCACTTAGGAAGACAGCGGGAGTGAATTTAATGGCCTTTGCTGTGGCCTGAAATGCCGATAAACTACATCATGACAAAACCGCCACTCGTTTTCAGATGCAGCCATTTTCGGCAGAACTTCATCTGGACTGCGAAACCATTGACTTGGGCCTACAGTGGGCAAGAGTTTAACATGGCTGCCATGTAGCCTCAGAACCATGGCCATCTTTTGTTTCAGTTGGTCTGATGGTGACGAACATCTTGCAGTAGTTCTGATGAAGCAAGCCGAATATCTGTCTGGACAAAGTTAATCTAATTAGTCATCACATCGCAGCCTCTTTTGATTTTGACGATTCAAAACGTTTTTGTCTGCTAATAGGATATTAATGGATTTTTAATGGTGGTGGTACACTTGAAAACACCCATGTACGGAAACTGCTGGGGACTGAACAGAACACAATGCCTCAATCAGTAAGGCTGTCAAAAGCTGTCAGTGTTGCATTTTATTCAGCCCATTGACTGGCAGTCACTGTTGAACAGGGTGTGTTAGCCCAGACGGGCCTATTGCCTGCTTTGTTTGCCTGGGCCATGTGATGTCGTCGAGGGCCTTGTTTGTTTCACTGGAGTGGGATTTTCTCGAGCGAGAGAGAGCAAGAGAGCTGCTTACATGGGGCGACTGCCTCCGCTGTTGCTGACAAATGAGAGCGAGGAGAGACTTCCCTCCGCGGATGTCTATTTAAGTACAAAACACTATGTCCTTCACAGATGCTCTCTAACTGTGTTGAAAAGAATTACAGTTGGCTCCTGCTCTCCTTTTGAAGATGGATGAAATTGCTTGTAAAAGGCTCAGTGTGAGGAAGTGCAGATGCCTCTTTGAAATATTCCTTGTATATAGAAGTGGTTTTATTACCCAGTCATCTCAGCGTGGCTCTCCGCGCATCAGCTTAACCTAGCAGGGTTAATGCATATTCCCTGATAGTGTTTACAGAGGCAGAGCAGGTAATTTATTTGGTGATGAGAAACAAAACCTTGATTAGCAACAAATGAAAAAAGTAAATCTTTCAAAGTTCCATAATGTAAGTTTGGTGCTAAGTATTCCGGTGTCCATTTGGTTCTAAGGGTGACCTGGTATCTAACAAAATTAACCGTTTCCTGAAAACGCGAACGTAATGCCGGGTCATTGCGTTTATTTTGTATCCTCATCAAGCTGTATGTCATCCAAGATGACAGAAGCAGGAATATACTGTTATACCCCGGGAAATAAGGGGGGGGGGGTCTCTCTGCATTGACAAGTCTTCCATGGTAGGCCCAAATGCCCCCTGCTGCAGCTTGGGGGCTCGTGTTTACGCTGAGATGATCCAAGTGTCTTTGGGGGGAGGGCTCCAGATTGGACACTGAACAGTCCCAGATGGGGAGCCGCTGGCTCTCTCATGTGGCAGCGGGCCGGACACTCGCAGCACTGCAACCTGTGCTTCATTAACTGTAAGCCGTCGCTCAGCAAGTTCAGCATCAGCTGTATATGCCAAAGAAGCGCTCTCAACCTGTAAATATCGACCACACGCGAATGTGGTATTGCCTTCGGAATTAACTCATGCTTGGGGGCCCACAGTGGAATCATCTGAATATCTTCTGAGTATCCTTTTAGATAGAATGTTATTTTAATGACTTAATAACTGTATTGCAACGTGTGTAGTCTTGTACTAATCCTGGTTATCAAGCTGGCATCATCAGACTATGAAAGACTGGCCAGCGTGGGTGGCCACCATTTACTCAATGTTCTGGTTCATTCCCTTTGCTTCAGGGCACTGTGTACCTTATTTATTGAGATATTTTTGTGTTTGTATTCTGTAATTCTTTGACCATTTTATTTATATTTATTTTTACCACTCAATTATAATACATTCATAATGAAGATGTGTATTTCTTTGAAAGGGGCTAAATTCTAAATAAACAAATTTATACTTATTTTAAAGATACAATGGAAGAGTTCTGTTCAATTTAAAGCAAGGCCCATTCTTTTTGTAATGTATTATTTGTAAACATATCGTAATTTATCATAGTAGAAAAGATTTTTAACTAATAGAACGAAAGACAGTACGCGTGTTTAGCCAGTTATAAACTACAACGTAGATCAGCAGTTCTTATAGAGAGTCCTAAAAGAATGCAAGAGTAGACGCAGTGAATGGCCATTCTTCTCTTATCTATTGTGAAGTTTGGATGGCAGTTGAATGTACACTAGGTTTGAAAAAAGTTGACATCCTTCAACTTACAAAACAAAAAATATATAAATGATCTGAGGACATTATTATTGGTTTATATACACTATATGGACAAAAGTACTGGGACAACAGCACATTACATCTACAGGAGCTTTTATGACATCCCATTCTAAATCCATAGGCATTAATATTGAGTTGCTCCCCCCTTTGCAGCTATAACAGCTTCCACTCTTCTGGGAAGGCTTTCTACAAGATTTTGGAGTGTGTCT
>JAOYSI010000017.1:506381-522137 GCA_025775065.1 Hiodon alosoides | reverse complement strand
GATACAAGGAGAGACTAACCAATAACGATACAAGGAGAGACTAACCAATAACCAAATAAGGAGAGACTAACCAATAACCAAACAAGGAGAGACTAACCAATAAAGATACAAGGGAAATTTTTGACTCCCCTTCCCTGCACCACCCCCTGTAGTGAACCGAAAACTAAATTAATCGTAGATCTTTAAAAACTTGCATTGCTGCAAATGGAAATCTGAAAAACCAAGTAACCATGTGCTCCAAGTAACCAATGCTGCCTTTTTTTTTCAGCGGTGAAGTTTTCCACTTTCATTTGGGGGAAAAAAGAAAACATTTGGACATTTGGTTTCAGAGCAAAATCTTCCGAGCATGACAGACCGGCCATTGAGAGCTGTGTTTTGGGGAGTGTAATGACAGGCCTCACATTCTCCTACGACGAGCGCGCAGCCCAGTGCTGGCAGTGGACGTTTAACAGGGACAGGCAGCTGGAATGAATGCGAGGCCCGCTCTCCTCGGCCGTTCCCAGCCGGGGACTGCCACATGTCGGGCCTTGCCGAGGAGGGTGAGTGACATGGGGTGGAAACGGAGCTGATGACGATCTCGTTTTCATGACCAGTTAAAACCGACAATTCTGCAAGGACTTATTTTTTTCCCCTCCCGGTTTTAGCAATGATTGATTGACCTCCATTAAAAAAAAAAAAACTTTTCCATTAGCTGTCTGATGAAATGTACAATAACTCAAAAAGGGGATTTTCTATTTTAAAGTGCCACAGACGTTCCTTTCATAGGCCCGCACAGATAAATATGTAGGATTCTTGGAAATATGTTCTTGGATTTTCTTTATATTACCTGGGGAACATGTTAATGTGACACTTCCTAAAAGCCTCTTGGCTGTTCAATGCCGATCCTAATGTGAAAGGTAATGGATCCGTGTGTATACAGTGGACAGAATCCATGGATGAACGGGCGAGCTGTTCTGGCAGTCAGTCAATGCATTGAAACAAATTATTTCTCCACCCATGCTCTACATACACTAATGAATGTACACACATGCCCATACTTCCTGCAGGCTCTTGGCTCCTCGCGTCAGTGTTGAAACATGAATGACTCTCCAAAGTAGCACAGGATATGTTCCAAAAAAATGCTTCCTTCTTAAGGCCAATTTATTAAATGTTGCGTACAGAAACGCTCAACAACAAAAAAAACAAAAAAAAACAACAACACTTATGCAAATCACTGCCTGATATTTCAGTCAAGGCTTGTTATGATGAATTAATAGTTATAGGAGTATATACAAATGGAAAAACATTGTATTGTACACAATTTTAGGAAAAAAGTATTGGGAATAGCTAATGAAATCAATATTTATTGAAACATAATATAGAAATGACCTTTTAGAACATACCAGTATGTAACATTCCACTTGAGAATTCTTCAAGCTAATATTGGTACTGTTATATATTATTTCTAATCTGCAGCATTCCTGTATAAGTACAAACATTAAGAGAAAAATGGCCATTAACAACACCCATAAACGACCATCACACATTTTTTATTTTTTTTTATACCCTCAGAGGGTTTATTTTTCATTGCATTACATTGTGAAGTGGATTTCTCGGGACTTGCTTTTTATCTAAACAGGCTCCAAAAAAGTTCCTCCGCTGTGCCTCCCAGATAAGATAAGGCTCGCGCCGCGCTCACTGTCCACGGTTGTCTTTTGAAGTGAGATGTATTTACACATGCTTTGACATTGACACATCAGGAAACCTCACCGGCCACTTTGTCTCAGGCCCGGGAAAGTGGGGCCTTGGGTATTTGGCACTTAAATAAAGTGTAAAGGAATACGTGACCGCAATCAGAATTTGCGTTTTTGCATTTTAACGGTGAGCGTTTTTTTCTGCAGTAAGAACTGTCCTAAGATAGGACATAGGTTTGCTGTCTGGCCCTTTTCACCACCATGAACCTCACATGGACAGGTGTTGGTTATCAGTCCATTCCAAATGACGGACAGAATTAAGATAAATGCTTCCTTCTTCAAGCTCATTATACGTATGTCGAGCACGTAGGAACCACACACAATTTACACCATTAGGACCCACAATACTGCTTTCTAATTTATAGTTGTAGTTACCACGGGCAGAATGTATGTTGTCTCTCTATGTGCTTGAGATACCTTTGTTGGAGTTGTGTGTGTATAGATATAAATTATATGTATTAGGCCTTTTAATAGCTAGAGTTTAATAACTTTTAGAGTTTTAATAAGTAATTATAAGCAAACTGCATATACCAAAATATCCATGCAATGTCATGAATGTGTTTTATGTGTTGAAATCTGTGCATCTGGCTTTAGACTAATTGTCTGTTGATGCAGCATATCACAAAATCAGCTAGCGTGGAATAGTTTATACGGTTCTGTATTTTGTTTATTTTTGAAACTTGTTTAAACCAACCTTTATAGACCTCAGCATGAATGAGCTAAGAACCCAGAGTTGTTATCTTATATTGAGACTTCTATGATCAAAGCCATGGTTCTTTAGTTAGTCTGACAGCAAAGTGAGATATATGTATGATTTGCTCCATGTTTCAACTGATTCGATTACAGCATTTAGCACCTGCGGAGTACAAAAAAACGATCCACTATTCAGAGAAACATGCTTGAATCTCTTAAGGCCTTTTTTGACTATAAGTGCCCCTTGAAGGTCACTGTATCAGACACTCCGGAGCGATTCAGTCGTGAAGCAGGGGCCCGACTTTTCCCAGTGTGGAAAGCATGATAAATGTGTCAGAGAGTATGGGGGAACATAAGGGGGGGTTGGGGCAAGAGTGTGGTAGAGGGGAGGAGCATAAGGGTGGTTGGCGAAGGGGGTGGGCCGGTGTAGGAATGGGGTGGGTGGGGGGGGGCACATCTGAGAGTAATCCTGCACTGTGACAAAGTACAGACATAACAGTCGTTTCTGACACTTGTTCTCCACACATAAACACTTGCTGTGGTGAGATTCAGGAAGAGTGGTGGCGGCAGCTGTCGTTTATCAATTGCTAATTAACTGTTAATTTGCCAAATTTTGGGTTCAAGCATGGAGCTAATTAATCACACCCAACAAATGTGCTGTCTGCATGTCCAGTGGGGTGGTCTCGAGGCCTGCAGGGGCTTAGCCTCCTTGCACAATTTCCACACTTTATCCTGGAATCATCTTTGTTTCTGTTTGGAACAGAACAAATCTTCTTCCACCTGGTTCATCTCTGTCAGGGTTGATAGTGAGGCCAAAATAAAAACAAAATCCTTTAAAAAAAAAAAATGCATTTTATGTATTATAATTCAGCCTGTGTATATGATGTACTGCCGAGAGGCTTTTCAGAGGTTCTGTGTCAGTCCGTTTGGATACTTTCTGGGCCCATCAGAGCATGCGCTGGAATTGTGTTTGTGTTTAAGCAGGTTGCAAGCCACGACCGCCCCCGGTCATTTCATTCAGGTAAATCAATGACGAGGGAGCTATTAGCGGGAAATTATGAGGTGGGACATGACGGTTTTCGCTTTCTCACACTAACTGTATCTGCCTGTCTTAGAATAAACACTCGAAACATAGTTCAGGAGGGCCAATAGCAGAACTGGCTGGTCTGAAATTACATGTACCACCTGCTCATATTATACATTTATACGTTTATTTCTATTTATACAAGGAGCAAGCCTACAGTGTACATTGTATTTCAATTATAATTGTATTTAATGCCTAACACACTGTTTCTAGTTGGCTAATTTAGCAGTCGGTTTAGTTTCACTCTTGATTTTTGAGTGTCTGTCAACAACTGGGTAACACTACAGGACAGGAATCACATTAGTGCAATATTTGTTTCCCCTGCAGGTAACTTAAACAAGAAAAACATTTGTAATCAATAGGTGATGATTTGCCACTGGGATACAAGGAAAACATGGGCCTTTCGAGAAAAAAATCATTTGAGAAGATTACTGCAGCCTTAATGGAGTTTATAGTGGCTAGATTCCCTAAAAAGATTATTTAATCTTACATCAGCCTTTTTAGAGGACAGAGTTCTGGATGGGTAATAGAGTCAGTAAAAACACACTCTGGTTGGAAAAACGGCACAACCAAGTGCCACTTCGTTGCATATTAAGAACATTTAAGAACATGTTTTGGGGGCGGGGGGGGGGGGGCTAACTCTAGAAAGTAATATAAGCTGGTAATGGAAGGTAATACTTAAAGTTTAATTCGCTGTATTCCTAACAAAAAGCAGTGGGTTTATCGTTACTTGTAGCATAAATGATCAATTTCATACTTTCATGGTGCACGTCATATGGCCGAGAGTCAAAAACAGTCATCTGTTCCTTCTTGGCATATGACCATTTCGTACAATTACTGATCAAACTGAACGGAGCTAATCCCTTGCAATACAGACATCAATTTTACACTAAATCAGAGACAAATGTAAATAGTGCTTTGCAATTATGGATGTTTGAGATCCTAATTGCTCGGGCTAATCACTTTAAGAAACAAGAGGGTGAATTTATATCACCCGCAGTTGTTATTCTGAAAGGAATGCCCAGAAACAGCTAAATGAAAATCAGGTCCCGCAGCAATTACGATCACTCGAGCGTACACTTGATGCACGGTGCCAAATTAGGTTGTTTCATATCAATTTGACTTCCTTGAGAAAACCTCCAGAGTGCTCTTGAAAAAGGACAGACTGTTTACAAATAGTCTCGGATTGCATGGGTCACTCCTCCTCGTACAGTACATTGCGGAGACCACTGCACACCTGTTAAACAGCTTCCAGTGCCGCACAGACAACATTAAAGACTTAACTTTGGGGCATTGCTCTTCAGAACAGACAGAGTGTGACAGTCTGAGATGCGTTTCGTCCCCCCTGCGTCTGGGGAGTGTTTCTGGGTTAAACCGAAAGTTAGATCCACCGTTCACTTTTTATTTCCGGCTGCAGAAAGCTACATTTTTAATGCACCACCTCCTCACTATAAAGCGTCTTTTAACAGTACCCTCGCTCCGCCATCTTCTAGAAAAATATTGAATATTGAATATTTTTCATTTGTTTGCGTTTCCCTTAAAAGATAAATGCAAAACCCAGGAAGACCAAATGAAGCTGCTGCATCATGATTAAATAATTAAAGAGGATATTTTGTTATTGTTTTGTCAGTTGCAGCCCAACCATTTTTTCCATTTGCGGTACTATATTTACACTGGGGTTATAGTGAAGTCCGTGGGTCCAGCGAAAATATGCACCAGTGAGCTTCTCTCACGGGTTTGTTTCCCTCAGGCGGGGAAAACTCCATGCGACTGCTCCTCTGTGGTGGCCTTGCCGCACGCATGGGTCAGTCTCTGCGTGCGCACGTGTGTGTGCGTGTGTGTGTGTGTGTGTGTGTGTGTGTGTGTGTGTGTGTGTGTGTGTTTGTGTGCATGTATGTGCAGGTAAACATTCATCACAGGGAAGCGAAGTTAAGCTGAAACAACGTCGAACTGAAGAATTATGGGCAGGGCTGGCCAGGAGATCTTTTCAAGATGCCTCCAATCAGGCGTTCAGGACTGGTTTGCTGCTCTGCTGTGCTCCCAAACAAATTCCCTAGCACACCCCCACACAGCCCCAAACAGCCCCACACAGCCCCGTCACACCAAACTTTAACAATTTTGAACACCCCAGTCTCATGTAATTTTTTTTTGCTAAGTGGAACATAACATGTTCAGGATATGCTAGAAAGAAAGATTAATTCACAAATGTGATCTGTGCAATGTGTTAGAAAATCTGAATTGTTTTTTCCAGTATTATATGAGAATACAATTAATGTTGCTAAATCCTTCCATGAACCAGAAATGTACAAATGGAAAGCAATCTGAACTCATAGCTATGTATGCAATGGTGTGAAAAGGATTACATGTTCTTGTTTTTGGAATCGAGCAAGAAACATTTTTAGTTTAAGAAAGAAACTGTGTGTTTAAACAGAACAGTCCTTAACTGGAAGTACATTCAGAGTTTGTGTTGTTTCCGTTTAAATGCATTTCTGAATGTTGACACACGACTACAGCTCGTGTTTTCTGTCTGAAATTGACCACTGTGCATGGTTTGAGTGTCAATAGAAAACACATCATCAAGAGAATGATGATGATGACCACTACAGCCACTATTTCCGCCATCCTCACTCTAGCGGTAGTGACAGAACTTTGCGGTTATCAACTGTAATTACCTGCATGGCACTCATACTCTGTCTCATATAAACTTGAAACATCATTGGAGTTGACGACTAAGGACAAACTAAGAGTTTTAGCAGAGTTTTGAGCAATGACAACTAGTTAGCAAACTGCCAAAGGTAGCTATCCAGCCGGTGAACATAAGCAAGTCAAGGAGGAGGTAAAACTTCGATCTGTATCAAGGATAAGATGGCAGAGTCACTGTTTTCAATCAGCCCTCCAGAAAGCTTTGATTTTACAGGCTTTGGTAGCAGGCCTGATCGGATTCTGAGATTTGAAAGATTTAAGACAGCAGCAGTGTTTAGATGAAGGGACCGAAGCATACCAAGTAAACTGGCTAGTATATGCAATAGGAGACACGGCAGATGATATTCTCTCAACGCTGGTTTTAACTAGAAGAAGAGGAGAGGAAAAGAAAAAGAGGAAAGAAAAGTAGTGGGTTGGATTTAGCAAATGATTTAGTCACTAACCAGGCGAGTCAGCTGAGTCCTTTTTCACTGTTTTTCATCTAGTAGCAGAGCACTGCCGGTATGGGACACTGCAGGATGAGATCGGGGACCGGGACAGGCTAGTGGTAAGCATAAAGGATCACAGCCTGTCACAGAAATTGCAGCTAGATTCGGAATAGACGCTCTCAAAAGCCATGACAAAAATAAGACAGCTGGAGGATGTCAAAAATTGGCAGCAGCCAATACTTTGAACCTCAGGGGGCTCAGACATGAAAAATGCCAATATGGATTCAATGAGATTACAAAAAATGGAAAGAAAAATGAACGAAAGTTTCAAAAGATAAGCATGCAGTAACATGCAGGATGTGGAGGGTGTGGTAAAGTGCAATCACAATCACTGCACGATATCACTGCAGAGTGTAAAAAAGGGCCATAAAAAGGTCATTTCGCAGCTGTTTGTAGAATGTAGAAGAAAGTAGATAAAATACAGGACATAGAGCATTGGGAGTGTTTTTCTGGCATGGTTCGGGTCCACTTATCCCCTTAGAGGTAAGTCACTGTCAATCATTAAAAAGTTATTCTGATTGACCTTTATCACATGTTGAAACTATCCCAATGGCAGTAGTCTCTTCCAGGATGACAACGCCCCCCATCCACAGGGCACAAGGGTTCACTGAATGGTTTGATGATATGCTATGGCCTTCACAGTCACCGGATCTCAACCCAATTGAACACCTATGGGAGAGTTTGGACAGCGCTTTCCACCACCATCATCAAATCACCTAAATCTTTTGGAAGAATGGTGTTCCATCCCTCCAGTAGAGTTCCAGAGACTCTGTTCTGGCAGCTCGTGGTGGCCCAACACCTTACTGGGACACTTCATGTTGGTTTTTCGTTTTAATTTGTCAACCGTCTGTATATGGACCAAGCAGTGCACCAATACAGATAAGCAGACGAGATGAGAATCAAGAGCACTAGGTCAAAACAGTCCAGCGCACAGTATTCATTATCCCAGACTTGGTGACTCCACTTTTAGGTTTGCCGGCCATAAAGGCTTCTAAAAACAGTGGTGAAAAAAGTCAAGGAAGAGGAGTGTTATTGTTGTAATACCAAAAACAAAAACAAAACCAAAACCAAATCAAAGGAATAAATCAGGATCTGTGTAGATCTCACACATCTGAGAGAAAACATGCATAGGGAGAGACGTATCCAACCGGCTGGGGATGAGAAATGCCACGATGGGGTTCTGGTAGTAACAACGACTGAACATGAGGCAGTGCAGAGCAGACAGAATTCAGGAAAATAAGAAAATAATTAACCTCTCCTGCTGTGCTTGCACAATACTGCCCAGAAAGGCAGACAAGGGTGTTCATACATCTTCATATGGACTGGGTGGGGATCTTCCCCAACATCAGGTGAGTTGAAGTCTATGGCCTTCATTTCATGCAGCATGACTAAAACATGACTGTTGAGTCCCTTAAATCAAGAAGGAGGAGCTTGCTGTTCCCTGGATCTGAAGAGCGTTTCAGGACCTTTTTGCTAGGGATGGATTTCGTAATCAGAACTGACTACAAACCTCTCTTCACACTCCATGGGGGCTAAACCACTGGATGATCTATCTCCTCGCATATACTGAGATTCAGACTCAGGCTTCTACACTTCTCCTATTAGATCATGCATGTTCCATAGCAAGAACCTAGTGACCACTGATAGTCTTTGAAGCATTCCACTAAGAGGGGCGCCAGCTGAGGTTGATATGAGGCTAGAGGCCGGTTGGACCAATATAAGAGCTTCAACCATTGACAGGACCTCCAGCTAGCTGACGGAGGTCCGGAAAAGAAAGAAAGAATTCCTGTTAAATTATGTGAAGATAATTATTTGAAATGAGGAGAAGATGTAACAGTAGGTTTACCATTTATTTGCATGAATGGTATACTTGGACTTGTGGGAATTGTGATAAAGCAAAAATTAGCTACCACCACGGTTTCCATCTCTCTATAGAATGATATTACCTAGATTATAAAAGTTTAGCAACAGCGTCTTGACTTCACCATGCCTTCTGATGGTAATGAGGGAGGATTCAAATTTTCAACTTAGTTTTCTTAAAACATAGCTATTTGACACAATTTTTATTGCTCATTTAAAACTTAAGAATTGGCTTGACAAAAAGCAACTATGGTTAAGATGCCCCCTTATTTTTCTTTGTAATCTGAAACAGACTCTCGGATGTTAAAACTTGTCATTAAAAAAGGAAATTGCAAAACCTACTGAAAACACCATTCATGATTCTGCACTTATAAATATCTCCAGTCACAGGAAAGGGAACAATCTGAAAATGTTTGTGCCACAGGCTGGAAAAACACCATTCAATCAAATGCTTTAATTTGAACTATTCTGGGTTCCTTTAAACTCTTCCGCCTGGGCTTTGAAACTGAAGAAACTAAACATAAATACCGTGCCTGCATAAATATTGCTTCTTCTTTTTTTTCTTTTTTTAAAGAAAACAGTGTGGCATGTCCTCTTTTTTCTTCTTCCTTGTCATCTTCTTCTCCATTTTTTCACATAAAAAAAAAAATACCGGCCATTATATTCTTTTAGGTGTCAAGCTAATAAGTTTCTGCAGGGGTTTCTGTAGCACGTCAATATACTGGAGCCATGCCCTTACACCCCGGAGGCATGTTGTTATAAGCTGTTATAAGCCTATAATAAAAGCTATAACCTATTACCCAACCACTTAGACCCTAATAACTACGTGTCCTCAGTGATGTATTTTAACAAAAGTTTAAGTACTACGCATTGCTAGTGTACTCGTGGGTTCATTCATTAACATTATCTTCATCTTAAAAGGAGCTTTGCTTCCTTACATTGCCACAGAGGCATAGCAAACCTATACAACAAACATATATTTAAACTAAAGAGCAGAACAAATAAAAGGACGATCAGGCGTTTAATCAATATTCTAACTGCAATTCAATGTCCGAGGCGCGTTCTCATGGGAAAGCGGGGTCGTCATTTTCCTCTTCAGCGGGCCCTGAGAGCCAGGGTGCAAGCCTGTTTGCTGTAGAGGACTTCGAAAAACAGACCGCATTGCCACTTAAAATCAGCACGTCACCCTCTGCTGGTTTTTGTGTCAGAACCGTATCTGCTACCACTTACTCAGCAATGCAACAAATTTAGTTATAATTGCTTTAATTTTGCCGTGCTTGTAAATACTTGGGCTCTGACAGTTCATTTATTTTATTTGATTGCCGCCAAACTATTTATAGAGGACAAGCTGCGAGCGAATAATGTGCGTAACGCATATTCACGGAACACAGAGACAAAAGGGTGAGGGTCATTATTCCGTGGTCTCTGAGTGTTTATTTACTCGCTGAGGCCGAGAGGGAAATGCAGACGATTGACATGCTTTCATGCTGAGCCAGCGTTAAAGGCAATTCCTCGGCTCTGCGTGGGCTGGGAGTGTCATATTAACTGACGAAAAATGATAATTACTTTAAATGCTAAATTGTGTGCGATCTGCATTTAACTTTGCAACGTCCGGGCTATCGCTCTAGGGTGATGTAAATTACACAATTTAATTGCGTAATAGTAATATTAGATGCGTTTGTTTCAAAAGTCACACAAACTTGCAACCTTAAAAGGCACTCGCCTGAGTGCGATGATCTGGAGTTTGCGTGTTCGAATCCTGATTGTGTTATTAGCTGATTGCGACCGGAAAAGAGTAGTGTCGCACAATGGGCTGAGTGCTACCTAAGTGGCGGGTGGGAGGGAATTGGCAGGGTTTCTCTCAGCTCATTGGTAACCTGCATCTCCTGTTGGCCTCCTTGGTGAATGCGAGCTGGCAGTATTGTCGAGAGGAAGTGCCTCTCCTCCAATCAGTGCTGAACCTCTCTTGCAGCTTGTGTAGCCTGCAAAGTATAAAAGAGATTGGTGGCTTGAAGGCGATTTGGTCGCTAGAAACTGGTCGTACTTCCTCACCTGCTCTGTGTGTGGTGCCAGGGTAATAGATTATAAAATAATACTTGTCACTGATTCAACACCATTCTTCAGAAAAAAACCCAAGAAGGAAGTGTTAGCTTATAAACTGAGTGTAAATGTATGCGTGCAATTAGCTTCAACAAAATAAATCATTCTACTTCTCAGGTTTTCCTGCCACCTTGAGTTCCTGACGAAGATGATCAAACGAACAAGAGCGAACATGAGTTTTCCCAAGTCCTGGGTGATTATGAAACCCCAGCTTTGCTACGTGACAAGCATCGTTCAGTGCCAAACGCTAATGCCAAGATAAATGTGAAAACGGACGAAATCCAAAAATAATAAGGAAAAAACTACTCAACCAGAGTCTGAGAGTGGAGACCTACTTTAATATGCAGGCCATAGTTTGAAAGTCGTTGGACTTATTTGATATCACTATTGGAGGATAAAATGTAGTAAACATGTGACCTCTGACTGAAGCACATAGGCAGACTAGGCAAACTAGTCGGTATTAGACAAAAACCATCAATGGGAGGTCCAGCCACAGAGAATAAGGAGCCAGTTGTCAGGAGTAACAGCGCACCCTGCGGCTGTTGAAGCTCAGCGAGACTGAGAGTTGTTTGCTCAGCCCAAAGCCAACAGATGGTGGTAGAAGATGCGGTCCGCGTTGTTTTCTCCCAGCCACTTATCATGGAGCGTTGACTGTGCGGCTGATAATATCCCTTCCCCCGCCTCCCAGCCCCCGACCGATAACATCTGTGTAATTAAACACAAAGGGTGACGATGTACCCTTGTCTGTCTTCAGCCTCCTCCATCCTTGAGAGCCGGCATCAGTTGTCGCGCCCCATTACACTTCCACAAACGCCTCGGGATGTTTTCCTGATTAAAGCCGCGATAGTCCGGGCGAGATAAGCGGAGAGACAGTCAGTGTCAGGTTGTCAGGGGCGCTTTGTACGTGCTGAAAGTGTTCAGAACTTCTCCTATGTCCTTGAACCTTAAATTAATCCATTTTATTTTTAGACACAGAACAGTTTGGCGTTTAATCATCTTTCGGCATTTATCCGAACTGCATTCGTAAATCAGTTAAATGGCCAACAGCCCAATGTTCAGTTGTGACTGCCGTGTCATTTGAGTTTAAACCATAAAGCACATCTGAATGTAACTAAGTTTGTGCAGCATGGCCCCGTGAGGTATTTTTGATCCATAAGTTTCATCAGTCCTGGAAGATATTATACTGATACACGTTCAGTAAAACGTACTACGGTTCACATGGTAACTGATAAGTTGAAAATGGGATAGAACCCTAACTCTCTTTCAATACCTTACTATACTCACAACTGTGAAACATCAGGTGTGTTTCCTTGTTTATTGTTAATAGAAAGGTTGAACAAAAAAAAGACATGCCCAAGTCCTGATTGCACAAGGGGGTGGATTTCTTCCTGCTTAGGCACCTGAATAGGAACGGGGACAAGGCCACAGGCAGTTTCCTCTCACTCCAGTGTTGTTTAAAAGAAACCTGGCCCCCAATTAATTACACTTCCAAAGGTCACAGGTCAGCTAGCAGAGACTGGAGAGTGGGCACCTTGCGCCTGTTGCCTGATCCAAGGTGGTGAACTTGACATGTGTGATTTTTCCCATACACCCATGGCTGTTGTTAGATAAGATCTGAACGGGGCAGAAAGTGTTCGGGGGGGGGGGGGGGTAGCCCCTCCTGCTGAGGGGGAGTGGTCTGTGGGCCTTGAGAAACAGGTAAGGCGCAGAACACACAAATCGCACACTCTCAGAGACAAACCCGAGCACACATGGAAGCAAGTAAGCTGATGTGACCAGGTTCATTTCCGGCTGTGCTGCAGCGTTCAGCGGCAGTTTTATAGCGAAGGGCAATTGTGTCCTGAGGGAGGTAAACGGGCCAATTAATGAACCCGGGGGAGGGGGGGGGGGGGTGTATATCCAGACCGCACGTGTAGGCTGAGCCTTATGTTTGAAAACAAAGAGGAATCTGACCAGAAAGCACATCATCACTGTTCTGACAAGCTATCCAAGAAATGTAACTTTCCTAAATCAACACGATCAATGAGGGGAAAACATTTTTTCTCATCAATATTTCATTGCACTTCAGTTATTACTTAAATATTGTTAATCTAGGTTCTGTTAAAACATCAGCATTTTGACATGAATTCATTATTACCAACGTTTATTAAATACATTGAGAGAATATATACTTATGTATGTATCATTTAAACACGTTCCCATGCTATTCTCACCGCATGGTTTTTCGGCATGTGTGGAAATGTCCTGCTAATTTTAGTCTGTGCTTATACATTTAGGACATTACAAGCCTATTTGTGTAGACCTAAATCGCATCTTGTGAAAAAAGTAGTTGAATAAAAACTTGAGTTCCACTTGTCCTTAAAGAAGTATGAACATGATTTACCAGGGTTTTGAAAAAGCATTTCCAAATGGCAGGCACGTGACGACATCACCTCTGTCAGAATAGGCATGTTTCCTCTGTGCCGTCATTATGCCCTCAGTTAGTCACATGAAAGCTCGGCCATCTTCAGCCGATCGGCGCACACTTGGGTATTTGGGCTGATTGGCTATTATCTAAATGGGCCCGTGTTCTATATCAGGGCTTTTGACTACATAAGTACCCCGCTAATATTCAGAGGAAGTGCTCGAGGTCAGGCAGCTCTCAGCCGCTTGACCCCCGGGGTCGTGGCGAATTGGGCCGAGGGGCGGCGCATGGCTCCGAATGAGCCGTAATGATTTAGGTGGTATCTGTTACACGCCCCAGAGAACAGCAATCTCTCAGGGCAATCTGGGAGCAGAGAAAAAGCAGAATCCCCACCTTTAAAAAAAATAAACATACCTGTTTCTGCATGACAAACCCACCCAGTCATTTTAGCATGCATCTCGGAATATTTAGTCAAGTGATCCACATTGGAGAACAGATAAGAACGATCACAGCAGTTGGATGTAGAGCAAGATTAATATGTGTATTCTATCCTTAATCTGCTCTCTCATGGTCGTTCACCATCCTAATCTGTCGAAAGAACCATCTTCCACAAATGCAACGGCTTATTTTGGTTCAGGGGGAAAAAAAAGAAGTTTTGAACATTTCGGTCAGAGACACTTGCTGAGACATGGCACGGCTTTGACTTTTTCCCTTAAATTATCCAGTAAACATTTGGCTTACGCGCTGCAACAAAGATCTCTCCTTTTGTAGAACACTTTCAGCAATCAACATCCGTTCCTTACTGTTTCATGTAAACAGAGTAATAGGCTTTGGGTGACTCCCAATGGCAACTGAATGCATTTATTCCCAGTTAGTCAGACATGTAACCAAGGATGTAATCGTACTTAGCTATACACTTTGTGCAAAAGCATTCCAGATATCTCTAACCACATTTTTAAAAATTATTATTCTCATGACAGACATTCCAGGGTCACAATTTTTTTACATTTTACAGTGAGGCATATTCAGAGTAAGCACCTTGCTCAGCTACGCCTTTGCTTCCATTAAAATCTGCAGCACCTAATTGCAATTCATTTCTATCAAAGTCATACCGTGAACAATGTTATGAATCATTGTACACTTATCGTAGACTAGTACTATACAGTCTAGCAATACAATGCAAGCCTAATTTAAAGAGCTTTGTTTTCATAATTAAATGTGGTTTGTTGAAAAATCTCTTGGCATTTATTCTGAATCATAGCCTGCAAGCCCTTTTATTTTTGAAACTGAAGTTGTTTACACAGAACATTGCTGTTTGCAGGATATCTATGGTAACCGACCAGATGTTCACATCTGCTCCATTCAATCCTCATCTGGTGCTTATGTTACATGTTTACAAAAATTTAATGCAAAATAAAGATTCTAGGTGTTTATTCAGAAGGTGAAATTTTTATGATACTACATTATGAGGTTTCGGTATTATTTAGAGTTAGACAATTTTTTATTGTATTTCTGTCACCTCATAACCTCATCGTTGCCCCATTTCAAATGCTGAAATGAATAGGATTATTTGACAGCTCATTTAATATCACATTTAAGGCTTAGGGGGATTCTGGAGGACCAAAAGAATATGGGTAAGCTACACGTTCCATTGTGTGCTTGGTCACCTGAAATATGATTATAAACAACAGAGATGATGCTGCTCCATGCTTCCATTAAGTTAATTCCATTCAGCAAAACTTTCGATTTCGCAGAGATTCCTGAAAAGGACCTGTTTTCTGTTAGCCTGCCAGCATATAGTGGCCCAGCTGTTTTTTTGGTAAATGTTGCGTCTTCTTTGGCATGCTCCAAAACAAAGCATTTGCAGTAGTTGACAAATGTGTACTGCAGAACAAATATGCTTCTATGGAGCAATTTTGAAGGACCCTTTGTATCCAGGCAGATTCCATCTGGTAGTAGATGCATTCAAAATAATATGTAAAATATATATAAATTGTACACGCAACATTGTATGTTTTCTACAGTTAAAGACCTCAGGAAAAGTCCTAAATGCTGAATTTTTAAAGTATGTTGCCATGGTTAGGCCAACTATATTTTTGTACACAAATTTAATTCAATTAATGAACTTTTGTACACAAAAAAACAATCCTGTGTTGTGAGCCAATCCATACCATCTTGCCTTTTCCCTCTCCAGTTGCTTGCTTTATTTTGTTTACCTGTTATATGTATAAAGCATACATGATATATTGTTCTTCTGAGTCCTCTGAGACAAAGCTGTAGCCATCACTGTCCTTGCGCTCACACTAAATCTTAATGTTTAAAAACATTTTGGATGGTGAAAAAAAAAACCCATTTTGACACAAATAATACATCATAATAAAAGAACACATGTTTTTCAGGGGTGAAGTCAACAGTTAGGAAAACACATAATTCCTTTTGTCATGTGCATCCTTTGAGACTTTTCCTTTACAAATTTATTCTGAAAAAGATACGAGTTGGTTAAACTGCTTCGTCCCCGTATGTGAGCTTGTAGCAGTGTGTCAGAAACATGACAAAACACGTTTGTGTCACAGATGGATTGTAGAGAATTGCAATTATAGAGACAACGCTTCACGTATCTTGAATTTATACGTTTCTATGTATGGCTATTGTAGATTCCACAGTGTTTTTGTTCTGCTATCTCTGCTGCTT
>JAOYSI010000017.1:488378-500042 GCA_025775065.1 Hiodon alosoides | reverse complement strand
AAGAATGAAGCACCTGCTTATGTGAATGTGTGTGTCTCTGTGTAGTAACACACACACACACACACACACACACACACTATCAATCTAAAGTATACGTTGTGCTACTACAATATTCGGTCAGTGATTGGTTGATCTGATATGCTTTAGTTTGTATTTTTCTTTATATTTGTCTGGGTCGAAAGCACTGATACAAGAATTAAATAAAAAAAGTTTCTCACAGGCAGCCAAAATCTATTTCTATTTTTGTGCCTACGTTTTTCTGCCAACACAAAATCTTTTGCCACCTTTTATACTTGATGACAATTAACAGCGTCTCGCAGGGTAATTTTTCGGGCCAAAGGCTTAGCTACTACACACGTCTTCGTTCTCTCATGAGTAGAGTTGTTGACGTTGCCGGGGGAAAGACAAAAGCTCTTCACGTTGTATGGGTTTTTACTATTGCCTGAGCTCGTGTTGTACAGAACTCGTATCATGTAGCCGTCGGCATGAGCTGCATTCAGTAACGCTTTGATTCCGTTACCAATTATGAATCTCAGTTTTTGCATTGGCAGACTGGGTTGTAAAATTGAGAAAGAAAATAAGCATTACCTGTAACTAGCCTATTACTTTTGTGCAATTTTAGGTGTAAAATATAAAATAAAATAAAAACTCACAAATTATTGATTATAGTGCTTCATCGTTGTCCTTAAGTGCCGTAAGCTTCTATGAGTCCATCTATACCATAAACAACTCTATTGGGTCAATAAATATCACTGATAGTGCTTAGCAAACAAAATTAAATTAAAAAATACATTTTAACACAAAAAATATAGCCTTAACAACAGGAAGGAAATCTGAGGTACAGTATAGTTACTGTTAAACATTTTGAGTCAATCGGTCAATTTTTCTGATTCTCTCTGAATACTCCACTGAAACAAAAATGACAAGCCACATCCAATTTAGTGGAATGCAGTTACTTGTATGTGCCCCACACCTAAAAAATGTTTATACGTGCAATAAATTACATGCGAGGGATACTTTCTAAGACTTGGAATGACTGCAATGTTATTTTTTTAGCAAACCCTGACTGACTGAGAGCTGTAGTAAAATGAGACACGTTTTTGTAAAAAATATTTATAGCATGTATTCTGTACACTTTAATATCTGAAAGTTATAAAGTATAAGTAGAGGCAGAAAACGTATTTAAGCCATGTTCTCCTTACAAACTGAGAAATGTATAACCTGTTTTATTCCCCTTGTGTTGTAGTTCGACACTGTTATCCATGATGAGTAGGGGGGAAGGGGGGTTCTGATAGGGATAAGGCCCGAGACATCGTGAACTAGTATCAGCATCACACTGTCCGTTACAGAAGAAGCTTTCCGTTCCGGTGGATCTTTAAAATCTTTCCGAGTCTTTGTTTGGCAGTCGCCATGCCTTTCTTTAGCCTCTTGGCTGCAAGGGAAGGAGAGGAGTATCACATTCTCAGTAACGCACCGGCACAGCGAGGTCTCTGGGCTCGTTTGTTTATTGCTGGAGCTAAAACATGCTATTAATCGGGTTTGGTTTTATACTCAACATAACTGTGAAACATGACTGTGAAATCAATGTCATACCATACAAGGTTTTCTTTTTAAATTTAAAGCCTATACCAGAGAGTAGTACCCTACGGTTATTTGAACGGGATAAAAAATACGAAAGGTTAGTTTATGTGATGTTCGATCGTTCACATATTATGTTGGCCCTCCACTAAAACACCTGTTCCCAGTACAAACGGATCTAATTGGATTAATGGATTTATATGTAAAAATTAAACAACATCTAAATTCTTAAACTTTTTAATCAATGCTGATTATAATTAAAGCTGGTTCAACAGTCCAGTACACAACTTCTAGCTAAATAAATACTATTTGAACCGTTGCTGTTAGCTAGCTAGCTAGCAAACCAGTTAGCTGACAACATCATCATGGTGTTCTTAACAAAAAAAAATTGTGGGATAGCCAGCTAGCTACGTTAAATGAAGAATACATCGTTTGCTATATTGAATGCAGAGGGAACAGATTCAACCCTATCATAGTGTTTCCAAATAAAAGTAAGCGGTCAGAGTAAGGGGTATCTTTTTTATGTAGGGGAAAATTTGGGGTCAAATCATAATTTAGGAATCGCGGCAGGTGTTTTGGGGTCTTTTTTCAGAAGCTAATTGGCCTGTGCATCAACGACCTGCGCATCACTCCTAGAGAGTACATTCAGTCTGTCTTTAGGAATTACAAAAATAAAGTGATGCTTTAACTGAGGTTCTCCCTGAAAGAAAAAAAAACTAAACAGCAGGGTAATAACTCAATCTAGCTAATTTCTTTGTAGCAACAGCAAGTACTGTAGAAGAAGCATGCCCATGAGGTAGTGAAGGATGTGTTAACATTCATCATCGTACACAATCAGCAAATCGCACGCTCTGTAGAAATTCTTGCGAAAGTCAAGCTAAGAAACTTAATAGGATCACGCTGATTACAGAAGCACACGTAAAAGTTGCCATCTCAGTTTATCTGAAATCATTAGAGGTTTATCACAGGCATCACAGCGTTGGGTTATTATCATCATAACTGTGGTTCCCTGAAATAGAAATGTAAGCCATCACTAATGAGATATTTATCTTCAAGACGTCTGAGTAAATACCGCAAGAGTGCTTCTGATGTCGTACAGCATCAAATCCTAGTCAGAAATCTATTCTCTTTTTACTTCTGAGCCAGAGCAGCCACCAAGAGTGATGGCTAATATTTCTATTTCAGGGAACCATAGTTATGATGATAATAACCCAACAGTCTCTTTCAAATACAAATTATGAACCACCACTGATGGGTGAATACACCCAATCTGTCCTGAGGAAAGCCGTATGGCTCTACGCATGCTGAGCATCACAAAGTCAAGTCAACATGTATGCACAGGCATTAGTACTCAATACTCAGAACACAATGGAGGAATCAGGTCCAGAGGCCGGGCTCAACACTCTCTATCCAAATCTAGGGCATCCACAAGGCTCAGCCGGTAGAAAATGGTAGAAGCACACCTGCAGGGGGAGTATGCTTAGATGGCTCAGGAGTATGGACTGTTGTACTGCTGCCATCAGGCCCAGAAGAGCATGGACCAGGAATTCAACGTCACCCCTATGTAGTGTTCTACCTGAGCTGGAACAAACTGACTCTTCTGTTGGCTCACCTTCAGGTCTAACCTTGAGAGATGGTCGGTGACTTTGGTTGTCGGCATTTGACACGCTCTGTCTGATCTGGAAACTTGAGCAAATGCGCTAACCGTCTAGATAGGTCACAACTCTGATGCCTTTGAGCCTCCAAGTGGCAAAAATCATGTCTACAAACTTTGTAAAGACATGTGGAGCCAAACAGCTAAATGAAAAACTCTTAGCCATGCCCTTAGAAGGCAAACAAAAGGCACTTCACTGTCCCAGTTATATGTGGATGTGTAAGCGGCTTGCAGGTCCATAGTTCTGATCCGGCTACCTGGACAGATGGACTGCAACTCAAGGCCAACATCTGGAACCAGTCAGAATGCTCAGAATACTGAGGTTCTTAAAGGAAAATAACCTATTAGTGTTGGTTCCTATTTTGTATTTGAAACTTTTTATTTTGCCTCAATTGGCAAAATCTGGAACCTTGAGAATTTGACCTGTCCCCATTGAACTCGCACTCACCTTTGGCCTCTGCTGTTGGCCCGCGGTCCCCCTTCGCTGTGGCGTTGTTTTGCGATGAGGTGGACGGCCGTCTTTGCGTGAGGAAGACCCCTGGCGCCATTGGCTGAGAGCCACCCGCTGCTTTGCCTGTCCCGGCAGTGTACTCATGGTCTGCCAGGCTACTGTCCTGCGAGTCTTGGTTGGGCTCCGGGGAGCTACTGTCCTGAGAGATTTTATGGGATTCCTCCAGCGACGTTGTCTTCCTTTTGGAGCTTTTCTTCTTCTTTTTGATTTTCTGCTCCTCCTGTGAAACAGACACAAAACAAAAACAAGGCCTGAGTCTGTCTCTCCAGATACAACATGGAACTCCTGTTCCCGACAAGGAGAAAGGTCCCATACGTCCCATTAGTTACCTGATGGGACAATTTTGCTGCGGCAGCTGCCAGCCCTGTCTCTATGGATGCCACCCGGGCTCCCTCACGCGCTGGCCTTTCCTGTCGAGGTACTGAAGGACCTACACGGGCTGCATAGACAGTCACAGGGGCAAGTTCATTTCGAGCAGTTCAGACCATAGAAATTGACTTAAATACATTTAAATGACCAAATATTAAGTGCATTTAACTTGATCTATTCTGGCTATGTACTTAATTGGTTGATTCTGTGTACCAACATACCAGTCGGGCTGTAAGGAATGTCATCAGAGCTTTTCCTCTTCTTCGATCTGGATTTAAAAATGGGATTGTCTTCTTCGGATTCCAGAGAAGGATACACTGGAACAAAGCACACATTAAAGAGTTAGCCTCGTATTTCTAATCAATAAAATGCCTAAAATGACTAAAACGATGACCAAAAACTAGACCATCTTTGTGCAACATGAGATTCAAGGAATTAAGCCTGTTGATTTGTAGGAACATCCGGAATTGGAAATAGTCAAAATGCATTTACTATTTATTATACAGTTACTAACTGAACATGCCAGAAACTGATTCCCCCAATCTGAAAAATTTGTTCAAAAACTATTTCAATTTCTACAAGAGCATTTTACTTTTTAGAGCCCAGTCCCATTCTGTGGACGAAACACCATAAATGAAGACCATCATGTGATTGGCAAGGACTGGCACAGTTTAATATTCCAAAGTGAATAGAATGCTGTTTACACTTGTACTTAGCTGCCTTATCTTTGTGTGCATTCCTGGTATTAGATATAAATATGCAATCCATTTAGTGATTTCCTGATTAACATGGTAGGTGTTTTTACAGTGTAGGCAAAGGCTTTGTGGCCCATCTGCGGGACAGATGCTACACAACCACGCCCAGCTTCCTAGCACCAAGTTCCTTTGAACAAAACCATTTAAGTGCATGCTCTTTTCCTACAATTAAATTATCAAGGCTAAATAATGACCTGTTTACATAAAAACCTAGGCAATGAATGCAATTTATAAATCGCTGCCCTGGTGTGATTTTAAAATGGAAGCGTTCCTGCCTCTAATTACAAATTAGTGAGTCAGATCAAAAAGTATTTAAAACAACAATTGTACACTAGAACTAATGAAATATTAACAAGCCGAGGGTCAGTTTTGCTTTTTTTGGACAAGACTAACAGAGAGCAGATTATTGGTTCCAACGATAAAGGGGCTTTTTGGAAAGACACTAAAGCTTCCTTTAGTGGGAGTTGGATTTGGAAAAAAACAGTCAACACAACCAGTTAAACACAAACCAAGTCATATGGTCTCCAAATGGAACACACAAGTCAATTGAAAAGAGTCCTGAATTGATAAAAAAATCTTTAATTATAAATGGAACTGAGACGGGTTTATTATTTAATTCAACTGCCCAAAAGTTAGGAAAAATACACTTTATATGACTATGTATGGACTGCATGGGTAAAAATCATTGTAATAATTAGGGCCTTTTGACCAAATCTGTGTGGAAACTGGTTACTGTTGGATTTATGGATTGTGATGCCTTTTATTCAGAATCTGCCAGGAAAATTAAAGCTCAGAGAAGACACATCCAGGCAGGGACCTCTATGCATCATTGTCCTACCGTAATCGGAGTCCTTGAAGCAAGCGTCCATATGGTCCTGGTCATCTTCAAACATCTCCGCGCTGTCCACGCTGCAGCTCTTCTGGGTCTTCTTTGGAAGACGCTTGGCTGGCCGCTTGTTGTTGCCGCCGCCACCACCACTGCTGCCCGACTTCTTCCCCGACGGCGCTGGGTGAGAGTTGTTCTTGGACTGGCTGTTGCTCCAGGAGGGCTGCAGGCAGGAGTCCGAAGACTGCAGGTTGGCCATGGATAACATACCCTGGATGGCCTCCTGTGTGCTGGGGGATGCAGGTGGCTGACTGTAAGTACGTCAATAAGAGATACACAACACACACACATTACTGCAAGCCAATGTGGCAGTGGGAGTGAAGACAGCGCGGGTCGGGAATCGACCACAACCGCAGCAAAATATCGCTCTAACCATAACCGTGACCACATATAATCCTGGACAGTCGGCTGCTTGAAAGGATCAAATAAAGTGCAGATGGGAGTTGTTCCTTTGTTTTTGCTTCACGTTTTACAGTTACCTGCTCTTTAAAAGACTTCTCTACCCTGAGAGCTTCTTTAAAAAAACTAATACATATATCTGAACTTACCTGCACAGTAAAGCCAATCTACAGTGCAAACTCAATGGGTATCCCATTTGTACCGCAGAATGGGATGGGATGAGTATCTGTTCTATTTATTTGCTAACCGTTAAGTGACTTGGAAAGCCCACAAAGGGCAAAGCACATGCTGCGTTTTCAAGGGGAACTTACAGCAACGGTTATACATACCAGACTCTTCTTATACTCAGAGTTGACCATTCATTAGAAAGTTCATTAGTAAGATAGCAGGGCTACAGCCGAGAAAGAACGAAAAAAAATAACTTTAATAAATTTAAATTTAAAAATTATCCTTGGATTGTATAGTTCCAAAAGGAACAGGGAGCGGTTGGATGAAAGAATATAAAGAACATAAATCCCCAAGGATTTTTTTAGGGGTGCCAAAGACTTTTTTTTAAAAACGTATACGTGATCGTAGAGGATACCAAGAAGCATACTCCGTGAGTTGATGGTGTCGCTAGGTCACCAATTTAGCCATTCACTTTTTTATAATTTACATAACAGTTATCGTCAAAAAATGTTGCAGTCATCTTCGATCTTTGAAAAGCTCTTTAAAGATCTCGAGGCGCTTCATCTACGAGGTGAATCTCAGTCTTGAGGCTCACAATACGCATACTGAACTATTTACCAAAACAGACAGACATGTAGGCCTTTAAAGAGGGCAGGTTGCTTCCACATGCAAGATGTGTTGTATAGGCAATAAGCCAAACGGGTGGTGGCAGAGAGAGGGCATTATTTTCTGTGGAGGAACTAGAAAGTGTACTGTATTATATTACCAAAGTATTGTGCAGTTTTTAGAGCGACTATTGAGTGTGTTGCTATGTTCAATACCGGCAAAAAATTCCGGTATTTCCCAATAATTGTAAATTACCTTTTTTCTGCAGATTCTCTTACTCTCTTGGATACAATTGGTAAATTCCAGGATGCTGGTTACTAATTAATTTGTACAAATGCATATACAATATAAAGTGGTACATCGCATTTAATCAGAGGAGGATCCTTTAAGAATTTATGACAATTTATTCCTTCTGTTAGTGCAATCATTAACAGTAATGCAATTCAAGTGTTTATTATCAATATAAAATCATTTTTCTTGGTTTTGCAATGATCTGCAGTCAAGATTGCTGTAAAACTGAAATTAACTCTAAATTAACTGATTAAGCCTATCGCATTATTATCACCACACACCGATGTCTCTCACTTTAAGAAAACAGTAATTACAAAATCAAGAGGGGGCAGCCTGTTATATTATTCAGTGAGTCGCAGCGGAGAAACATGCCCATGGTCATAATTAATTGTAGACGTTTCCTCTCTACGGTCCGGTGTTTAAAAACACCAAAAACAATCATTGGGAAATTTACATATTAATTATCGTTCAGCTTTCAGCTCATTGCAACTGGACCATCAAAAACTGACCAAAGACAGAAAGAAAAAAGTCCCTTGAGTAACCCAGAGTTTTAAGCTCTGGAAGAGGATCCGTCCAACTGTGACAAAAACTACAGTACCCGTGTAGATTTTCTTTTCCAGGGGTCACATTCCATTTATGGACGAAATGTCTAATAATTATTTAAACTGCTACTCAGATGCCAAAACTATTTTATATTAGAATAAACGATCTAAAAACCTTTACGTAATCCACTTATACCAAGAAAAAACACTGGAGATTACTATCAGCCTGTTCTGTTTTTCAAGGCCACAGTAAATTCAATTTCCAGTCAAGTGGCAATTACGATTAAAACACTGCAATCGCATTATAGTTCCAATTAGGGACATGTTTCCTAAGCTCAGTGATATCGCAACCTTTTACTTTCTGTAGGAGAGGCCCTCCTATCACTACTTGTTTCGTTAACGCCAAAACTGTTTTAGAGTAGACAAAGGTCAATGGCGTACAGTACATTACTCATTCATGTCAGTCCATTTGTGCTCTTTTAGGGTGATTTTAATGTACATTTTGCGGATATCTGTGTGAGAACCTCGCTGTTCCTATACAATCGTTGCGTTCACGTGAGAGAAAGCCATTGTCGGTACTCTGCCAGGAAGAGTGAGGCAGCCTGGAATCCCAGTGTCCTACCTGTTGGCACTGTAGTCAATCCCGCCTACTTGCTTGCTTGCCTGTAACAGGTCAAGTATCCCTGCCGCACTGGAGCTCTCCTTCTTGACCTTTGAGTTCCGACCTTTGACCTCCGGCTTGATCTCTGTGTCTATGTGAAGAGATTCTTCGTCTGATGAGTCAACCCTCTGTTGTTACACGGTGACGAAATGCAGGATGGGGTTAATACCATGTGACACAAAGATTTCACAACACAAAACAACTAGTCAAACTAGTCATGTGTCACCATAGAAAAGCGTTTGGTTTTTATTCTACTAATGAAAAAACACTATTAAATTCAGTGGAAACAAATTCAGTGTGTTTCTAAATGCTGTCCTTGGCCCAACTTTTTAAATTTTGTTCTATTTGCAACAGCACATCAGTTATTTCCAAAAAATATATAATATTTATAGCATAAAAATGTGAATGTTTTTCCGCCTTGATGGAAAAACAGTGCAGCTGTTTTTAACAGGTTAGCCTCCACAGGAGCTGGGACAGGGCCCTTACCTTGGGACATGCAGGCTGTAACTTTGGCTTTTTTGATTGTTGAACGGGTTCTTTAATATTTGACAAAACTACAGAGAAAAAATATACATACAACAGTTCATAGTTTTAGTAAGGAGGAACACTTGAAATCTCCATCACCACGTTTGCATGCAAGTTTACACTTTGTTATTAGTCAATATTCTGAACATGAAAAAACATTACGTAAACAGTTCATTCTGAATGTGATTGGCAGTATTCCCAATTAGGCTAGTTAAACACCTGACTTGAAATACTTACATTTGCCCATGCCTACGCATGACTTCTGCAAAAATTCTTGGGTGGATGCTTTTGTTTACAAAGCTCTAGCCAGAGAGGATATGTCATTTCTTTTAAGTGGTTCAAAAGCGTTGATTACAAACCACACGATAATCAGCCCAACTTCCTAATTTATACAATCACAACTCATGTCATGCGTGGGAAAGGATCACACACAGTTCCATTTTGTGGAGTTAAAATGTCTTCCATCATGTTGCACAACTTGTTGAATGAGGTGTGAGTAATCTGCAAATTTTTCTTCAGAAAAACTGCTCTATCCCACCAATCCTTGGTCCTGATTTGTATCCATGGTCGTCTTGTTGACACAGATTGCCTAGTAGGTACTGTTACATACATAATGGTAGAAGATGACAGCTCCATTTCTAATTGCTCTCTTTGAGTATGGTGATTAAAATCAACTTATTTTGAACAATTCTCAAATAAATTACGCTGTTACAACATCAACAACCTAGTTTATATATGCAAATGCTACTTATCTTATGTCAGATTATTTCTACTGCACATGTTCAAAAATAGCAGTATTCTGAATACGCCTGCATGTAAACCGAGAGTATTAGTGAAATATTGAATTTAAATAGTGAACATCTTATTCTGAATTCTGAACTCATTCAGTATTTTCATATTCGAGTGTTTTGAATAGGTCTTGCATATAAACGCAGTGCAAGTATTCCATAGTTGACCAGATACTTGTTTGAGTACTCACAGGACAAGTCCCTCTTTGTGGTGTTCTTTTTCCTCCGGATGGGGAACTCGTCGATCTTCAGCTCTCCCTCGTCCGAGACGTACTCATACTCGTCCTTCACCACTTTGGCCTTGTCCTCCTTGAAGTTTTGCAGTGACCCAAACACACTCGAATTGGTCTGGGGTTTCAGGCCTTTTGAGCTGAGGGCGAAGGGGACCAGCGTGAGGATCTGCCTCGCGTCATTAAATAAACCTGGCAGCTGTATCAGACGGACCTCAGGGAATGGCACATGATCACCCAGACAAACAGACAGGCACCTGTTTTTAATCAGGGACACAGCCACTCTTCCAGGATCAATTCACTTTCTCTCCCAGTCAACTGCCTTTACATTACAGTGGGACATACACATACCTCAACAGCTTTTTATTGGAGAATGAGAAGGCAAATTTATTGTCTTTGTTTCCTGATAACAATGTCTTTTCAAATTTGTGTTCTTCCTCCATTTTCAACAAGGAATCCGGTTTACTGTTCTGTAAAAAGAGAAACAAAATACGAGGACTGTTATACCCAAATACTCAAATTGAGTCAATATTAAACTGTGACGTTTTTCATATACGTATGATTTGTTGCTAAATTTGTAGTTTAAGGTATTGAAATAAAGAGACTTTATTCCAACAGGTAAAATACAATATTAGAAATTTTATTTTTGAGAAAACAAAAAAAATTTTGATGAAAAAAACCCAGTAATTATTATGAAATTATCAAGCAACATGCAGTAATGGCACCAATTACCAATTTCAAAGAGTATGCATTTCATAATTAGTTACTTTGATAACATATTCCACTAATTAAAATCCCACATTTATCTTGGTCCACATACAAGATCAGCTGCATCAGACTCATCTTTCATATGAAAGTGAAAAACTTCTCACAGTTTCTTCTCACAGAGGGCCAAATTAACATTTGCCCCAACCGTGAACCAGTTTCAACTGTAATCAAGAGTGAAATATTTCAAAGATCTGGTCTGTGACGACCTCTCCAAATGTTTGACAAGGATTCCACCCCATCTGCAAACGTTTTTTGGATCTGCTAAGGAGTGCTTGGACTGAGATGCTTGGACACACTACAAACATACCAGAACTGTTTGGCATATAATTTTCCATGAAACTAAGTCCCTCTAATGTCTTCCGTTTTTTCCAAAATTAAGCTTTCTTGCAGAGCTCATTCCGTAAAACTCGGCAATAAAAAAAAAAAACTTTGTTGTGTCATAAGTGTGTGTGTGTGTGTGTGTTTGTGTGTGTAGGGGGGTAAATGCTGTTTATATGACATAGGCTCATTAACTTGACTCTGGGGGCATAATGTCTCTCTTGGACTAATAGATCTACAGGCAGAAGTTACAATTCACATTGTTTTCAGTTTCCACCACTGATTGATTTCCTCATGTAATTAATTCCAATTCCTGCCAATTCCACTTTTGAACTTCTCCGACCAATATTACTTATTTCGAAGACCATCAGTTCCATTATGCCATTTCACTTGCTTGTGAGAAAAAACAAAAGTGTAGCTATTTGTACCCCACTCCCACCCCCCTTTACCTTGTATTTCCACTTTGCTTCAGTCTTGTTCTTGTTCTGTTCTCGCATTTCAAACTTCTCAACATTGTTCTGTTTACTATGCTCTTTTTCTGAGATGCTTAATGCATTCTTTGCAGCCTGTTAATTGAGCAAAAAAATTTAAAAACAAATGAAATAAAAATACATG
>JAOYSI010000017.1:475093-488278 GCA_025775065.1 Hiodon alosoides | reverse complement strand
CTGAGATGCTTAATGCATTCTTTGCAGCCTGTTAATTGAGCAAAAAAATTTAAAAACAAATGAAATAAAAATACATGACAGAAGCCTGGCGTATATTTCATACTATATGGTGACGCAACTATTCAAAAACATGGCGTACGCTACACATACGTTTGTTTCAAATCGTAAATCAGAACTCATCCTAAAATTGTTCGCACATGAACAAGCTTTATGCTCTGCCCCGTTAAAGCCTCCAATTAGCCATAAATTATTATCAACGCTTATACCTAAACTATGTTAAAATGAGCTGGATTGAAAAGAAGCATTGGAATGGAAATAATGAAAAGAACAATACAACTTTAGTGAGTTGCGCTGTCATGCCAAATATAGTCCAGCTGGCAAAAAAAAAAAACGACCATGTGACATCATAACGGCTTTCGAACACACAACGCTAGCATTAGCCATTGTCTAAAAATGAACGGATTACATAATGGTAATAATATCTAATTGTTGTGTTACATTATTTTTAGATTTACTTCACTAGCTAGCATATAGTTAGCTAGAGAGATAAGAGTGACACAAAGAGATAGATAGATAGATAGATGGATAGATAGATAGATAGATAGATAGATATAGAGATAGATAGATAGATAGATAGATAGATAGATAGATAGATAGATAGATAGATAGATAGATAGATAGATGCGGGCTATCTGCACGAATGCATAGTACCAACAGTTTGGCGGAGGTGGTATAACGGTCTGGGGCTATTCTTGGTTTGGGCAAGGCCTCTTAGCCACAGTGAAGGGAAATCTTGACGCTACAGCCTATAACAACATTCTAGATGATTCTGTGCTTCCAACTTTGCGGCTACAGTTTGGGGAAGGCCATTTCATGTTTAAGCATGACAATACCCAATGCACAAAGCAAGATCCATAGGATTGTTTGTCGAGATAAGTGTGGCCAAACTTGCTGGGCCTGCATAGAGCCCTGACCTCAAACCCTTCGAACCCCCTTGGGACAAATTGGCTCTCCGACTACGAGCCAGGCCTGAAATGAGATGTTTGATGAGCCGGTGTCCAGATACTTGTCCATGTAGCGTATTCGCTCCCTACTACATAATTAAATTAGTTTTTAACGGGGGGCACTCACCTTTCCTTTCTTTGGCTGGTCCATCTTTGTCAGAATCTCCTTAGCATGGGACTCCAGAGCAGCCAAGCTAGAGGCTTTTTTCGGCACAATGCACTCTTTCTCTTTCTTTCCTTTCTTCTTTCCTTCATCCTTCACTTTGGGGACCTTCGGTGCCTTGGGTATCTTTGGGGGCTTCGGCGGTTTCGGGGGCTTGGGTGCCTTGGGGGTTTTCTTCCTGGACGGCTTCTCTCTGGGGGGCGTGGGGACGCGGACTGGGGACACGGGCTCCTCGGGTTCAGGTGGAGGCAGAGGCTCTTCTGCCCGCGCCTTGGCACAGGGCTCCATCTTGGTGGCCTTTGTTGCATTCTGAAACAGAGCAATCAATTCCCTGTGTTAGGCCACCACATGACATAAAAACTCAAGGAAGACAACAGAGTCGGATCCGAACCTGGGTCCCTTCAGCACCACACACGAGGCGCAACCTCCGACAAGAGAACTAATGGATTAGCTTGTTGAGCTAAAGACACGTACAGTAGCTGGACATCTGTATACACTCAAAAGCAGGGGGGACCTCTTTAATCTATACTTTGTGGGTCTAATAATACATGCTGAGTAGCACAGAAACCCAACTGGGACGTAAGTGACGCACATATTTTTTCAATCTGAAAATAAGTTTTCCTTTGCTCACAAAAATCTAAAATACAATATTCGCATCGCAACTTAAAAAATTCACCAGGACATTTTAAAAATATTTACACATTTTTAAATGTTATTTGCAAACAAACATTACATTTTCAGAACCTTCCAAACTGAAGTTCAGCAACCCAGAACCCCAAATGGGTAGTAAGTGCCGTACATGTTTTTTCAATCTGAAAACAAGTTTCCCTTTCTCTTCCAAATGCTTTATAAATGAGGTGCCATATCTGACTCATGAGAGACAACGGGAGACGCAGAAAAAGGAATAGGGCCCACCTCTGAAATCCGGATCTCTTTGGCAAGGTCTTTAATGAGTTGTGCTGGCTTCATATTTTCTGGAAGTTCATCCTCGTGTTCAAGAAGAGCCTATTGTAGAGGCCAAAGTTAGAACTATTGGTTATGAAAGCCATCCATTATCCTACTTATATATCTAGCGTAAAATACATAAAACAATACAATATACATTCAGACAAACTTTGAAAGAATGCTAGACTTACCTGTTTTTTAGTCCACGATCTGAAGGCTCCATTGATGATCTTGGCACCGTGTACCAGGTAAGCAGCTGGCTGCTTGTTCGCCTTGTGTAAAGCTTGTGGAGAGACACACATTAACATTATACCATAGATATCTATGAAGCCTTCTAGCCACTTGGGCTCCAATTACCAGGATTCATAAAGGTGAGGAGCTACATTATGTTAAAAATCAGTTAAAAACCACATTAGTCTTTTAAAAATGATTTCACCTGGAACCATCTTTAGCATTTAAGAATTGGACCTACCACTACGGCGTATGACCACTTGGAATAAAACACTGCATACATTTCTGCCTTTACCAGGTGAAAGTGCACACGTAACATCTGCAGAACACTCATGGAGTTCTGTCCAGGTTTCTTTAAACACAGACTACAAGCAATCATTCACCAACCCTTCATAGCAACGTTTTACGCAGTCGCACAACAGGGGACATATCACTGACAGCCCTGGTCATATTTCAGATTACAAAACTGTAACAAGCCTTTAAGCGGGACTGAATGAATCCAGCAGCTCCGAGGCGAAAAAAACCTTGCAACCCAATCCAAACCTGTTTAATAATCGAAGACATTCTTCTTGACATCTGATTAGTCCACCAAATTGAGAGAGAGAGTACATTCCACCTAAGGCAGTCACATGCGTTTGTGTAAAGTACGACTCAATACTGATCGAACTGGACATGCAGCCAATAAAGGAATCATGTTCTGCCCCAAATTTCAATTAGAAAAATAAATAAAGAACCTCAGGAGAATCTGAGAGCAGAAATTGGAGAGTAATGGCAAGCCGCCAGTTGGGGATAGGTCTTGAACGCTCTTGACCAGAGATGGTCTCCAAACCTGACCCCAGAACACCTAATGAAATGTTAGACCAGAGTGCCCTCACAAAAGCTGGCATCGTGCGCCCGAACGAAATCTGATTTAATTACACACACGTATATATTTTTTTAAAAGTGGAAATACAAATAAAAAGACCTGCTCCAGCTGGGGGGAGTTTAAACATGAAGATGTAATGGAGCAAGTGATTCCTGCCCCGGCCAAAGCCTTTGAAGCTAATCATCCATGAACTTGTGATGCTCCAGTTTAACGACTGAAATAACATTTGGGAATCCAGCACTTCATCTGCTCTGCAGACCCAGGTCCAGAAAACACACACCGAGTCAAGAATCAGGAAGATAGCATCTGAGCTCTGGGAAGGGATTACACCATTTCTTTCCCCCCCCCATTTTCCTTCCCATTTTCATGTTTCACTGCAAACATGTTCTTTCAGACAAGGTGTTTGGGGGGATGGGTTGGTTGCTTGTTGATTAAAGACCTTTGTTAATTTAAAGAGTGACTGCATTCTGTTATCATAAGACCTAAGGGTAAGTAACGCTGCCCAAAAAAAAAAAAAAATTGGGGCAACAAAAGGGAAATAGAAGTTTTCAAACCAATGAAAGCACCTTAATCTTTACTGTGCACATTGGTTGAACTATGGGCTGGAGGGATACGTGTGAATAACTTTGTCATACTTATATTTTTAAATGACTCATGGAGTTCATGGACAACACAAAAATTCCAGAACACCACTTCATTGGAGAGAACCTGTTGAGCCAGGAGCAACCGCAGTTTTCCACAATTTTAAGCTTTTACCTTTGAATCGCTCCAGCAGATGTCGTCCCACGTACCAGCACGCCGTTTCAAAGTTAGGGAACGGAGTGAGGCTGGCAACTTTCAGTCGTTTTTCCACTTCATATGCTCTGGGATTTAAAAAAAAAAATGCTTTTGAATAACAAGTTACATACGTCCTCCATTTGAAACAAGACGTAAAAAAAAGTGCAATCAGTGATTTTAACAGATGCATGAACGAATTCCTTGGCATAAACAATGCACATGGTCTGTGCTCCAAAAAGAATGAAGTATTTACACAAGCTGTGATTACTTATTCCTACACAGCAGTGGTATAGGCCGTTTAACTCTGGAGAGCTGGAAGGGGTGAGGGCTTGACCCCCGAGCGATGTTTCGGTAAGCATGCTGATTCTCGTGCCAAATCTAATCTACATCCCTCCCGTAGCTACAATCTGCAGCGCCTGTCACCCTGATTATGTCACATGCGAATACTGTTTCTACCAGATCTGAAACCTGTGAAAGATATTCACACAACATTTCGTCCCCCACCGGGGAGGGGAACTAGGACAGTTTCGAAATCAAGCGTGACCCTGACGTCACGCGCCTGTCAACGTCGCGGGCTGACAGGTTTACACACGAGGGCTATTGCTTTCGACGGCTCTTAAGCCATCACTCTGGAACCCATCTGCAGCGGTTGTGAAGGCCCGCCGTCCTTGGTGCCCCGCTGAAAGAACGTGGGTCCAATCAAAACAAATCAAAGCAATTCATATCGCTCGCTTTACTACGCTCCACTGACGCAAAAGGATTTACGCTGAATTTTGCTTTAACCTTGGCTAAGCGTGCTTTAAAACCACTCTCCAAGAAATGCTAATTAAATAGGGCATAAGGAGTTAAGGCTTTAAGAACTTGGTAGAATTTGATTCTAAATATAAACACTATAATCTAGAATCATTTAAATACTAAATAGTGTAATATTTACTCTGGATGACTTTTACAGTATCACAAATATGTTTTTTTAAAAACTGTATTTTTACTGCTTGTGAAAATAAAATGATATTACATAATGTTATGTAAAGTGCGATTAAGGCATTGCCAAAATTTTGATTTGGTCCCAGCGTGAATATAATTTATTTTCTTTTCCACATAAGGTGCACCCAAAAGGCAAAACATTTATAGAAATATCTCACCTCATCTGCATCTCCACACTCAGATTGTGGACAAAGTGACCGGAGAAGGCCAAGCAGTCCACTGGAGTCAGTATTGCATTTATCCACCCTACGAAGTGAAGGATGATGACACACATCAAACACAAGCATTTTTTTATTATTGTATTTCCGTTCATCTCTTCCTTTAATGGGGAACATGTGGTAGAGATGCAATAAACTCCTAAACTTAGCATGCCGATTTTTATGAGCAGCCCAATAAATAGCGAATTAGGCATCTGACACATCTGTCTGTCACACATGGTTTTCCCTCACCAGACGGAATGAGAAGAGTTTGTCCCTGTTTGAGAGTGCACTTGTAACACTTGTCCACCTGGTCAGCGAAGAACATTTCGCTGTGGTTGGACGAGGACCTCCAGCGTTCATATAGAGACAGGTTGGCAGATGTGGGTTTTATCAGGAAGAAGATCTTTTCTCCCTGCAAAGAAAAAAAAAACCTGACCGCGGTCCCCCTCATTCTCCCGCAATGACGGCTCATTTGTCTTTCTTCGTGCAGTCAATAAACCGTCAAAAAAAATACCGAACTGATTCTATTGGTGACGTTTCTGCTTAATGCCGGCACTGCGTAAATTATTTGCTGAAATTACCACTGTCGTACCTTGAGGACGTGGTACCAGACGGAGGCGCCGCCGCACTCTATGTGGAAGTCTGTGTAGCTGTCCTTCACACATATCAGACAGTACTTGGTCACTTTGGGCTTCCCCAGTAGGGCATCATTAGGCCAGTAGTTCTCCACCCAGGACAGCTTCCGCACAATCTGTGGACTCTCCACTATACTTGCCATCCTGCCAGAGAGGTCAACAATAGCACATATTCAAATATAATTCAAATATAAAAAAGTATAAATACATTCCCATGACTTGACTGGGATTTTTCCTCAGTCACAGAAAATTTCAGTACTAATAAAGGAGTAAATTGGACATATATTTCATGAATAAAATAAAAAAATAAAAAATAAACAATTCAACAACACAGCATGTTCCAAACAAAATATACATAATTAAATATATACTATATGTTGGTCAAACACATACAGTCCTCTTTCAGTCAGTATTTTGTATTTGTAGATACAAATATGTATTTTCGGGTTAGACAGGAATAATATGGCTGCTAGTAGCTACTTAACTTTGAAATAAAAGCACAACAATATGACAAAACATATTTTAGAGTACTTTACCTCGTGTCTGAGAATTCCAGGTTTATCACGTTTAATACTCGCTTTCTATTTGTGCTGTAATAGTAATCAACAAACTCCTTTAGCTTCATCTTTGAGTCAGTTTGTTTGGTAACATCAATGACATCTACAGGTACATCCGGACCTAAACAAAAAAAAAAAAAAAACACAAGAACAAAAAAATATAGTAACTGCTGGTGATGGTGGACAGTAATGTGTAAATGATATATGGAACCCAGAGAAATACTTTTTTCAACTATGGGCCTAATTCAAAAATCCACTTTATTCATCAATTTGAGAAAAGTTTTTTTTAATTTTATTTATGTTAATTTCTTAAGATGCAAATGTATTGCTGTGTAAGAAGCAAAAGAGAAACACATGTCTAAATGTGCAAATTAAAGTTAAGAACAAACTTCAGATTAAAAAGACTGTCCCATAAAAAGTATTCCCACTGCTTTCAACAATGCGAAGTAGAGCCCCCTGCTGTTATAAAGACGTATGTGTTTCACTATAAAACAACTTGTATGCCCCCCAGAGGGAGAAACATAAAACAAATAGGACCCACCAGAAAAGTCTCAGTGGCTAATGAATCTGATAATTACTGTAAAACGCGGATATCAACTATAATAGAAATCGAGAACCTGTTAATTCAATATCTCCAAACCGGACATAAACTAGCAGTCCACAGTCACCATCAATCCATTTAACCCTTTTAACTCACTCACTCAATAGATAGTAAGGCTCTAGCATTATTGTACGGAACCACAAACTGATCTAATAATTAAACTGCAAGTTAAAACTTGTTTTACTATTGAAGGCATAAAGTGTTAATAAAGTACAGCAATTACCGACATAGTTCTCTACGTCACTAACGTAGAACGTTGGAGCAGGTAAAGACATCCCAAGTCCATCTTTCTTGACAATTAGAATTGGTTCCGTAAATCCATTTTCCTCCAGGTAGTCTATAGTCAGCTGATTTCCGCTTACTTTTACCACTACGTCCTCAGAACTGTATAGGAAAACAAAATGTCAGGCAATAAACATAAACTTTTTACTTATTAAAAAAAAATACCCATACATATAAAAATAATATCCTTTTTCTTTCTGGTTGGAAAAAAACCTCCAAATTTAATCAGAGAGCACCATCTACTGCAACGTTTATGAAGTGAACATCTGATAGAAATGTTTCTATGGCTACAATAAAAATCAACAGAATATACGTTCACTATAATGCAGCTTTCAGACAAAGTTCATGGTTCTGATGCATCCTACCTGGGAAATGTCCTACTTCGAAGTTCCTTAATGAACACTTGACTGCCGTTCTGAACAGGCTTGACATCTGTGCTTTGCCCCGTGTCATGCTTGTTCCAATTCTTCTTCTTTTTCACTGAGCACAAGAAAGCGTATTGGCACAGAAAACATTACACATGGAACATTCAGACTCAATGGAGGAATGAGTGGCCCTTCAACACTCTCAATTACACCCATTGATATCTGAGTGGCAATCTTTGAAGCTCACGGTCTCCCATAAGACCTATTAAGTGACTCCACTTCAATTACTAAAAAAGCTAAGAACATGGAGAGACATTGAGAAACAAAATTTCAGCATATGATCTTGGAAACAGTTGCACCAGAGAAGTGCATTAACCATTCAATCAACATAACTTTTTTTCCCCCTCAATGTGCACTTTTAATAAATAATTATTATAACTGTGTAATTGAATTATATAATTATATTTACTATAGAATTACATGAGATCAAATATAAGGAGCACAAAATTATAAGTGAAAGATTAGGTACAACTAGTGCAAAAGCTTCTTAGAGGGCTAGTCATTTTGTACAGAAGCAAGCAAAACAAAATAAAAAATAAATTGGGGAGTGAAAAAATAAAACTAATCAACTCAAACCAAAACCTCAGCAATCAGTAAATAAAAACTTTAACAATAATAAAAGCCTGAAAATATATACGTGTTGTCAGCATTCTGTGCTTGCTCTCGTCAATGTTGCATGTCGGCATTGAACTTACATGTAGATTTGCCGTGGGTTTTCTCACAGTTGGGACAATGATAGATGTCAATGTCTGGTGCCTCATCTTCATCCACCCCAACACAGCTACAACGTAGAAAAAAAAAGTCTTTTAAAATGCACTCGCTGACAGTGACACGCGCAATTCTAAAATTGCCTCTTAATCGTTAAAATACCATGATACACAAGGTTATATTTACTGTGAAACAATAAAATGCACCACAAAATTGTAATAAATTCCAATAGTATGTCCATTGTTGCATCAATAAATAAATAAAAAAGCGTGCATATAATACTTTAAAATACTCCTTTCATACCTAAAACCTAGAAAAAACTACTCTATAATACGATATGGAACAAAACTAGTTTCAACTAGTTTCAAGAGAAAATAAGATGACTAACGATGTTAAAGGATGTCATATGAATGTACAGTGTTTATTTAAAAGTTTAAACATGTTTTTAAACGAGATTTTCTGCATTTTTATTGTTGTCCTCAACCAGCAAAACACTCTTCCCTCAAGTCACGTTTAGCTGTCAGCAATAAAGTTTAAAAATCGATTGCACGGGAATCAGCCTTGCCTTGGCGCTACTCTCTGAACTCATTCCACGTTTTTATTAATATGTGTTAAAAATCTTTAGTTTTAACTCCTCAGTACTGTTTTTGATATATTTTTCAATATTAATTTTCGGGTTTTATGAGATTTTATTAGATTAAAACTGAAATCTTAGTTTCAGGACACACTTCCTAGGTTTATGCCCAGAAAATGATGCTCAATTCCAGTCCACAGTTTGGTGGTGCTTTAGCATTGATCACCCTTGAATTGCCAAACAATAAATGTTTTAATTTAAAATCGTGTATGATTAGGATTAGGAATACAACGCCACGATTATGTTGCTGTTACAAGTAACTTTCGTCCTAACAGTAAAACCAATGTATTGCTTCAATACCAGTTGCGATCATGTTTTGCATTAAGAAATCACGTTGCTATTTGAGTGCACCTGCGTTTTGCGGTATTGGTCGAAATAGGTTTAACGTATTAAACTATAACCAACCGTCTTGGCTATATTTTTTCAGGCGGTAATCACCGATACCATGTTTAACCTGGTCATTAGAATTTTTTTTTTTTTAAGAATAAAAACGTACGGTATTTAACCTCAATAAACCGTGTGATCTACCTTCCATTTAAAAAGAGATATTGCAGCATTGTGATCATTTATTTAGTTGCAGATGGGAAAACCCATTTTAAAACATTAAACCTATAAACTGGTTCGTCTAAATTCTATGAGGGGTTATTGCCATGAATAAAATGCAATTGAATAAATGAGGTACTGATGAACAAATGGGATACGTTCAACAGGGAATTCAATTTGGAATATGATTCGAGTGCAGTTAATTTAATGTCTAAAAAATTCCATTCGTCAACATTTTTATCAATTCGACTTGAATTCGACTCATGAATGGGTCGCGCATGCACAACATGTCAATCATTACCCACTCGCCGACTCAGTTCGAAGTGTTCTGCGCTCGACTCTACTTTTCTGCGGACATAATGCCAATTATAAACCTTCACTCAATCACTCAATTTGTATCTAAATTCAGTTAGAAGGAGAAGAAGTAGATATAGATAGATAGATCGATCTCTGGCGTATTCACTCTCACAACATCGTCCGTCCTTCAATGGCGACTGTCATAGAAAACCCCGTTTTGACAACCGTTGTGGTTCAGAAGTCACAATGTTGTTGTTACAAGACTGCAGTCTGCGTGTTTGTCAAAAACACATTTCTTATTATAAATTCTCAAAATGCATAATCGCCGTTAATATTTGATATTATATTTTAAAAATACTAATTCGATCATAATAATAAAACGCAACCAACCTCACACCTGTGTAACAACTCCAAAAACGCAGTAAACAATCTAGCTCTTGCAACTTGAACAAAACTTTTGTTTAAAATCAAGTTAATTTTAATGCATATAGATAAATAAGATAAGCTACTTTGTACAAAATAAATAAAACACAATTACTATATTATAATTATATTAATTCAGTTTTACAGTAATAGGATTCCAATGCTTATAACCAAATATGGATGTTTTCTGAACGAAAAAAATGAAAAATTCCTTTTTTTTGGTAAGGTGTGTCAAATGACACAGGATCAGCACCCCTAGAATCAGCCGCATGGCAATGTCTACCTGATTCAGTTGTAGCCAAGCTTGGTAACAAAACAAGGTGAATAAATATGCTCGGACTAAGAGGCCAGAAAATTAGTTAAGGCAATGCCCCGTAAAATAATATCAGGAACTTGTTTAGAACATATTAATTGAAACAGAGCCTATTCCGACACACACACACAAAAAACATTAGAAGCCCTATAGGTATGTAAATAAGCCAGGAACATCTGCCATCAGCCTCCACCACTGCCCTCTCAACGGCGTTATTTTTTTGTATTTCTCTTCCACCAAAATAACCTTATTTAGCTCAAGTTACCCAGTACCCCAGTAAATGAGTGCAGTTATGATAATGTGGCACACAAGGATGCAAAAATTCTTTTTTCACTACCACAAATACACCTGGGTCTCAGTACAAACAACATAACATTGTTATTATATTATACATTGTACTAATCACAAGCCTCAACCTGAAGGTCATACATGGGTATGTCTTTTCTTATTTTTAGCAGCACACTCATTTTACAAGTTGTATTTGAGAGAGGCATTTCTCTTTCCAAAGGCTGTGACCGCTTTAAACCAGATAAGCAAATACAATGAAGTAAATCAAAAATCCATGTCATGTCTAAGTCATAAAAAATGCCATAAAAAATGATGTCAAAATGTCATTTACAGCATAGAAATTAAGGAAATGGGAATGCGGGTTGCAAAATAATTCACATTTATGCACTGTAACAAGTAGCATACATACTTCACAGCCATAGTTACAGTTGTCCAACCCAAATGTCAAAAAGAGTAATACCTTGTTTGATATAGTTTGTATTTTATTTTGCTGCATTTTGCAAGGTTCCCCAGAAGAAGGTCTCTAGCTCTTCAGGTCTTGTTTGTCTTTTGTTGTTGAATATAAAGATTATATTCCTCTTGATCACTTATACATTGGCCAGTTTATTAGATAAACCTATCTAGTACTAGGTCAAACCCCGCTTTGCCTCCAGTGCAGCCTGAATTCTTCAAAGCATGTCCCACAGGGATTTTGGTCCATGCTGACACAATGGCATCACGCAGTTGCTGCAGACTGGGCGGCAGTACAACCAGGCTGTGAACAGCCTGTTCCATCATTGGGTTAAGGTCAGGGGGACTGTGCAGGCCACTCAAGTAAACGGAACTCGCTGTCATGTCCATGGCACCATTCTGAGACAATACTTGCTTTGTGATCTGCCGCGTTATCCTGCTGGAAGGACCCATGTGATGAAGGGTAAACTGGATTCATGAAGGGATGCACCAGGTAAGAATTTTACGATACTCTGTGGGCGTTCAAATGTTGCTCAGTTGGTATCAAGGGAAATAAAATGTGCCAGGAAAATGCTCCCCACACCATTACATCACCACCACCAGCCTGTACTGTTGACACCAGACTGGATGGGTGCATGGACTCATCCCGCTTACACCAAATCCTGACTCTGCAATCGGCAAGAGGATTCATCAGACCAGGCAATGTTTTGTCCAGTGTTGGTGATCACATACCCACTGGAGCTGCTTCTCGTCTTTAGCTGATAAGAGTGGTCGTCTGCTGAAATAACCCATCCGTGACAAGGACCAGGATGCATTTGAGAGGCCGTTCGGTTTTACTGCACCTTTTGATTTGCACAGCTCTTGCCATTCTGCTTCGATCTCTCTTACCACAGGATATTTTTTGCTTGTCGGTAAGCTCTAGATGAAAAACTCTAGATGGCGTTGATGAAAAGCCCTTTTCTGAGACCCTGTAACAAGTGTGCGTGCCGCCAATGATTATACTATGCTACACGACACTCAGGTCACTAATTTTACACATTCTAATAAACTGGCCACTGAGTATATGTTTATATAACTTATATAAATTTTCTATAATTGCCTTTATTAAAGTATGCTTTTCTTAAGTGTACTGACATCAGTGATTCATCTTAAATCAAGCGATTTAGGGAAGGCCATCCAAACTCATGCAATATCCATATTTTAACTTAACTTCATCTTAAACCACGCATCAAAATCATTCATTCCTGTCCTGCATCCATAACTTTAATTTTACATGACTCAGAAACCACTGGCAATGTTACCTGCCTGAGATGAACATAAGTTTCAGTAGCACAGGGTGCTTTCTTGCACAGTGCCTTACTTCAATCAGACTGTGAAATCCTAAATGGTATGATTAAAAAACTACTTTCAGATACAGTACCTACACGTCAAGCCATCCCAAGTCGAAACCGAGCCCAATGCACATTTTACAGCATTGTACAGAAACATCTGTCAAATCTATTTAACAGACTATCAAAGAGTACCAATAAGGTCAATTTGCTAACAAGACTCTATATATGTGTGTTTAGAAAAGGTAAAGAAATTTCCTTTATTTAATTAGTCTTACTTTAAATCATCCAGTAGGATGTATTGATTTGTTCATACATTTTTTTTGGTCTTGCGGTCTACACGACAGCAGGCTGTTTTACTTACTTCCCGTCTGCTTGGCACAGAAAATTTAAAAGAAAGTCCTGGTTAACAGCCTTGTCTTTGACTAGAATCAAATTCATAGACAGCAGCCTGCTTTACTTACTTCCCGTCTGCTTGGCACAGAAAATTTAAAAGAAAGTCCTGGTTAACAGCCTTGTCTTTGACTAGAAT
>JAOYSI010000017.1:455088-474993 GCA_025775065.1 Hiodon alosoides | reverse complement strand
CAAATTCATAGACAGCAGCCTAAGACATTCTGCTTCATGCACAGATATCAGTTGCATAAATACAGATTTTATTATTAACAATCAATTCCATTACTGGCAATCATACATTTATCGAATTAGATTCAACTTCTTTCAAGTTTATATATTATGAGGTTTATGGTATTTATATCATGGGATATTTAAAATGTTTTTTTTAAATAGTTTAAAATGTTTCATATTCAAAATTCCCAGCAACAGTTACTCAGCTGTGATATTTTGTAATCCTGTTAAAGGAACAATCTTAGGCAGCTAAATTTAAAAATAGGGGCAATAATTTGCAATATATAAGGGAAACAGTAAACTAAGTAACTTAATAACAAAACGGAGGCGTAAATAATGACAGCCGAGAGAAGAAGAGAAGTTTCGTATCACTTTCCGTTCACAGCATCATTTAGGCTGAGAAGACGAAACGCAAATGAAGCCAGACGTTAGAAAAGCGATGGCCTTTTCTGTGACATCTTGTCATAACAAACACCGCCCTATGAAGGAATGCTTTTTTGGAAGCATTGGAATTTTATTTTAAAAAAATGAAATAATACAAATAAATTCTCATTCTACTGATAGAGGACTTATTTCCAAATCTCTATTTGAATAAAGCTTTACTCAATTATTATTACATAAAAATCATAAATGCAAGAATGGATGCAATAAGTGTCATGAGGAACGTCCATTTCAAATATATGTTTCTCCATTGATGACATTTACGGGACTAACCAAAAGCAAACTCCAACATGGAAGGCCAGTGAATGTTGATTCCGTAAAATTAGTGCTTAATATTTTCTACAACACAAGGAGTAAAGTGAATGGAATAGATATATATAAAATACTAAAAGTAAGTTAGTGTTTTAGTAAGTCTAAAAAGCTATCTGAGATCTGGTGACTCCCACTAAAATTAGGTCTTTGTCATCACAGTTCTTTTACTGTTTGCTAAAAATACAAGCTTTTACCAAGTGTATCAAATATTATACTGTCTCAAGTAGGTCCGTTTCAACAATATATTGTCAAGTTTCATGAAGGGAAAAATCTAAAATCTTTTATAATACTTCACCAAAGGAATTGGCAAAAGTCAGCTCATAAATTATTCAGCTGACTGATTGATGTTAGAGTGAGTGGCTGCCACAACCATATGAACTTTGTTCTCAGGGAGAATCTGCATGTGCAGAGATTTTACCTCTTTTTATTAGCGATGAAGGAATACATATTCAGTAATACTGTAAAATGCTACATACAATGCCATTTGAGCTTGCTGAAAATGCTCAGATTCTGTTTGGATAGATGTGAGAGCATTTGATACATTTCTGAGAGACATTGCATGTTTCAATATGCATCCTCCACTTTAACTGTCTCCGCTGTTTATTCTTGGAAACCAAAGTAACAGTAAGTGGCACTCTAATCCTTACATCGCAAGAGCTCACAGACTGTTGGGGGGGGCAACACATTAACACCTGCAGAAAACGCCCACGCAAACAAATCAAACCCTGAGGGTGTGAGAATAAAGCGTTTGCAGTAATCAGAGGCACCAGCCATCACGTTTAGAGGTAAATTACGTTAACAGCTTTGGTAACAGTCTAGCCCATGGGGCGTGATACTTTACAGAGTGAGAAAATGTGAGGGCTGAGCCAGAAACTGAAGGAATTTCCACACTCACGCGGACACAAGCTGCATCAGTGTAGATGGTAACGCACATTCAGATGGCACCAGGAGAGCAGTGGAACTAAACAACCTTTTTAATGATATTAAATATCAGAGTAGTACGATTTTTTTTTTTTTATAGAGAGGAAAAGGCCAAACTGGATATGCAGTAATGACATAAATCCTTTAGAGAGAGTACTTGGTCAGCAGCAGCAGCTCTGCAAAGATACTGGTTGATGAACCTGTGGATTAGCATTCCAGGTGGGGCAATGCTGTATTTCACCTCAACTGTTAAAGTAAAACTTCAGTCATGAAAATAGATGGAAGAATGTACAGGCGGGATGCGAAACTGTAATAAACTGCAAAGCAGAGAGTAAAGAAGTTGGAGAGGTGTAGCCTTTGATTTGTTTTTTTCATAAAGGGCTTAAAGAAACATACCATTGCCTAGTAAATGTACCTCTAAATTAAATACCTCAAAAGCCTCGCACTGGCATTACTCTAAGCAACAAAAGTTAATTGCCAAACACTGTATTTTTTATATAATATTTTAAAATCATATTCATTCATTGTAAAGAATCAAATGATTCATAATTTATTCATTTATTTATTTTTTAAGTCTAATCAAGATAGAAGAGTCAATAAAAACAGAGATAACTTTAGAGACTTCCTCCAGCCCTTAAAGGCATAGCCTAATAGTTACAATTTTATGTTCTTTCTTTTATGGAAATGTGTTCATTCATGCAGCTAGCCAGGATGTAAGGAACCCAATAAAAGATTATTTTAAAAAACGATGTGGATGCAATGCAAGCAAAAATGCAACGGACTTGCTAAACATCTTAAACGTTTATTGAATATGAGAAAATTCCAGCCTTTTCCATATTAAAAATATGCGGTGAGAAAATAATTAATAAATAAAATCAATTATATAATTTACTAGCAGGTAAAGTACGTTTGGAATAAAATAAAATAAAAACACCAGGACATTTCAAACGACACGTCTCCATTGCAACTCCCTGTTTTAAGCATGTTGTTAGGAATAGCCGTTGACCTCACCCCGTCAGCACAGCAGACACAACGGTTTAAGAAAATAATTGTATTCCGGCATTATAATGTAACCGACAGCTGTTTATGCAGCCATACAACTGGGCTACGTGGGGAGTAGTTGCACAGACTTCGCTACGTTTTAAATTACCGTATTTCTACCGACAGAATTCCTCTCTTTGGCTAAAATAGGTTTACTACTGGACGACATATTTAATAGCACGTTAATGACAGGTCAATTGTCCGTTTAAGCCTCGCTTGCAGTATTTCCATTCAGTATGCCAACTTGATCAATTGCACTTATAAAATGTATTTGTCAGTATTTTTCAACTTTAATTGAAAATCCAAAAAGCAGCAAGATTGTAAATAATAAAAGAAAACGTTTTACTGTAGCCAGAAGGAAAGGGTTAATGTTAAACGCGCGTAAATATCCGAAGCCACTGAACTAGAAAAAGACATTAGTTCTTCGTTCACTTTAAAACATTTATTTTAAGCTACTATACACGGTATTTAATATCCCTTGCCAATACATCATTGTTGCATATTTTACAGTACTAGAAATAGGAATGTTTTGTGGAATTCTAAACAGTAAGATGCGAAGGGACTCCTTATAGTGGTTGGCTAGCTGGCTAGCGAATCTGTAGCCTATATATTTGTATTTTGGTTATCTGAAACGGCTCGCTTGGATTTGAACAGGTTAGAAATAGTGATAAATAGATATTTCCCAGTGACGAAAAGAACAAGGACACGCGATGTCTTGCATTATTATATGAAATTTGGGATCATAGCTAGGCAAGTAGCCTACCATTTTTCGCCTTTGTCAACAACCACACATTTGCACTATTTAAAAGTTTTCCAATGGCTATTAAAAATGATAACGCCTAGACAAACAGTAACACTTCGATTAACCATTAAATATAAACGTTGATAGTCCTCATGAAATATGGTTTGCAGATGGATATTTAGAGCCTGCTACTACGACAACAATAATGTAAAGATGGCAAAAGACTCTAACAACTAAGTAATACCACAATAAATTCAATAATAACTAAATCTACAAATAAACAATCAAAAACGAGCATCCCGTTCACAATAAAATGTTTTTGTTTTTTGTGCTATTCACAGAAATGTCACAACCTAGCCAGCTAAATATAACTCCGCCTTCTTCTTCAAGCGGCCTCGCTCTTTTGGTAATACAAATGTAGAAAGCGAATGCACAACCATAAGGTAAAAAAAAAATCCAAAATACATTTTAAGATCTCATGCAAACCAAGATTTTTTGTCACGGTAACTGTTGTCTTTACCTGCCGTGAAACCAGTCCTTACAGGCATCGCATTCGATCATAAACTGGGTTACGTCGTAAGGTAATCTACAGATGCAATAAACTGGTACAGTCGCCATGTTAGATCAATTCACAACAACGCCGGAGACGGGGGCTGCACGAACCCTGTTGTAACAAAATTAAAAATTGAAAATCTTCAAAACAGCTCGCTGTTTCGCTGTTGTTCAGACGACATTGACATATAGTGACATCTTTTAATTCTTCCAAAATAATCCGCTCATATGTAAATTACACTCTTCACAAAATGTTGAACTAATTATGTTCTTGAAGTGCATCATTGTGTGCATGCCCCCTGGTGACTGTACAGTATTAAGACTTTTATAAACCTTAAGAAAATGTATCCTTGCATTGTAATATCGTTACGTCAGCTTGTTAAACTGTTTCGTCTTCAATCCAATGACTGAATGTCATTAACACCGCAGCTGTTTTCTTGGCTTCCCGGGACATTCAAAATGAAGCTTAACTGTTGGAGAACTTCAGAATCAAACGCCGATAGCATCAGTCGAATTGGCTCTACAGAACCAGGCCAATGATCATTTGCGCGGCTAAAATAGATTATAAGATTAAATTCTAGATAATGCTCCCTGGATACTGATTGTATAATGGCGAAAATATTTGATTACTAATTTAAAGCGTGGGGCATTTCAAAACAATTAAAACATTTTTTTTTTAATCGCATATATTAATAATAGTATGAGATTTAAATGAGTAGTACTGTATTTTTTTTCTTCACTGTTACTAATTTTTTAGGATAATCTTTATCCGCATTATTGTATGAAATTATTTATATTGCTATATAAATAAAATGTTATTGGTTGAGTAAGCAACGAAAACGATGAACAGAAATTTAAAGCTGTTGCAATTTAAAAAAAAACGTTTTACGGTTTTTTACAACAGGTGACAAGGAATCATTTTTTCCACAAAAGTCATTGGTGTCATATATACAAAGTAGTTCAACTTAAATAGATGGTTAAATAAGTTATTTATAAAATGTTAGTAGAAAGATTTGAGATTACATGATTTGAGGGGAGAAAAGAAGCAATTGAAGTCCTTCAGTTCTTTATAAGGAAAGTCAAGTAATATGTATAGATCTAAAGACACCTGGGAAGATCATTCAGTTCTGGAGCATTTACCAAAAAAATGAAAGGGGGAAAAAAATAAACAAAACACAGTCAGATTTATACTAAAAGAATAGACTTTTATTAAGCATTGTAAGTTGCATTCAATTCCCTTCAAATACACCACACCACAATCCATCAACAATCAGTCAAACCCAACAGTAGTTCATTCTTTTACAACCCATGAGTTAGGAAGAAACTCCGTTCAACTTACATCAAGGTAACCTATTTAGCTCTTGCGGGCAGGGGACAGGGGGTATACACCGTATTTCTGATCACTAATGTGTGATGAAAAGCATCAGGAGAATTAGATGGAAAAAAGTTAAGTAATGATTCTGTTTTAGAAGTACAATAAGTTTGAAAACACTAAAGTAAACATTGAAAATGATTACAGGTTTACTTGCTTAATATGCTAAAACTCTCGATGGGAAGGTCAAGCGTCTTGCCGACTTATTTCCAGCTACGAAAAGGGGGTAATTTAAGATCAAAGCTTTTTTTTTTTTAAGTTTTTTTTTTTCCAGAGATGTTTTGCTAATATGAATGCATAAAACAGCAACAGAGAACAATAATGTATACATTATGATTACACCAGGGTTAACAATATTTAAAGTGGCTAGATAATTTTTTGTAAGTTTTCTTTTTTGATTAAATGCAACAGAGGTCAATAATCACAAAAATTTAAGGTTAGAGCAAATCAGTTACTGACTAAACAGTTAACACCTTTTATTGGACTATTACTGATTATTAGCCATTTTTAAAATTTTGCAAATGGGCACAGTACTTGTAAGGATGGAAGAAAAAGGACAACATGCAATAATAACTACACACCTTTTAAAATTATGAACCATGCAGAAAGTTTAGCTGAAACAGTAGTACTAATGTTCTACATTTGATTCAAGAAACCACATTTTTCATTGATCACTGATGCATGGCAATTTCTGACACAAAATGCGTCAGTTTTCTTTTTTTTTTCTTTTTTGAAAGATCATTTGCATCTTCGGTGATTTTTCTAACCGTTTCTTGAAATTTTACTTATATAGTTTTAAGTATGACCTATACGGAGATCATCAGAACTTAAGCTGCAGTATTTATTCTACAGATACTTAATTTCGAAATTATTCTGCACTTTTTTTCCCCAACACAAAAAACCCACAGTGATGACCTATGTGAGAAATGTGGTTTTGTCTTCCTCTTATTCATATGTGAGTTTAATTTTCAAAAAAGCATTTACTGTGACAACACAAAATCAATTACAATGGCAAATATATGGTGCCAGGTACTGAAAGAGTATTTCAACCTATAAGTACTAAAAGACTGCCAAATGAAAACATTGTTCGGTTTCAGTATTTCAAGAAAAAGAAAATTAACTCACGTAACCAGTTTGAAACGTGTAAATATCAGTGATGAGGGAGCGGCCTGTCCTACTCCTTATACTGGTAGTATTGTATCCGTAACTGGTATTGTATTTCGTTAATCAAGAAATAGACACTTTTTTTTTTTTTTTAAACTTGCTGACATCATAGAGGGATCCAAATTTCAAAAGTCCTCTTTCTCATACGGAGAGGAAAAAATGTACATTGACTGTAGGCTGTCCATCTTTCTAGATATTCCTAACCCTAAACCCTCTATCATCCTTCACCCTCTCTATAAAAATAGGTTTACTCTTCTTTTTTTAAGACAGAGGCACCCAGAGCTTCGTCTCTGTGGCAATCACTGTCTGCATTTAGTGCATTTAAATGAGGATTAGTATTGCACATTTTAGAGTCATTGCTCAAGGCACTTTCAGGTTGGTGTGGAGCCCTGTCATCGTCTTTGTTCCCATTCAGCTGGTCAACCTCTTTGTCCTCTACACCGTTCTCTGCCGTGGAACCTTCCAACGACTGCTCTGGCTTGGGTTTCTTTCGCTCTTTCCCCACCTCATTTGCTGAAGCAGCATATGCAGGTTTGCTCTGGTTTTGGGAAGAAAAAAATACAAGTTATCATCGACATTTTCGATCGGGATTGGAGCCTTTGGTCAATTTGACAGCTCGTAACAGAACAGTAAAGGCTGCCAGATCACCGGTCAACTTGCGTCCTCTATACCAGTTAAGTTTGATCAGTTAACAGCACTCCCACCACTCATTACACTGAGCATATATTTTATGTCATTCCATTATTACATAGAGAGTATTTATAAGGTGAAATGTGGAAGCAAAAAAAAAATACATTGTTTGGCACTAAAAGCACTAAAAGGTTCGCCGTCCCATTAGTTTTAAAGGCAGCAGGTTAGTTAACACTAAGCCTTCCAAAGAGTAAATGACAGTAACAGCTGCTGCTGTTGGCTTGGCTAATTCATTTATTAAATGACCCAGATACCGTTCGAAAAGTTGTCATGACTCTTTACACATTCACATCATAATTTTACATTTGTAAAAACCGTGAGCTGCAATAGTTCTTAAACCACCAAAGCAAAATACAGGCATTAAACAGTCTTTGAAATAAATACTTGGGCATATCCGAAAAAATTTGTAAAGGGAGACCAATGGCCCCATGTATCTAGTAGGCATTAATGATCAGTTGGAAAGTGAGGTGGTTGGATGTGTCATCGTAGTTGGGGTATAAATATAATATAAATATAAGTAAATGGGGTATTCGGAGGGCAACAAAGGAAAAACCAACAAGGCAAGTCGTTTGAAGGCTGAACTCCCATGACACATGGCGAGACATACCCCCTCAAATGACCAAACTAACAATCAAATTAAGGCTACAGTTTTTATTATTTATTTATTTATTTATTTATCGTGTCCATTTAACAGCAAGTAGTTAGCTAACTAGAAAACAAAGCAATTACATGGACAAAATTTAGCCAAGTCAGTCTTCCTGTCTATGTTGCGTTAAATAAACAGTATGTAAAGCGAGGTCTTGGACTCATTTTGAGAAGATTCCTAGTAAGAGAGCAAGCCTTTTCTGCCAATAAATTCCTTAGCTATAAACTGCATGCTGTCTGAACCAAAATATGATTCTTTAAGCAAGTTCTGCCACACCCTGGAACTATTAACTTAGTTTAAACATTACTTTTTCCCCCATTGTTTTCCCATGTAGTATCAGTTTAGGTAAGCCACATACATCAGCACAATATCTCTTTCATGATATTTGTTTGTTTCTGTAGGACCATCAGTTGAACTGAACCTGGCTTAAGCCAGGTTACTTAAGCCTCTTTACTAATAACCAATTATTTGACCATGTGCCCCAACTCCAGGCTGCCCCACTGGCCAGATAGAAAAGACCCCCTAAAATTTTATATGGTGCTACAATTGGGAAAACTGATTGTAACATTTAACTGTACCTTTATGCTCGAGTATTTTCCATCGAACAAGAAGTCTGGCCATAGGAATGCAGCCATGTATTCATAATTTGGTCTTAATAATGGCAGGGGAACCGATAGGAGATTAAATAGGAATCATATGCAAATTTTCTTCCACACTATGGAGAGTAAACTTATTCTTCTTAAGACTAGAAGGGCCGATTGCAGTGGCATGAGATGTGTATGACCACCTACCAAGAAATCCTGGATCAAACACCGCATGCAATCTAAATATTAATGTGCGTATATTGTCATCGGCTGCCTAATTTATATGGAAATGTTATTTTAGACTGCACTGGGCTTACACTGCATGATCTGCACAACAAGACTAAGTCTGAGATGGCAACCATTCTTTGTGCATACAGTCACAAGAAGTCCCTTAATCTCGGCAAAGCAGTAAGCCTGGTCACAATTTGGCCAATTACATTGGGGCTGAAGACCTTTATGCTCTTGTTACAGGTACTCTTCAGGCTACACACAAAATGTCTCAGAAAAGAGAAGTTACTTTGCAGAATTATATGCGTCCCAATACTGTAGAGGGATTTGTTAAGATTCTAATTACGATTAACAAGAAATAATGTCCAAAATTTGATATACAACTTCCCTAGTTAGTATTGTAAACAGTGTATTAAAAACTGAACGGAAACTGAGAACAGCAAGAAATATTAAGCCATTGTAGAGCAGTTGCAAATCTGAGCATACCACTCACATCCATTTATTAGTCTAGATAAATCCAATTTACACAACCCTATAACTTGTATCCCGTCAACTGTTTAATGAGAAAGGGGTACATTTTCACCGGAAGGCCATACCGTTTGCCATACTGTTTGCCATAATAATACTAAAACAATAGCCCTTAGAAAAGTAAACACACAATCCATATTCTCTCTTATAAGTAATTGAGGTAAAACGTTTTCTTTTCATATTTAAGATTTCGTATATATTTTTATGAGGTGACTCACCTGGTATGATCCCTGACTCTTGAAACCTCTACCATGGTATTTGGCTCCTCGACCGAAGGTCCTGATAACGGGCGTTGAAATCACCCCCCTTGGACGACTGTTGGGTGGAAATAAAAACATTAGGTTAAAACTATTAATCTGAGGCTTTCTACAGATCAAAATGTCTAAAATTAAGCTCAATAGTGGGAGAAAAAAAGGCAGTAGACATTTCCATTCTATTCAAAGACGTTCTTAAAGCCCAAATTCAATAACAACATATTTAACGATCCCATGTGTGTCTAGGAATACATTATACAGGAATGAGCCAAGTGTCATTCCATCTCTATGAAATAAGATACAAATTTCAGCTGACTACAGACTTTCATCAGTAAATTCTTCACAAAATTCAGACCAACGTCAATTGGTACAACAAATATGTTTACAAATAGGAGAAACCCAGCAATTTCCGCAAGCAGCGCGCCTGTGTTCATGGAGGAACCGAAAAGCATGGCGACTGATTTATGCGCAGACAGCAATAATGCCTTTAAAAACATAACTTCAAAGCCTTTTCATCACATCCAATAAGTTTTCCTGAATAACAAACCTCAAGTAAAGAACCTGGTGTTCTTTCACATATATATTACCGTCAGGCTAATGGGAAACTTTGTACAGAGTGGACCAAAAAAATATGACTTGTTTCTCAAACAAGGTAGACTGAGAATGTTCTTTCATGGAGGGTACTGGTGGAAGTATGTAGCATTATTTTATAAAAGTCTCCTGAGGTATGAAGCATGAGGCAAGACAAGCGTGCAATTAATTGCACTTAACCAAACCGTATGTTTGGCATGCAGCCCTGGGGACACTCTCATGGCTCAGGCCCAGGCTGACAGGGAGCACCAAAGACACGCCCTCACCATTGGCCAAAGTTGTGGGCCCACTTGAGGAACAACCGTGCATCATTCGAGCGTGACGCGCCCATTTTTAGAGTGGAATATGAAAACTGATACAATAAGGCAGACATCTGTTTAGCATATAAGCAACACATGGACTATCTAAACTAGGAAACATCAGCTTATTGCCTACCGACAGATGACTGCAGAGGCGATCAATTACCGGTCTTAATTAAGTATTTATATAGTTCCCCTCTTACCCTCTGGTTGGCCCACCGACCGACACCACTTGGATGGGGAAGGAGCCCCTGCCACGCCCACGTCGAGTTCCAGCCCACTGGCCTACAACCGTACCAGCAATCTCAAGCTTGCCACCCTGAGAGGGAATGGCTTGTAGTCCTGGTAAGGATAAAAAAGTAACACAGCCATCAGACAAAAGGTCGGAAGCGAAAATATTTCCTTGAAAATCCCTGATCTGCAGTTAGGCAGTATGTTTAGCATGTATGTTTAGCATATGCAGTATGCAGCATGGTAGTATGTTTAACATTAGACACACCAGCCCAGAAAATACACACTCATATTAAGTCTAGCTACTTCAGGGCAAACAAATGTGCAGTTCAAACACAGAGTATAACCACTGCGAAGGTTCGATTATAATTTGCTTATTACAACTGACCAATTTACTGGCAAGCATAAACTAAACTGTTTTGGCCATCGAGCACTTACCAGGCATACCTCGCCCTCTGCCCTGGGGCAGGGGCATAGGGGGTGGGGGGTAGAAAGTAGTGTTGGGGGGGTAGAAAGGCATGCCGTGGGGTGGTGGAAACGGCAGTGGGTGTGGCGGGCGAGAAAAAGTCAACCCCTCCAGGATACTCTGACGCATTTTCTCCACCTTGGCGACCTGTTCAGCCTGGGGGTCAGAAGGAAGTTGATGAGGCTCGGTTTTGCCATTAAAACCCCATCTAAATCCAGTCAGCAGACATTTTTCTTTATTTCAAATGTTCCGTCTAATTCTTCAAAGGATCAGAAGCTCTTAAAATTTCCCATAATCTTCATGAATCGCATCAAAAAAAGAAAGAATTAGTAGCAAATATCATATGATTAGCTAATATAGGCCTTTTATTGGAGAATTTACTTTCTATTAAAACCAATCTGGTGCCTATTAGGTACCTTGTTTCAATGAAATAATAATAAAATAATCCTTTTTATTTACTCCAGCAGAACTGAGTGAACTCTCTGTGGCTTGGAAGAGAAGTGAGAAAAATGCAAAGGGGCAGGTTAGGAACAGCTACCTGACCATCACAGAGGTCAATGAGCGGGGCCTTGTCCCGGTTAGCCCTGATGAGTTTGCTCTGAAGCAGCTTGCCATCAAAGTACATCCAAGGGCAACAGTGCTCCCAGGGGATGGGCTGCCCACACACGTCGTTGGCGAACAGGGCCATGTCCACGCCGCTCATGAACAAGGCGGCCAGCTGGATGCCCCGCGGGTCCAGGTTGTCAATCTGTGGACAGAGAGCGCTTCAGCGGGATTCGGAGGCCGATGAGTAAACACCCCCCAAGAAAGTACCCCCACTCAGCCATGGGACAAAAGCACGGGTCCAGCCAAAGCACCCTACAGTTAAAGCCTGCAGTGGAAGTCCAACAAGGCCAATGGCAAAAGCTTGGCGCAAACGATATTAACTTCTGCTCATACTCCACTTTAATCATCCAAATGTTCAAGTCCAACTGAACCGTCTGATGCATAGCTGGGGTTAATATCCAACACGGGTCTAGAAAAGCAGCAGTTAGGAATCTTTTCCTGCAAAGCTTCTTTTTTTTCTAAATGGAAATGTGCTAAGCAAAACATAGTTCATATTTTTTTAAATCACAATATGAGGAATGTCCTGTAAGAACGAAATAACCCACGGTTTATTTATCTTTTTGCGTTAGCCCAGTTTTTACATTCTAGGAAACAACATTCACTGCGAGAGCTTTTATCCCCCATTCTGAAAACAGGACTGAAAACGTAATACATTTAGTGATTTAAAAAAATGTTTTTAAATAAAAAGCTAAGGGTCATCAAGTACTCCCAGGACACCACTCATATGACATTCTCTACAAAGTCACCTTAAGTTCCTGCAGCTGGTCTGGTTCATATAGTTTAGAAGAAAGTGCTTGGGCTAGGAAAGCGTCAAGTTCGTTACGACGCAAAATTCTTACTCCTGGCCATTGTAACATAAACCTGAAGCAAAACAAAAAGGATAAAATATTACAAAATAAAGGAACTGTTTATTTTTTCTGTCTCCAATTTCATTCTGCGTTTTTAATGTGAACTTGAATGCAAATGCAATATCATTTACAGATTCAGTTTTTAAAAAAAAGAAAAGAAAAAAAAAGAAAAAAATTTGGCCTACATCCACATAGGGTTTTCTTTACTTGAAGTGCCGGAGAATTACAATTTTAGCGAGACCACGCTCGACACATTCAGAAGGGTGTGCCCTGCCCCTCTGGGGAGACTCACCGCAAAACGCAGCAGAGCACCATGAGGGGCGTGGGGACGTTGGCGGGATTCAGCATGGCCGGGGTGTCCGACCGCATGCAGGCCAGGAAGGCCCTCATCCTCCGGTTCTTGTCCTCCACGGCCTTGCCCAGCCACAACTTTTTCAGGTTGGGGCAGGTCCACTCGCGGAAGGGCAGAGCCTCCACCAGTTCTGGCGTGTGGGGAGACTTGCCCTTGTAGGCCGCCCACTCCTTAATGATCACGGGGGGATCTGTCGTGGGGAGGCAAGGGGAGAGACATCAACCGCCGATTCACCGACACAATGACCGGACCTGAGCCTGATCACTGCGAGCCACTTAGTCAGGGGCCTTCTCAGAAGAGCTCTCACACTCCGGGAGACGGTTCCTCCTCATGGCGAGCCTCTCCGCCTTTTTCTTGGCCTCGGCCAGGCTGAAGAGGACTCCGTAAACATACTGACGGATGGGCCGGTACAGGTGCACCGCGGAGGGCAGGTCTTTGTTAGCTTCGTCTTCGATGGTGACAGAAATCTTAATCTCACCCTGCAAGCGAGAACAGAGTTTTTCCAATACGAACAGGTTTAACTTCATGATACTAGAGGAACCACATACTGCGTTATGAAGGTCTCCCCATTTCCATCAAGCCGTCCAAACCTCTATGCGAAACATTTCTATTCAACAAAAATGTTGCCAGAGAAGGCTCTACCAAGTGATGTTATGGAGGGTAGAGGTTCCTCTCTGGATCTCTTTAGAACATTTTGAAAATGGTGTTACCCAGCATGCTTTGCACAATACATTCCAGGATCAACTCAGCACAACATTTTTATTGCGTGCTGAATTACATAACATGGTCAGAATTCAAAAGCACAAAACAAACAGAGTACATGTACATCAACTCTTCAGTGTTTAAAATGTAAAATAAAATGAATCAATGCTCCTGCTATAATAGGACCCCCATAACTACGTACGCTATCCTTTTCTTTGGATAGTGTTTCCTGACCTTGGTGAGGACATGGTAGATGTACGGGTACATGAGGCCCTTTTTGTGTCTGTGCTCAGCGACCCGCAACACCTCGGGGGCAACCACAGGCAGAGGGGGGGTCGTGATGTCCATGTGGTTCCTGGTTGGCATCGAGAGGAGGGATGGGATATGTGCGTTCATACTCTGGTGACTTCCAATCTCTGCCCCATGACTCACAGGAAAAATCACAGGGGAGTCTTGGGCCTAAGTGCAGGGGCAAAGAAATATCGGAATTAGCCACTCATTAATAAGTCATCCAGACAACGCAACATGCCAAATATAAATAAGCTTGCCTTAGAGTAAACTGTTTATTCCAAGTGTGGGTAAATTTAGAACAGCCTAAGTATTAGCAGACTTACTCCTTTTTAACCTCCAAACACTTTGGACCAGCACATGCTTTTTCTTAACACTAGTTCATTTAAGGATGTTTTACGTAATGATGGAAAAATTAACCGCACTCAATTTGTAATGTGCACACCTTGAATTGTGAAATTCTAACAATTATTTTATCTATATATTTCTATTTGAAAATGCACGTCATGGAGATGTCATCCGAGTATTAATTTTCCACTGACCTACTGCAGCAGCCTCATAGATCACCAGGTGTCCACATACCTCGGACAATATCCATAAAAATTATTGTCATAATTGTTAAGTAATTATTCAGTCACAGTAGAAAAGGCAGCTGTTACCTGAAAATCTCTTAACTATATTCAGTGGACAGCCTTTGGTAAAAAACGCAAGTTCACCAGTCCTATTTTATTACTGGTTTACGTCACTTCACAATTTTTATAATTACATTTTTTAAATTGAGAAACAGCGAAAAAAGAGAAAAGAAATTCTGCAGTTTGAACATGTCTTCTGCGTATTGTGTGTATGCGTGTTCAGTTATTGTAGGATCATCTAGCAACTTCAGGGTAACTCGCCAGCAAAAACGTATGGCATCTGTAGCTATGCAATTAGGGATGACGGATCAGGCGGTAATGAATGACACGCAAATAAAATTTAAAATTCTGGAGATAGCGGTGCTGTAACAGATGAGTTTTTGTAACCATCTTCATGTGCTTGAAACTTGTATTCATACGCCACTTGTTAACATGGAGAGCAATGCAGGGCTTCCATTTTAAAAAGTAAAGAGAGTCTCTCTCCAGATACACTTGAGTGCGCAGCTTTTTAATAACAATGAATCGAACGGTTTCCGGTATTTTAACTGATACGGTCTAATATGAAATATTCAGTGTGTGAATAAAGGCCCATTGCCCCTGATTTTAAATCCACGAAGTCAAACTTACTTTAATTTGGTCTCCTAAATCTCCCACTGGTATGTTTTCTGGCTGATTTCCTCGTTTGTCCCACCCTCCTTTATGGTCACTTATATGGCTGGAGGAATAAGAGACAATAGCACTGGGTCAGAGAAAACATCCATTATATTTGATGTAAATGGTGTGCTTATTTTTTTAATACAAAGCACGTTTTTTTTGCTGCCACCATTGTAGGGTTTGAACGAGAATAGTTATATTTTCACAGAATATCGGTCGCTAAATACCTCTAGTGTCGAACGAATGAATAATGTGGCATTGATTGCAGAAAGAGCGTAACAATGACACAGTGGCACAGAAATATCCATCACAGAGGGCACTAAGTGTGGAGGAAAATAACTCAGCATTCCCAGCTTATTTTAAAATCCATTTCAATTAAAATCAGCCTCTCTGAACTTGTAGTTAAGCTGTCAAACTCGTTACCAGAAGTCTGCAGGTCCAAATAGGATAGTAAATTGATCAATGCACTTACCATGAAATTCTACAAGTAAATATTCCGAGGTGTAAAATTATTAGGCAGCTTAGATGCTCTAGATAAGAGCAACTGTATCCACCAGCTGTAGGTAACATAATAGCATGTACCTTTTGGTACTGAATAGACTTGTATCTGTACCTACACTACACTGGATGGGTGACCACCATTAGAATTAAAGCATGAAATTAATGAAAGGCCTTTAATAAGTCGCTGTCTCTCTTTTTTGCATCATGTTTCTTCTCGTAAAAAGAAATATATTGTTATATATGGAATCAGATGGTGTGGCTGCAGAATTCTGTACAAGGATGGGAATTCTGCATAAGACGACAAATTCTGTGCCAAAGACTATCAGTCTGACACATAACTAACTACAATCTCCTAAAAAGTCCTACATGCAACGACACAGCAGCGGACATTTCCTACTCACTTGGCAGTAGTGCCTGTGTTCTCATCGTTCTCGGAGGAGGAGGATGTGGACGAGGTGTTGAAGAACGCGGGTTCTGTGTGGTTGGGGCTGCTGCCCTGGGCAGGGTTGATGGGCGAGGACCTCTCGTACAGCGGCGTGTGTTTCCCTTCGTGAGGAATGTTGCTGAAGCTGTTCTGATCCGGGAGGCCTTTTCCCATCGTGTCGAGAGCCAGACCGGGTTCGGCCAGCGGAGCCCTGTACGCATTCTGGCCAGGCAGCTGCTGGACCTTTGATAATGCCACCACAAGTTACTCAGCATCTCGGAAGTGAAGCGTGATGTTACCAAAACCCCATTCACGGAGACTCAATCTTAAACATTGTACCCTCATGTCTACACGTTTCAATGATTTATCTCTGAAAGAATCATGGGATTTATCACATGATTCTTAACCTTTAAAAATCTAATTATGTCATAGATGACAAGTTAGCCCTTCATACAATGACCCTTTGTTTAAAGTACTTTGGCCCTTCAAGGAACATGGCAACCAAGCCAAGCGCCAGGATATCGCAGACGCATGTGTGGCAACTTACCCCAGATTTCACAGGAAGGGGAGTCTGTGGAATGTTGAGCATCTGTGAAGGTACATATTGTGGCACTGCAGCAGGCACAATCTGATTTGGTCTGACTGCGACAGAAAAATAAAAAAAATTAAAATGAGGAGACAGTGGCTATCTATGGCTAAAGTTAAAAAAAAAAAAAAAACACCAATTGCAGTCCTAGATGCGAACCTTGTGCTTCGGAGAGTGCTTTATTTACACCAAAGAAATTTAGATGCCTGATATAAAGGGACTTAACTTTTTTTTAAAGCAAATTTTAAATTCTGTCTCACATAATTGAAAAAACGAACAATTTGGATTCAAAATGAGCAATAAAAACAGACAGTTATTTATTGCACAAACCATTCTTTCAACGAGCTCCCTACTGTGGCTGATCAACTTACATACAAAAAGTGTGGAGCAAAACAGTTAAAACAGTTAATAATCGTACGCCATGGCACACTGGTATTTGTCTGCTGTGCCAGAGTTTTTACTTTCCAAAGCGCTCAAATTTATCACAGCAACTATACTATAGAAAATACTGAAGAGTTTTAAATATTAATTGCTAACACCAATCCATGTTATCAGAGCCACTGTCCTGGTCGGTGACATCATTCCGGCTATGATAAGTCATGTTCATCATAGTCACGATTATGTTAGCCTTTAGGTCCAACATTAACCATTCTAAAAACCCTCTCAGAATTATGTGGGATAAGTACTGAGGCCTCCCACACGAATGTCAAATAAAAATGAAGAGAAACAAACATTTAGGGCACAGCGGCTGTTTCACTCAATGAGTCTTTTTAACCGGGTAAGGCTTATGGAAATAGCCAAAACTATAAAGAATCAATTTTCAAAACCTGAATGAAAATATCGGTTAATGAAGTCTAAGCAACACAAAAAATAACAATGACAGGGCAGGGATTTCTTGAAGAAGCCGTCGATGCCCCCCAGTTTGGCAGCCATTAAGCCCAAAGTGCCCATGGGTCCCATGGAAGGAAGTGCCCCTCTCCTCGCAGTCACTTGCAGACATTATCAATTGGAATGCAGTGTTCGCCGACCTTTTAACATTAAAAGCACACTAGCTAAAGCTTTCTGAGGAAAACAGAACAACAGAACTAGCGAATTTGTGCTAGCTACAAGGTAAGCAACCAGAACATAAGGGAATAAAAATGCTTTGCTAAACATCAACTCACTGTTCTGTTACCATTGTAGCTAGTGACATTGTATTTTAATGTAGCTATTTCATATTTTATATTATTTAATACATTATATCAGTGCCCCTGCAACATATAATAATCAGTGCCCTGGAACCAGCTCTGCTAAAGTAAATCTAATGCTGATTTTATGCATTTTTGTCAACATGACTCAAGCCACCTGAAAATCAAAGCTACTTGGCTGTAATATGTATTTCTTTTCAAAATGGTTTGTAAAGCTAGTCCTGATAGTACAGTTAGTTTAGTTATTCAGAGTCGTTCTTCCTTGGCATGCGTTAATTGAGCAGGTTGCTTAGACAACAGTCAGACTCGGTGAACTGAATCTAAATAAAGGTATCAAACATGTAGCTTAATCGTTCTTATCTATCCAACGAGTTCCATGACTTCATAGATGACATATCACTATTTTTGCACAACGCTGCGAAAGGAACACACACCTTATAAATTAAACAAAGTCAGAGACTGTATAATAAAGGTGGAAGAGATGGAACTCCTGAACTTTTGACACGCTAAGCACTTAATGCCTGCGTTTTATCTATGAAACAAATAAAACCAAGTTTCCCTGTAATCAGACAGTGTCCATTTACTTGGATCCGTTGCCAACGCAATTCTTCAATTGCAACGCTTTTTTGGTTAATTACAAAAGTTATCCCCGACAGTAACCATCAATAAACATCACAACAGAAATATGTGATTAATATGCTTATTATCTTTTGGTATGCTATTTATTTAGCATTTGAAGGTCACACCCACAAAACACTACCTCTGAAGTCACACTACCTCTTCCTGGTTTAAACAATTTCCCGATGGCCTTGACCCCCTGGTCTTTGGCCCTTTGGCCTAAGTGAATCAACAAAGGCAAAAAGAAAAGAAATTCCAGCCCTTTAACGAGCCGTTTAACCTTGGAAATTGTGAAACCAAAATGGGCAACGTTCTTGTTTATAAAAGCTACATTTTACCTCAGTGTCTCAGTGCATTTAATATCTCAACAAAACACTAACCAATGGCTTCCAGATACATTTTTTTAAATGCAAATCTCGATAATGCTTGGAGAAAAGACATTAAAAAAACAAATCAGCCATGAAAACAGTTGTATGACATCCCTTTAGCTAAATTTCCTTAGCAGACCAAGTTACATGTGTGGCATCTTAACGCACACATGTCATCCAGGGGAAGAAAATGTGTGTATTCACATAAAACAAGGGCCATATTCATCACCATCATGCCTGCTTGTGTGCCATGTGGTGGTGATGACATTTTTAAGTCAAGTGAACGGTCTGGTTGTTCTAAAATCCAAGCGATTATTTAAAAATTCTACTTTCATCATGAACTATAATTCTTTTCAGAGAAATTCTTTAGAAAATACATTTAACTGCTGTTTAGAGACCTGTGGCTGGGAGTTCTCCCCCCCCCAAAAAAAAACTTCCCAACTGAAGGAACTGTGGCAACTGATCAAGAGGCCTTTCTGAAGTAGCCTATTTGTATGCACAGTACATAGCAGCCATTTCAAAGTGCACACAACCTTTGAGGCAACAGGGAAAATTTCTCACATTACTGCTAAGGTCTTCGATCATGCTCACACAGAAAAATAAACCGTGTTTTTTTTATATTTTTTTTTAAAGGTCTGGCCATCCCAAAACTGAAACTACAAACTCAGCAGTTGTACACCAGCCCGGCCGAGAAATAATCAAAACAAGTAAAAAGCAGGGCTGTAGATTTACGTCCATAGCCTCATTGTTGCGCACACATTCTTGCACTCGCCGATGCCATGGAAACGGGAAGAAGTATGACAAGGGGCAGACTGTCGCAGGGCCCATAAAAGACAGGATCGAGCGATGGAATGACTGAAGCCAGTGGAAATGACTAGTCTGTATTCGCTCCAGGTAACACTGCATTAAAGCTGAGGTGACTAGTTTGAGACTAGTTTTCTTTCCTGGCCTTATCTGGTTTACTCAACTTAAAACTTAATTTAACATGAATATATCACAATTATATAATTGTGATATATTCATGTTAAATTAAGTTTT
>JAOYSI010000017.1:417046-429546 GCA_025775065.1 Hiodon alosoides | reverse complement strand
CTCAGCTTGACATATTTTGTTTCTACTTGTAATTACCACAGTTAAAATTAGCAGTTAAAATATCTTTATCGTCAATTAAATTCTTGATAACAATTACATTCTTACCAGTTCTAATTTCTTGAATTTGGACAAACCATTCAAGAAAAATGGGCAAATGGCAAGGGCGAATATGAGGGGAAGGCTGTAACATTGGGTGGACACATTGAGACTCTTTGCCCCCTGACTCCCATGTTTGTGAGCAACGGCGAGTGCAAGAGGGAGAACTGGATGAAATTTCAAAAATAGATAAGGAGTGCGTTATGCAAAGAGAACACGGAGAGCACAACTTTACAGTTCAAATGGTTAAGAACTAAATGAACCTTATTCCAGAAGACAATTTTTTGAGCCTATAGCTCAGGTGGACACTTTAAATAAAATCGAGGGCACACACTCCTTGGTTTGAAATTATGAAAACAGAGGGGAGACTGGCAGGTCAAGAGAGAATTTCTCTTGCTATCTTACATTCACAAAAACATTCACTTTAGAATTCTCCCGAGAACAGAAAATGAAACCAAGCGTAGTATTTTTTGAAGGCAGAGCATCATTTCTCAGAAGAACAAGACTCTGAGACTCTGACCGAGAATGATTGAATTTCATGAGCACGGTATTGTTACCTAGACGGTAATAGTCAATATAGTGGGTTTACAAGACTCCATAGTCTGGACGTCCATTAACCATCCATTAAAATCAGGGTCTTCTTTTCAAGATCATAAGACATTGCCTTGTTTTATTAAAATTTTTTTTTGTTACGTCCCTTCCTTTTCCTCCTTATATGAAATCTAAACTCTTAGACCGCATCTGTTTACTGTGGACTTTGATACAATAAACAAAGTCTTTATCTCATCAGTAATGTTCCCCAGATTGGCCTTGTAACAGTTAAACCCTGTGTAAGATGGCTGCAGTGGCCTCTTCTGTCACAGTTAGCATGGTGGGTTGTCAAAGAAGGACAAATGTCAAGGCCATGTCAAATTGTCATTCATGTCGACACCCAGCATTGGGAAGCTCTTCTCAGCCATGAAGAGACGCCTGACCTCGTGCAGTAGTGGCACATATGAGACTCAATGAGGTCAATGAAGAAAGGGAATATTTGGGAAAAGTACATCCACTCCTAACCATGTGTTTTTTTATAGCTGTACCCGGCGGTAAAACAAAAATCGGGCTATGCACACAATTCGATGCTCTCGAGGCACACACTTCGAGGCTCAACTGCTGTTCTCCCCGCGCAAAATTCCAGTTAACACTCACTATTATTGGTAAAAGGTTACATACTGACATGGCGTCCATGAATCTGCCTCCGTCACTAGGCGTAATGGGATTATGGCATTCAATATTAATGAGATGGGTTGTAACATGTGAGAAGGCATTGGCCTGAGAGGGGTGCATCTGGTTGGGTCAGTGGACCAGAACTGGTGGGTGTCTCTTTTTCTTTCCATTTACATCGTACAGCCATCGAGTCTGTCGTGAACTTGTTGTGATGAGCGCAGCACGTCTTCTGGCTCTTTATATTCTATATGACATTCATGCAAACTCAATGAACCAAACAGACATAGTCCCACATAGGACACAAAAGCGTTCAAAAACAGCATTACTTGGGGAAGGAGCACTGAAAGTCCATACTACTTAAATCTTTTCCTGATTGTGGGTTCTTATAAACAGACTGTTCCGTAAACAGATAAGAATACAGAGATCAAACATCTTACCCCGAAGACACACTGGACTGCACTGGATCTGAGGGGAAAGAAAAGAATATGTTAAACTCGATTGATATTTATCTTGCTGATGAAGAGCCTTGGCTGAAACATTTTACATCTGATTCAAAATGAGCAGTCAGAAGAAAACAGAATTTAGGTTATGATACTTTTACTGTCTCAGTGACCAGGCAAAAATGTAAATTTAATTTAATTCTCTTTTGTGCTTTAAATAAAACATAAGCACATTGGATTTAGTCATATTGGCTCAGCAACCATCCTCACAGAGAAGGTGCTGTTCATTCAGATCAGGTCCACTGTCTCCATTCTGTAGAGGGAACTTTCTCCAGCTATATTTTAATGGCTTGTTTCATCATTTCAAGTTTTCAGTCATTACATCTACGTAACATGGCCAATGGTCCAATATGAATTTGATTTTAAATTAGAATTTTTAAATTTCAAACCTACATTTGAAAAGTTTTACTTTTTCGAAAGCACGCAAATCATTCTAGATAAATTTGCAAATGAGGCCAGAGGAAGGTTTTCAGAATTGTGCTCACCACAGCTTGTTGTATAGGGATGGTTTTTTGGCTTGTGTTCATCCTCACCAGCAGGGGGAGCAGCATTTACTTCCTGCTGTGTGCTGCTTGAGGATAATCCATTTCCAGGATCTTGGAGGGGGTCTGTCACTTCCATTGTTTCCTGAGAACACACGCCTTCCATCGGCTTTGGGTCTGAGGTGCCCTCTGTCGCATCCACATGGCAGTCTCTTAGATGGCAGTCTCTTTCAAACTCAAACACTTCCCCATTTTCGTCCTCTCCCTCCTCCTGTGTCTCCAGATGTTGCTGAGTTGCTCCGGTGGACATCAGCTCTAAAATAGATGCACAGGATTCACAAAATTGTGGCTCGCTATCAGAAAAATGTAGTTACCCCAACAGAAAGTCCCCAACTTGCTTTGACTGTTGACACTGGGGACGTATTGTGACATTACTGTGACATTGGTGTGACATTGGAAGTTGTGGTAAGGCTGAACACAATCACAGAGAATATCACCATGAACTTGAAAGTTGTCAAATTAGCTTGGATAGGTTACATAAAATCTTAAAATAATTAGATAAATTCTCAAATTACACAATTACAGTAATGAGGTAATCCAGTGTGTTTAAGGGTTTACTAATGTTTGACGTCATTATAGGACCAGAGTTAATGTGTTTCATCCCTCTTATCTGGCATAATATACAGGAACTTTGGACAACTTTCTATAGCAAATACAGTAGAACTTATATTACATGCACTATAATTTGTACGGTACGATTACTTTAAATTGAATTAAACATTTTTAAGAAAATATGGATATAATCACTGTTATTGTGGTTATACTGCTCCAGTGGCCAGGGACAACAAGGGTTAAACTGCGGCTGTTCAAGGCCCTCCCCCTATTTCTACCGAACCCTACAATGTTCGCATCGTGCTGAAAATCTCCGAAATATATATGTCTAGTCTCATGTAAGGAGGGGCGATGGGGGCTCCTTGCGTGTCTCATTGCCTGCCTGTCTTTGTGTATTGTTAGAGGGGGGAAAATGATTGCCTCTTTCATTTCATTGGAGAAGGAATGAACCAGTGACTAAAGGCTGTTTTGTGTCTGCCGTACCATTACACATGTTTAATGTGCTGAATGATTCTATTGAGGATCAGCTGAGTTGGAATTCGGATTCTTCTTGTATGTCATGTTGTACACGCATTGCAAGCAAGAATTCTGAGAAGGGAATGAAAACTGACAGTGCCTGGGACTGGATTGTATTACGTGACTCTTTATTTCCATTCTCTGCCACAATTGTGTCAGCAGTGGGATCCTCCTGTTGTTTATCCTTATTTTCAAATGAAACAATTCTCTCCAGCGTGAAGATTAAATTGTTTTTCCCTAGACCATTGTTATGAAAACCAAAGCACATTTGGTGTGCTACAAAGCAGCACCACTTAAATAGGCCACTTGGTCTACGTTGCAGTATAACTGTTTTGTTTGGGTTAGTGTAGTCATGACCTTGAATAAAACAACAGGATAAAAAAAACCTTTATGCTATGGTAAATAATTATTTTGGGCTTTCTTTGGTCCCACGGAGTGGTTTTGTGTTGATAACTGTGCAGTCTCAGGAATGTGGACCTGTACAGCGGATGTTCAGTGTCGGTACACTATCAAGGGGCTCACGTACAGGGTACAATACAGGGTATTGCTGAAATTTGTCAGCTGCCATTGACCGGATAAGAAACCTTTGCCTTTGCTTGGCAGATTCTCAAACTAATTCTCAAAATTATTCCAGATATTTTAACAATGGGGGGAAATAATTAATTTTATCTAAGGACAGAGAAAGAAGATTTTCAGAACATCTGTCCCGACAGTATAGGATAACAAGATGACAAGCTCACATCTAATCAAGGAAGGAAAATGTAATTTACAGTTCCTCTCTCCTTAAGAGAAAGTGAGGAATCTCCATGGTCAAACACTTCCAACAAACAGACTAACAACTGTTTTTTCAGGCCATTGGCCTCTCTCTCATTGTGAGGAGACCTGAGGACAAGCTCTTGTTTCTGGGAGGTACGGTATGGGATTATAACTTTGACTCATCCCAGAGCATCAGGCAATGGATGCCCCAGGCTTTGTGACATCAATTCAAGTAAAATTCCTAACGCTGTGTTTTCAGTGGTATGCATTGGTGTGTCCTGATGGATCAGGATTTTTTGCAAAGCACAGGCATTACTGATCAGGGTTATGTGAGCCAGGTTTATATAGTTTGTAGATTTTTTATTTTAATTTTTTTGTGAAAACAAGCTGGTACAAATAAATGCCATGAAATATCCTTCAGTTGCCAGCAGTGAATCCTCTGATTTGGCAGAGGGTGCCGTCCTAAATCTCCTATAGGTGTTCAATTGGGTTGAGGTCTGGTGACTGCAAAGGTCAGGGCAAATGACATTATCTTTACACTTCAAACCATTCAGTGACCCCTCGTGCTCTAGGGATGGGGGGTATTGTCATCCTAGATGAGACCACTCTCAACAGGATAGAAATGTTTCAACATGGGATAGGTGATCACTCAGAATAACTTTGCAGTGACCCTTCCCTCTAAGGGGACAAGTGGATCCAATCCATGCCAGGCAAATTCCCCCCACAGCATTACAGAACCTCTGGACCCCCTCACTGTAGGTTTTTCCATTCATTCCTCATCCGTTTGTATGTGAAGACACTAATAGGAAAAAATTTTTAATTTTAACAAAAGTTTCAGTAATACCTGCATGTCACAATTACATTGTACTATGTTATAATTTTTTCCTTTTAGACAACGCCCAGTGGGATCAGTCACACAGCTCTTTAAAGTTAGGGAGGATGAGTACATGGGCATTTTGCTGCAGTATATTACCCATTACCCATTCCCATCATACCGTAGCCTGAAGCTCTAATGGAGGTGCATGGAGGGTGGATGAATTGGGATTTAGCCAATTCATACAATAGAACAGTTATTGTAGAAAAAAAAAAGTTTTCTATTTGTTCCTTTTGGAACAGAAGTATGTCTGGAAAGCTCAACTTTATGCTTTCTGTATAATTCTCACAATGCTTTGGGAGCATCACGTGTTTCCTGTGTTAGTTAATATGTTTGTTTCTTCAGCCCCAGCTGGGACAAAGCACATAATCCAGCATCGTTTTTTTGCAACAGTTGTATGCTCTGGTTGCACAATATTTTCCTGAAAGGGGATCAGTTCCGACATGAGACACACCTCCTTTTTCATCCACGATATTCAGGGGGAATGGATGGTAACTATGGCTTGTTGCCCTGAACAGAGCAGTATAGAGTCAAGCCAAGCCGAATGGAGACATTTTGATCATTCTGCCTCAGCCTGGATGGGAACTGAGCCATTTCAGTTCTGCCAAATCCATGTTCCAGAAGGAAATATGTTTTTGTCTCTGTTTTTTCAAATCCTAAAGCACTCCTCTGTTATGGTCTCTAAGGACCTATGTGCATTTTTTTCTGTTAAAAGTTCAACAGATGATAGTCAACAGTATATATTTTGAATTTATAAAAATTAGTTGGACAAATGGCGGCAAAGTCACTTACTGATAAAATCTCTATTTGTGTTGTGCGTAGCATGTATATGGCTAGTTCAGCTGGTGAGTGGGTGAGGAAAAGATCCAAAAAAACTGTACCAGCACTGAGTTTGTTATGAGTTTGTTACACTGAGAGTCATGCAGGTCAAAAGGGCAATCATCAGGCAAGATTAAACGATTCTTCAGTTCAAGAAACAGCTTCATTTTATGAAGGGCCATTTTTTATTATGCCTAGTGGCCTGTTTATTAGGTACACCACCCCGGTCCAAAAAAAATGGATTGCTCCTACAGATAATGAGTCACATGACCATGGCTTGCTATATAAAGCAGGCAGACAGGCATCAAGGAATTCACTAACTGTTTGATTGAAGGTTAGAATGGGCAAAACGAGTGACCTAAGCCGTTAGTACCAGGCAGGTATCTCAAAAATCGCTGCCCTCCTGTGCTTTTCATGCGTGACGGTGTCAAGCTGGGGGAAAAAACAGCTTGTTGATGAGAAAGGCCAAACTTGTCAAGCTGGTATTAACAGTACAAAGTCTCAGAATGATTCCAGGAACATGACAGTAAGTTCAGTTTACTTGAGTGGCCTGCGCAGCCTCCAGATCACAACCCAATAGAGCATCTTTGGGACGAGACTGAACGAGCTATTCGCAGCATGAAGGTACCGCTGTCCAATTAGCAGGAACTGTGTAATATCACCCCATCAGCATCCCAGTGGAACATTTCTGACACTTTGTAGAATCCATGCCCCGAAGAATTCAGGCTGTTTTGGAGGCAAAGAGGGGTCCGTCCTGCTACTAGATGGGTTTACTAAATAAAGAGGCTACTGAGTGTATATTTCAGTTTTTCACTTTTTTTGAAGTTTTTAAATGAACCCAAGTGTCTTCAGTTGGTGTTGTTTACAAATCAGCATTTTAGTAATGTACATTTAAGGTGCTGTATTCAATTAAAAAGGACAGTATAACCATGCAAGTGTCACTATGGCTGAAAATACTTTAACAACTTGTTAAATACCAGACAGTGGGTCTCCCTAATAAATTATTATCATCCTAAACAACCCTGTCTAAGAGTGTCTTGGCTGATGAAAGCAATAGGAAGTTATAGCACTGTGTGACACCCAGCTCTCTGTATCGGGGTCCTGAGGGTCCAATGCATGTGAATAATTTACTGTAATTCTGCCAGATCCCTCAATAGACAATAGCAGAGAGTAGCGGCTGTGCTGTACCATATTGGGAAAACAGCTCAGGGATTGTTAGAAGAACAGTCCAAGGGAGTGTACTATAAATACACTATAAGGGTCTTATTGCTTTCTTGTATGAAGACTAAGAGTAATATGCAACAGGATATAAAAGGATATAGCAGGTCTCCAAATGTTGGAGTGTGCTGAGGCTGAGATACATACTTGGCTTCTGGCTTCCATGCCCGACATAATTATTGCAGACCAACATGAATGGCAGCCCACATCCTGCCAGGCACTCTCACAGCCTCCCAAATCCTGGCCCCATTGAGCTTCGGAGACAGATCCCCATAGAATAGTGAAAACCACTAAGAAGGAATGGCAATTGCCATGGAGACACTGTTTTCCCGCTTGCAGATGAAGCTCTGGTGAGGCTTTCTCCACAGCATGTGTAGTAGTAGGCCTACATTTGGGTATGTCCATCCCCATCCCACTCACCTGTCACTCATTCACACCCTTGTGGTCACCTCCATTTCACCTCCATTGCTCTCAAAGGGGTTTTTAGGGTAGTATTTTCTTTCCCATCCTGGAGAAATTCCAGTTCCTTATGCAATAGTGCAGTAGCAAAGCCGTAGTCATGGATTGATGCCTCTAATCTTCCTATTCACTGACTGTACTGTTGCTCACACGTTACAGACACATGTCAGTAATCTACTGACAATGTGCCCTTTGGTTTAGATGTAACAGGCCATGTTTGACCACAAAGGCAACCTGACGAGGACTTCACAGACTGGGACAAAATGTAGAGGTTGCATTCTTTTCTTCGTGACTTTTGTTGGACTTATCACATGAAAGTATTTCTTTTAATTTGTCCTTTCCCTTTTTGCCCTTTGTAAGAATTTTTATTTGACCGCATTGGATTTGCCATTGTCAAAATAACTTCAAGCAAAGGCCACACATTTCAATATGAGCGTTGATTCTTCACTTGCATTCTCGATCTTTCTTCCTGCACGTCTGGATTCCATCCAGTTGAGAACAAGAAAATGTTGTAAAAAGTGTTTTCAAATCGCATGATCTGGAGTTTGATAGCTTTTTCCAGGTGTCAGGCCATTAATGGAATTAGACGAGCAGCGAGCAAAGCATCCAAGCTGGCAGAGGAAAGTTCTACAGCTACAGGGAGAGCTCTATAATGTGTGGTATGTGTAAAAGCAATGGGGGAGGCTTCCTCTTGGCCTGTTTTCTCAAGGAGTTTCTCATTAACGGGAGGAACAAAATGACCGCCGTCGATCACTGTTGGTAGAGAAGGAGCACCTGGAGCCTGGCTATGAGTTGCTACAAGAACACGTCCATGTGCTGCGTATTAAAGGCACCAAAAAAACCTCTAAATGTAAACGTTCTCATTTTAAGTTCAGAGTGTGAGGGTACTGGTTGCAGAAATCAGATGACCCCTTCTGCCAATTACTGTCAGTCTTTTCAGGATTTCACCATTTATTGGACTGAACTGGCATAGAATTTACCAGTGGATGTCACTGTGCTGCAGCAAACCTCCCTGAATAGGCGCTAGATGGCCCTCTCCCCATCACTGTTGAAAATAGGGAGGGCGAACAGCAACATGCTGAATCTTCTCTCCTGGCATGGACACCTGACCATACAGGATATCAGTTTCTCACAGAGGTGTGGGCAACTAAATGTACTAACTGAAGAGCTGAAGAGGGTGTGTTCACCTACAAGCCAGTGAGGTGTACAGCCACGTTGCAAAGATGTATGCATCAGCACAGATACGTTGTCCTTGGGAATCCCTGTTTGCACTGAAGGGGGCCTGGCCATCCTCGGCAACATGCACACCGCACTGTTGTGACTAAATGCAAGACACAGGGCAATCTCCATGCGTTCCGCTACACTCCCAGACCGCCGCCCCCCGACAACCCCCCCCCCATACCCTTTACTAGAGAGCTCTGCTCTTTGTTGCGTTGGAGCGATACAGAGTGAGTGAGAGAGGGGGGGGGGGGGTTTAATAAGGAGAGAGAATGTAGAATGTAGGCGAACACTCACCTCTTGCTCTTCAGTGAGATTGTGGCTTATACGCTGTAACGCCTCCTTTTGAGTTCATCTCCAGAAACTCCCCATGCATCTCCAGCTGTGAAACTGACAGCCTCATGCAATTTGCGCTGGTCCTCAGTCCAACCGCCTGATGAATGAAGCTCCAGGATTCAACTCCATCTTTCTGCTGATGTTTACTTTGCCACAAATAGTAGGTTCCCTGCTCCTCGCACAGACTGCTGCCTGTAATCCTGGATCAAGAAACTCCTCTTTCTCTCCCTCTTTACTCCGTCCTCCTTTATCTCGCCCCACTCTGCTGCCATACATGGATAGGCACCGCCCCACATGAAAGGCTTTACAGTATCAGCAACCCAATTGCACCGGTTAAGGCCCCCATGCCCGCCAATCACAGTGGCTGCCTAACTGCTGTGGGCGGAGACAAGGAGAAACGAGGCAAAGAATAGGAGCAAACAGAGCATTAGAGTTGACAAGCACAATGACGTTGATAATCCAAAACCGGTCTGCTTGAGGATAAATTAACTATTTACTAAAACTATTATTTTTAGTGTTAATTAAGTGGCCGGTTATCCCACACATTACCTAATATAAATGAAAATAGGATCTGATCTGATTGTGTGTCCTGGGATTGTTAGAGTGTAAGGGTGGTCATCATTGTTCGTGTTAATCCAGATTTTCAAGTTTTTTTATTGTTTATGTTTGTGGGTTACTGAATTCTTCCATTTTAGTTGCATAACTTTCCTTTAAAATCATTGACCACATGTGGTATAAGGCATTCAATATATCTTTTTTTTATATATTTTGCTTAAATCATACATTACATTAAAGTGAATTATGTAAACACCAGTGAAAACGCACCTAATGGCAACAACAATAAAAAGAGGGACATGGGAGATGACTTTTGTGAAAAGAATTCTCATTAGTGTGCAACACCGCTCACAACCATGAAAAAAATGCAAATATGGGCAGTGTTCACACAGACCAGCCAGACTAAACTAGGAGCTAACCGAGTAATGGATTTAACACACTAATCACTTTCTTGGAAAACTGTAAATACCTGTTTCTATGCTATTGTATTCATGAGATATTCAAACATATCCCTTTGTTCCTCAGCAAATGCCTGCCTTGGCATTCTGTCTACATGTAAAATATGAATCAAACATTAATATTTGAAATACCTGTGATCACATTATTAATCCTTTAATTTCTAGTTACCTTAGTAGGAGTTATTTGGGTTATTATCTCTTTGTAATTAAACTTTTAATTGAAATATATAACCAAAATAATCAAAAATAAAAGAAATTGGACAAATTTTGACGACTGCAATTTAAATGACAACCTAGACAAAGAATCTTAAATAAGAAAATTCAAACTAGAGACTATAACTTAAAAATGTAAAACAGAAAATAAAAATATTCTTATTTTTATTATCTTATTTATATTTGATATATATTTTTGTTTTTAAACTATAGTCTGACTCAAAGTCCTGTTACTGTAACTCAGCACTCAGTGCAGTAAAGTCCTGTAACTGTACTGAAATATATTAAATGCAAATATAAGTAAATGTGAATGTTTAAATTTATATTTATAAATTGTGCGAAAGCTACTTATGGGTGTTGATGGTTTTGTTTGTGAATACAAAAATGTATTTTCTCATAGTCTTAGTGTCTACATTGCCCTCTGCTGGAGCGCTCTGTTAATGCCTGTTTGCAATAGTTTGAAAATAACAAATACATTTTTTTTTTTTTAAACAAGGTTTTTATCTGGTATTAATTAACTTGCTTTTTGGGCTTTGAGTTGCTTTTTGCCAATGTTTAGTGTATCTTTTCTCCAGACACGGCTTGCACGCCATGGGAGAACATTTAATTCCAAACATGTCCAACACAGAGGGTACTGTCATAGTGCTAAGAAAAAGACACCGAAATTCCCCTACACTGACATTTCTACAGCCCAGTGCCGTAAAACAGTTATGAGGAAGCAGGCCTTCATTTCTTACCGAGAGAATTTATTAAAACACATTAAACAAATACACTGAGTACAAAGTAACTTTATCCTTCCGTTAGCTTTTTCCCCAACAAACATATGTACCATAACACTGCCTAAACTCAATACTGGATCCTCTAGTTATATGTATGACATACTTTCTTCCCTCGAAAAAGTGAGCCCTCATTCACACTATTTTGCATGCTTCGCATCCATTTCTAGAAAGTTACCTTAACCAGGGTGTTAGCTTTTGAAGCCTTTGTTATACATATGTATACTGTATATATTTATATATATGTATTTATATTATTAGACTGAAGCGTTTGTGTTCCCTATATACTCATTACATTCCCATTGGCTTCAGTTTGATTGCATTTGATTTTCACTGGATTCATAGTTCCTTCTTTCTGGCACTCAGAGAGAAAAGTTTTGGGTTACACCCGTTCAATACAAGCCAGCAGTTCTAAAGGAACTGCTCGGCGACATTAAAATTAAGGGAGCCTTGTTTTCTGTCACATGACACGGAATACTGAGTACTTCGATAAGACCTCCTGCGAAACATGACGTTTTGATAGTTCCCTTGACGCGCGCGTGTCTTTAGGCGGTACTGGTCAGCGGTTTGTCCCACAGTGCAGTAAAAACTTTGGACCATCGCCAACCGCAAGCACGTGCGTGGCGGCCCTTATTTACAAGCGCGCGTGCACACCGGAAAGGAAGCCGGACGGGATAACGTGGGCCATTCACCTCACAGTCACAGAACACCACCAGAAGACACTGGCCAAAAGCACGAGGACACGGGCCACGCAGGCAGCGGCCTCAGAATCGGGCGCAGGAGGGGAGGCAGTGCAGGGCGCCATGGTTTCAGGTGTCCGTTTACTGGTCAGCAGCGGTTGTTGTTGTTGTTGCCGCCACGGGGGGGGGGGGGGGTGTGCGGGTCCTTGAAAATGCGCGTGACAGACACACCCTTCAAGTAAATTTGCGTAATCCGAGAGCACGCAGTTCAGTGATGAGCTGCACGGCACAGAAGGCAGGCTGGACCATTTAAGACACGTCGGTGCCACGTTCCCTTCCATCACGCGTCCCATCCAAGCGATCCGCCAGCCACAATCCGCACAGTAAGATTGCCAGTGCTCCCCTGATAGACACCCGCCACAGAGCCTTTAGCATTTACAAGATGTGAAGGAAACATAAACAACGAGAAACACTGTGTTGGCACAGCTTCCAAACGACACAGCATGGCCATCCTCGGTTCCATTTAAGATATGCCATTTGAAATCCAGACTTTTTGCAGCTCTTTAAAAGTAGCGCAACAATAATAAAAAAACACAAAATATATAACAGCATGAATAAGTAATGCCTCAGAATATTCAAATTCCTTTTTGGACAAAACAAATAAAAATAAACAGTGAAAGATTACCTTATTTGAGGCTTTTCATTTGATTAAATACACACAATCTT
>JAOYSI010000017.1:370657-389016 GCA_025775065.1 Hiodon alosoides | reverse complement strand
CCCGCCCCCCCCCCCGCGTGAGCGCCCGTCCGTCCGCCAGTCTGTGCGCGAGCGTCCCTGTGCCGGTGTGCGTGTGTGTGTGTGTGTGTGTGTGTGCGTGTGTGTGTGTGCGTGCGTGTGTGTGTGTGTGCGTGCGTGCGTGCGTGTGTGTGCGTGCGTGTGCGTGCGCGTGCGTGTGCGCGTGTGCGTGTGTGCGTGTGCGTGTGTGTGCGCGTGTGTGTGTGTGTGTGTGTGCGTGTGTCTCTCACAGGGAGTTTGCCAAAGAGAGGGAGCGTGTGGAGAACAGGAGCGAGTTCCTGAAGTTACGGAGACAGCAGCAGATTGAGAGAGAGCTGAATGGATACCTGGAGTGGATCTGCAAAGCAGGTACGCTTTGCAACTGGCACACTTGCTCACAGACGCGCCGGCTAAAACACTGACGCAGTGACACGTTGACTGACACACTGCCTGAAACATTGACAAACTCGCTCACGGACAAGTTGACTGATTAATAGTGACTAACACGATTAACGAACTAACTCAATGGCTGAAACACGGACTGAAATTCTGACACGACACCTGACAGACTGACGCAGCGACTGACAAGCTCACTCACAGAAACCTTGACTGATTAATAGTGACTAACACGATTAACGAACTAACTCAATGGCTGAAACACGGACTGAAATTCTGACACGACACCTGACAGACCGACGCAGCGACTGACAAACTCACTCACAGAAACGTTGACTGATTAATAGTGACTAACACAACGATTAACGAACTAACTCAATGGCTGAAACAGTGACTGAAACTCTGACACAACACCTGACAGACCGACGCAGCGACTGACAAGCTCACTCACAGAAACGCTGACCAGCACAGTCACTGAAACACACTCATTTGAAACGTGGGCTGACATCTGAGCATTAACAAAGTGGTGTGATAGAGGGCGACTCCATCAGACATAATTAGAGCATCCTTTAGTCCCAACATTAGGACTGCAGTCTCTTTGGTACTCCTAAAGTCTTAACTGCCTTAACTGGCAGTGACGGGCGAGTATGGGACTGCGCCCCTTTCTGAAACAGGCGAAATAGGGCCGAGGTTTGAGACCACAGGCTGGACACTCCCTTTTTTAGGTGACACAGGGAAAAAAGGTCTATTGATTTTCGTTTGTTATGTCACGTTTTGGTATTGTGGGATTTAATGAAAATGAATGAAACGTTCAGGCATTTCCTGGAAGGAATTTAGAAAAACAAGGAACCCAGAGCCTGGGGGGAAAAATGTAAAAACTGCTGTCAATAGAACTCCTGGAAAATAGCTGGACAGAAAGTGAGTTAAGGGATTGGAAAAAAGTCTGCAAGTTTACCGCTTGGACGGGTAAGCTCGCTCACTACACAGCGAGCAGCTTCGTCTTTACATAAACAGTGGTCAGTCTGGAGGTGGGCTGTGGGCAGTCTGTGGGCGGTCTAAGACAACGCTCACTCTTCTCGTGATGGTGTTTGCACGATATCCCGGTTTGACGTTACTGATCCGGATGATCTGGTGACGTGTGTCACCACAAGACAGCGGACTGAAGAGGAACTAACAGCAACAACTCATTTACACCTGGGACACCTAGACGATGTGGCTCTCGGTCCAAATCTGTCCATTACTCCAGTTAATCAATTAAAGGGTTCAGTAAGATAAACGAAAAGCCTGCAGGCCTTGATGATTCGACTGAAATTAAACTCTTGTGTTTTGTCATTTAGAAGAAGTAATCCTGGCAGACGATGACAATGACCCAGATGAGCGGATACCCTTTGATGGTACGGTGGTCACTCTCCTTTTTGTGAAAAAGACGTCATTTACCCCATTTTAACAATCAGTGCCAGCTGATAAGGGCCATTTGTGTGTGCATATGTCTATGTCACACAGTGTGTGTCTGTGTGAGCATGTGTCTGAGTCTGTGTGTGTCTGTGTGTGCATGTGTCTGGGTCTGAGTGAGTGTCCGTGCGCGCGTTCTTGTATCTGTGTGTGTGTGTGTGTGTGTGTGTGTGTGCGTGTATGTATGTGCGTGTATGTCTGTGTCTGTGTTTGTATGCTGATAGCAGCACAGGCTGTGAATCCCTGTATGTTTTCTCTCAGGGTCACGGAGACGGCCCACCATCAAGAAAAGTAAGACCGACCTTCTGAACCCCGAGGAGGGAGAAGGCGACATCGCCGTAGGTGAGAGACGTCGGAACCCGACCCAAACCCGATCGGCACAGACAGACATAGAATAGACAGGAGTAGTTAGCCTGGTCAGGAGAAGTCAGTCAAGGAACTGATTAACAAGTCTGTGAAAGAGGCAACAGAAACCAGTGTATTCCTGCACTGAACGAAAATAAACAGAACACAGCAGCTGTGAGTTGTCCCTAAATTAGAGCAGGTTCTGCAGAGCTCACAGTTCTGGCAGCGCGTCCTGTAATAAGGGCGCTGCGGCCACCGAACCATACTCTGGAGGACATGAGGAGGAACCAAGGAAGTTGACTTTGAGCAGGATGCTGTTCGTGCCTTTTTAAAAGGGATTCACAGTATTATAAAGTGCAGTCGCCCTGCGCACTTTTCAGAAGGCCAGCCAGCTGGGTGAGAGGAACACAGGGGCTTGAATTTTATAGGTTAATAGAGGGAAAGACAGACTGCAGAGACTATAAATACGTGCTGTCTTCACTTGTGTTTGCAGTCTTTACTGTAGAGACTTTAAATACTTGTGTTTCACTTCTTAAAGAACTATATTGTACATAGTCCAGAGCTTATACATATAAATATGCCTTAAACAGCCAGCAAGACTGTTGAAATTGCCTTGTTTTTAAGGGTGTCAGTTAAACAAGCATGCGCTGTACACACAGGCGAGGCAGTCAAATGAAGCATTAATGCGATCAGTGACGTAGAGGAGGACGGGCGGTAAACGGCTCCTTGCTGGGTCGGCCTCAGCGCTTGTGGGAATCTGACGGGTGCACTCGCGCCGGCGTCTCCTCTCTTCGCCCCCCCCAGGGTCGCCCTTCGCCCGGGCCAGCATCAAGAGCGCCAAGCTGGAGGGCTCCTCCTTCCACAAGAAGGAGCGGCGACTCCGCTTCTTCATCCGCCACATTGTGAAGACGCAGGCCTTCTACTGGACCGTGCTGTGCCTGGTGGGCCTCAACACGCTGTGCGTGGCCGTCGTGCACTACGACCAGCCCGATTTGCTCTCCGACTTCCTCTGTGAGTAACCGCCCTCCCTCCCCTGGACGCAGACCTGCTAGCACGGAGGCCCTCGCCTAGCCTGGCACTGACCCATATTGGCTTTTCGAAGGCCTGCATCGCGGTGGCGTTTTTACGACCTATCACTCAACGTCAGTGGGTTGTTTGTAACTCTCCACTGCACTTTCTCTTCACACCGTCCTCTGAGGCCCAATGTAAATGTTCTTGTTCACTCCTGCGTGGAGGTCACGGGGGGGTAAAGCCCCTTTCAGCCAATAGCGCTCATTAATGCAGTTCTGCTTCCTGACACCTGACGCCCTGTTTTTCACTCCCTCAGACTTCGCCGAGTTCATCTTCCTGGGGATCTTCATGTCAGAGATGTTGATAAAGATGTACGGACTGGGGACCCGGCCTTACTTTCACTCCTCCTTCAACTGCTTCGACTGTATTGTGAGTGGGCCGTATTTACGGTGATCTGGTTAACTTTATTGCCATCTGTCGCATTGCATCTCCCCCATTGGGTGAGTTGTATGGATGTCGGTCAGTTTGACGGTATGTTTGAAGGGTTAATTGAAGCCTGGTCTCCATTGGCTTCACTCTGGTGTCCTGACAACGCTGTGTGTACATGGCAGGTTATCGTGGGCAGCATATTCGAGGTCATCTGGGCAGTCATCCAGCCCGGCACCTCCTTCGGGATCAGTGTCTTACGAGCTCTCAGGTTACTAAGGATCTTCAAAGTGACCAAGTGAGTCCCCCGTCCTTACTTTTACAACCTTTTCTTCATCACATGGTTTGAGCCATGTGGGGTTGGGACACCCACCGGGATCATGTGAACACATGCATATGTATCGATTTGGAATACTTTCTGCGTTGTTGAAGTGCTGAAATACAAAGAGCCCAACCATCCATGGAAGCCTAAGCTCCGGGAAACATTTGTTTATGCCTGGAGCTTGGCCTGTCCCCACCTGGTGCAGGTCTCTGTGCTTTGGTTTAACCTGCCCTGCGTCTCTCCAGGTACTGGGCCTCCCTGAGGAACCTGGTGGTGTCCCTGCTCAACTCCATGAAGTCCATCATCAGCTTACTGTTCCTGCTCTTCCTCTTCATCGTGGTCTTTGCCCTACTGGGCATGCAGCTCTTCGGTGGCCAGTCAGTACCAAACTATTCTACCTCCTCGCATGCTGGTCTCTCCGAGAAATCCTCACGAAATCCCAGCCAACGGCTTTCTGAGGCTGCACAGTGCTATTTCGTCAACTCTTTCTCTCACATCCACCCTCTCATTTTTTTCTTTTTCCTCAGGTTCAATTTTGATGCCGGCACTCCCCCGACAAACTTCGACACCTTTCCTGCAGCAATAATGACCGTGTTCCAGGTAAAGTGGAGGGAGAAGTAGACCGGCAGAAGGAGATTTGAAAGATGCTAACCTTTCGCCTTCCCACTGTCACATTCTCCGTCGTTGTGCATGGGAGTTTTTGCGTTGAGGAGATACTGCTGTTAGAATGGCAAATCATTCTTATCAACTGTTTGTTTTGTGAGGATCCTACATAGAGAGACTGTGAGAGCTGAAGATGTCTTAGGACTGTTAAAATTACCCGTTAACTAATATGTGCAGTGATTGTTTTTTAGTTTGTTGTTTTAATGACACCTTAACATTGATGAAAGGGTGTCTCTGTGTGTGTGCATGGATGAGTGATGTTTAAAGCTGCTGTTTTCTCCGCCCAGATCCTGACAGGAGAGGACTGGAACATGGTGATGTACGATGGCATTAAATCTCAGGGCGGCGTGAACTCTGGCATGGTCTTCTCCATCTTCTTCATTGTGCTCACGCTTTTCGGGAACTGTATCCTGCTCTTTCCCCGCTCTCGTTCTGCCATCGCGCAGGACTGCCGCGTGCTGGCAGTGGCCTGCAGATCACAAATGTGGCATTGGTGGGTAGGGCCAGCTCAGGTTTTCTGTAGGACTAGTGTGAGACATCTGGGGATGCTAAGCAAAATTGTAGCATGCTGGGATGTGCCTGGTCTGGGAGTGCTCAGACACTGGGCATTTTTTTTCGAATTTCAAATAAACACAACAATGAATAGAAGATCCATAATAAGCTTTTCAGCCAAGAAATATCGGACTAACAAAACCAAACAGCAAATCAAACAAACCTTTTAGTCTCACGCAACCTTTTTAGACAGCTCTCTTAATTATGCCCCTGAGTGTGATCTCTCTAGGCAAGCCCCACTCAGGTGTGGGAACTGAGGCTCTGGCTGTGGGTGTGGCAGCATAGACCGCCTGTAAGTCTGGGCCTGCCTGGGCATATCCCATAGTGGTGGGCGTGTCTCCTGGCTGGCTGCCAATGAAATCTGATCTTGCCACATAAATACATTAGTGCATCCCAAATATATTTTTATAATTTGTGACATTGTTAAAATTATAATTAAAAAATCTATGAGAAGGCAGGGATGTTGCAACCTTGAGCAAGGGACTTACTTGTTACTTTGTCTCCCTGGACAGAAACATGTCATGAAATAAACAGGTAATGATACTCTAAACCCAAGAGATTGGACAAGCTTGTACAAAAATATTTTTCCTGTTGTTCTCCTTAACCCTTCGCTTCAGACACTTTGCTAAATGTATTCTTGGCCATCGCTGTGGACAATCTGGCCAACGCACAAGAGCTAACCAAGGTAGGGTGCACCCTGGCCAAGGGTGTGTCCCACTCCCGCCCCAGAGGACACCCTGGAACCTCCTTATCTTCCCTTTCCTACTCCCTATGAAGGCAGTTCACAGACGTGTTATGTGTTGCACTTTTATGTGACTTTGGCTTTGCAGAATACCTTGAGCGTCTTCGGCTCACTACACGTAGATATTGTGGCTTCTCTGTCGTTTACCGGTCGTTACTTTACCCCCTTCCTTTGGGCTCCCCTTTCAGGAGGTGCACCTTCTCTGTCGTTTACCGGTCCTTACTTTACCACCTTCCTTTGGGTCTCCCTTTCAGGAGGTGCACCTTCTCTGTCGTTCACCGGTATTACCTTCCCCACTTTCTTCCTGGCAGGACGAGCAGGAGGAAGAGGAAGCGGCGAGTCAGAAGATTGCTCTTCAGAAGGCCAAGGAGGTGGCAGAAGTCAGCCCCTTGTCCGCGGCCAACCTCTCCATTGCAGCGTGAGTCCCTCGCCGTCTCTTCTTCTTGCGGTATTCTCCGGTTCAGTCCCACCCTGGCCGCCCCCTGCCTTAACCCAATCTACGACTCAACCCCGTGGTTGCCCCGTCCCCTGTCGAGGCAAAAACGTGGCTTTGACTCCGTCCTTTGAAATATAACCCAGGAAGAAAAGCTTCCTCTAGGGCCAACATCGTCTTGGTCCTGGCAGAGGCCCCCCAGGAGACTTTGCTATAAACACACTGTCTGGCCCTTCTAGGATCAATATGGTGCCCCTCTGACCTTCTCCCACCCCACCTTCATGGCCTTTACCTGGTTCGTGTGTTCCGACAGTTGGATTTTGTTTATTGTTGCATTGGTCTTTACCAAGCCCCAGCCATGTGAAGTGCGGGGAGGGCTAAACTAAGTTTTTTCTAGTACTGTAGTTTTAAACCTGTCCAGGAGTATGGGCTGCCCTCCCTATAACACAAATCACTGGGATAGACCAACTGTTGAGTAAGACAACTAACACTGTAATCATCTTTTGCCTTATCGGGGGAATTGGAATTTTAGATAGCATTGAAGATTAAAAGTATAAATCTTAACAGGAGGAATAATGCAACGCATGGGTACAATTCAAGTTCTAGTACATTTCCCTCTAAATCTTTTCACAGAACTACACTGTTCATCATGTTAGTTTTTCAGAACAAAAATACAAATTTGGCATTGAGCTTTCATAAGGACCATCCCAATATAATTTTCCTGGAATTTCCCTTACCAATCCCAATCCCACTTGAGGGACACTACATCAAGTGGGTATGGGGGTGGAATGTTCCCGAAGGGGAAAAGGGGTCCCATCAGGTCAGGAATCGGCCCGGTCGGGGGAGGCCGGGTCGAGAACAGCGGATACTCCTGGAAGTGTGCGTTTCGCGGTGGAGTTGCTCACTGTGTCGTCTCACACCCCCCTGTTTCCTCCTCAGAGTGACAGTAAGCACTGAGCGTCTCGACGCTACAGAACACTCTCTGGACTGGTATTTATTCATTTACTGATTTTTTAGTTTTTTTTTTTCCCTCCCAGCCTTCTTTTTCCTTTGCCATCTTCGCATTTCTTTCCTTCGTTTGTTTTGGTTTCTGTTTTTTGGGGGAGGGACGGGGCTTTGGTTCTGTTTGGGCCCCTGTTGGCTTTCATTGGCAGTCTTGGTGTAGCTGCGCTGGTATAGGCTAACAGTGGTAGAGCATAACGTATTACACAATGCCCTAGAATTCATAATTCAGACTTTTTTTTTGTTTGATTTGGGGTGGTGGGCGTGGTTTTCTCATTTTTGCTCTTGTTTTTCTCTATATGTTGGGTTTTTTGTACTCCCTGCATCATAATCATTAGCTCCGTGGCTTATGTCAAATTAGGGCTATCCTGGCCCCTGATTTGAGGAAGCGTTGTCATTGTTCATCGACTTGCGCTAGCTCTGCGTCATTGCTGTAGGCACAGTGAGGTGATCCTAACCCCCTCCCCTTTCCTATGTGTGATACCTCCCACCTCCCTGCCATCCTGTGGATCTAATGCGGTCTTACTCTCCTCCCCCCTACCTCTCTCTGTCTGTCTGTCACAATCCCCTTTTCTCTCCCCTCGCTCCCTGCAGTAAGGAGCAACAGAAGAACCACAAAGGCGCCAAGTCGGTGTGGGAGCAACGCACCAGCGAGCTGCGGAAGCAGACCCTGATGACCAGCAGGGAGGCGCTATACAACGAGCTGGACCCAGAGGACCGCTGGAAGGTGAGAATCTGCCGGGCTGCTAGACACATTGCCAGGGTAACCGTTTCCCCAGGACACTCTGAAATGTGTGTTTTGTGCTGCCGCCCCAGGTCTCCTATTCGCGTCACATTCGACCCGACATGAAGACCCACCTGGACCGGCCGCTGGTGGTGGACCCGCAGGAGAACCGCAACAACAACACCAACAAGACCCGGCCCTGTGACAGCGCCGAGCAGGAACAGCGGCTCAGCCAGCAGCGGGCCGAGGAGTTCCTCCGCAAGCAGGCCCGCTACCATGAGCGGGGTGGAGGAGGCGGGGGCGGAGGGGGCGGAGGAGGAGGTGGCCCTGGGCGCCCCTATGAGCGCTCTGACTCCGCCGAAGCCCGCCGGGGCCGCAAGGACCATGAGGCTGGCCCGCACAACCAGAACCACCACTCCCACCCGCACCCCGACGGCCCCGAGGACAGAAACAGGGACCCGCACCGGCGACACCAGCACCGGGGGCCGGCCGGCCGCACCAAGGATAGCGGCAGCGCCTCTCCGCGCGGGGACGGGGGCCCGCCGGAGCACCGCCGGCCCCGCCAACACCGCCGGCCCCCTGAGGATGAGGAGGGGGGTGGGGGCCGGGGTGGCAGGCACAGGGGGCCGGGAGAGGGAGGAAACAGGAGCCGCGGTCCGGAAGGCGGAGGAGACTGCGACCAAACGGACAGCGGGGAAAGGAGGCAGCGGCGTCATCGCCATGGCGCCCAGTCCACATACGAGAACGATGGCAAGAGGGACAGAGACAGGGAGCGGGTTCGACAGCATCGGGTCAGGAAGTGAGTACAGAGGGGGCCGAGTGGAGTGTGGGGGATTGATTATGGATTGAGTCCCTTATTACTCCACGCCATCCATCCTCTAGTAGATCTTCTGTGTTATTCTTCTACCTTCTATTTTCCCTGTTTTTCTTTTCATTCTTCTCATTCTCCCTGGTATTTTGTTTCCAGAGAGGGTCAGGGTAACGGCCCCAACCTGTCCACCACCAGGCCTATTCAGCAGAACCTGCCCAGGCAGGACAGCCAGTATAGCGAGGACATGGACAATGTGATGAACAGCAAGCTGGCCACGCAGCCTGCCACCACCCGCAACCACAACCACCCCAACTACAGCCCCTCCGCCCTGCCCAGCCCCGCCAACCACACCGGCAACCCTCCACTGCCCAACAGCGTCCAGAACGCCATCACCAAGACCCCTGTCAACAGCCCCCAGCCCACGGGGGGTAACCCCGGGAAGACCCCCGAGAACAGTCTGATCCTCACCAACCCGGCCTCCACCCCAGGAAACCCCGGCAACCCCGGCAAGACCAACGCCAAGAAGCCAGAGCACACCGCTGTAGACATGCCGCCCATGTTCCCTTCCAACAATGCCATCTTACAGGGTGAGGAGCCGGAGGGGGGTGAGGCCTCCTCCAAAGCCAACTGTATCTCCTTACATTTAGAGTTTGAGTTCTCTGTTTAAAGGAGTATTCAAAGCTTCCAAAGCACACAGATGCCCCCTACATGTCTGATTGATAACTGCTTGGTGTAGCCAACCAAAGAGAAGCTCTTCTGTAGTGTATCCATCTATGCTTTGTGTGTGAGAGGTGAGGCAGTATGCAAGGTGTCTTTAAGGTTCCTTCTGTTCTGTGTGATGGCGTTGAAATTGAGTCAGAACAATACCCAACCCCCGTCTCCCCTGCAGTGAATAAGAATGCCAACACGGATCCCCTGCCCAAGAAGGAGGAGGAGAAGAAAGAGGAGGAGGAGGATGACGAAAAGGGGGCTGAGGGCGGGCCCAAGCCGATGCCACCCTACAGCTCAATGTTCATCTTGTCCACCACTAACCCGTGAGCTATTGCGCTTGTAGCCAGTAGGTTGTAGGTTCACGTTAAAGAACGGGGCCCAGCTGTACGCCTGGACAGTGCGCTTAACCGTAATTGCTTCAGTAAATTTCCAGCTACAGAAAATAGTAAGACTAAGTCCCTGTAGATAACAGTGCCTGCCAAACAACACAATAATGTAATGAATTGAGTGTATGGTACGGTAAGCCTGTGTCACCCATGATGATTTAGTATTTCCCACTCTGAAGACCTTGATTGTCTTTTGCTGGTATGTAGTATGTAACACATACTGTGTATCTGAGGTATTTAAGAGCCGTGTGAATACGCACCACTCCCTGTGACACTGTGTCTATTGGGGGCAGGTTCCGGAGGCTGTGTCACTACATCGTGACGCTGCGTTACTTTGAGATGTGCATCCTGCTGGTCATCGCCATGAGTAGCATCGCCTTAGCCGCGGAGGACCCGGTCCAACCCGACTCACCCCGCAACAATGTGAGCCGGGCCTGTCTGTCTGTTCGTCCATGCGTCTGTCCGCCTGCCTGCATCGACCTTGGTTTCATTTATGCGTCGACCTGTTTCTTTTATTGTTTTTCTCACTCCTTGCAACCCACTGGCCTCTCCAAACAACGTCGATGTGATAATCTTTCACCTCTGCCATGCAGATCTCTGTGTCGAGTACTGTACTAACCGTTATTTCTGTATATGTAGGTACTGCTCGACTAAAATAAGTGACCACTACCTTTGTATACTAACTAGATACAGTTGTTTGTACTAACTAGCTAACAGTTGCCTCTTTAAACGGACATACTTCCTCCGTTATGTGCCTGTGTCGTGCTGGCCCTCTCTAACACTCGACTTTCTCTTTACAGGTCCTGCGTTACTTTGACTATGTCTTCACCGGGGTGTTCACGTTTGAGATGTTGATTAAGGTAAGGGTCTCCTCTCCTGCCACACCCTCAGCCCCTGCGTGGTCCAGGCTCAGGCTGGCTTTGAGCCCGGGCCGGCTCCACGGAAGCACTTGTGGTGTGTAATAAACTGTGTTCGGTGCTCTGTGTGGTGTATTCTGTGAATCGGGGGTTTATCGCATGATAAACCACTGTACCGTGGAGAGCATCTTTGTGTTGTTTGTAACACTGACAATAATTAGGTGCGTGAAGCCGGAATGTTACAAAGACTATGTGCTGGTTTTTGTGCAGTGTTTGTCATGTGATATATGTTTGGTTTTTGGGTATGGGAGCCGCATGTTTTTCTGTAACATTCTGTGAATTGGGCTTTCTATTTGAGCTGACATGTGACATTGTGATCTCTGTGGGGTGATTACTGAGAGTGAATTGATTGCATGGCCCCAGGTAATATATAGGCAATATGGGCGCTGTTGGCAGCAGAAAGGGGTCCTTGGCCGATGAACAATGTGTTTTTTGTAGAATGTGTGCGGCTTGGCGGCAGGTGCAAGGCTGTATAATGTTGATGTGCAGCGTGAATGATTTGTCTGCGTAATGGCCAGTGGATCTTAACTGTTCGTCGTGTTTCTCGCTGACTTGCGTGACCTTTGTTGTGCTGTTCTGGATTTTGCCATGGGCTATAAGTCTTACAGTGGGACATTTTCACTGGTTTCACCAGTTTTGGCGTCAATTTTCTGTGCTGGTTGTGATGGGTGTTTGTGGGACGTTTTTTTGGATGCGACTTTGCTCACCACCCTGACGTTGTCTCCGCGTTGCAGATGGTGGACCTGGGTCTGGTCCTACACCAAGGCTCCTACTTCCGAGACCTGTGGAACATCCTGGACTTTATAGTGGTTAGTGGTGCACTGGTGGCCTTCGCCTTCACGTAAGTGTCACGCCCGGATACTCTTCCCACACCCTCCTGCCTGCCGCCTAGTCTGCCCCCTGCTGGCCCCAGTGCCACGGTTCAACCCTACTGACATCACAGAGCCCAGTCCTTTCTGTGTCTCTCTCTGCTGTCATTTGTCATTCTCCTTCTTCATTCACTGACCCCTCCTGTTCTCCTCTTTAACAGTCTTTGTCTCTCAGGCTCTTTCCACTCTGTCAGGGAAAAGGCCTCTCTCTCTCTCTCTCTCTGTCTCCCTCTCGCTCACTAACTCCGACAGATGTGCGGGACTGCCCTCTCAGTCTGTCGCTCGGCCTCTCTCCCTCTCTCTCCCCTGGGGCTCTTTTACAGTCTCGCTCTCTCTTCTGGGGAAGCGCTGGTCCCCCACGCTTCTGTCTCTGTGGCTCGCTCCGGTCCTCCCGGCCTTTCCCCCGCCGTCCGGAACTCATCCTTTCCAGTCCATCCCCAAGCCCCCATCCTACCCATCAGCCCTCGCGTCAACCATCCTGCGTCAGCAGCCGCCACTCGCCAACCCCCCCCCCCCCCCCAAAAAACCCCCAACTCAACCCCAAACCCTCGAAGCGACCACCTCAGCGATTGGCCGATCCACGGCTCATTTCCGTGTGGGTGACGACCCCAGGCACCTTTAACCCTTTAGTGCCCAGGCAAGTTCTGGAGCAGCGAGCCGCGGCCTTGCCGGAGCAGGTATTTCAGCCTCCTTCCTCTGCACGGCTTGGGGAGCCTGACTTGGAGAAGGGGGCCAGGCGTGGGCTGGGCTGGGTTAGCCGGGGATTAGGCGACTCAAGGTGGAATGACTCTCTCTAGATGCTCAGATATGTGAAACAGACTATATGTGCCTGTGCATGTGCGTATGCGGAAATGCCCCTTAGTACCTCCTGGTCCAACATGCGCTTGCCCCATGAATCATGTGCGGGTCGGCAGGAAAGATACCAGGCAGATAATGTGTTGTGATGCATTCAGCCTGTGGCAGAAACATGTCAACCGTGTTCTCTTTTTCCAGGTACTCGCTCTCGAACGGTAAAGATGCTTACGTGTGCTATGTCTCACACATAAGCAGACACACACACACACACACATGACCTCACGCGGCGCTCTTTCCTCTTCCTCCCATGGCACACGTGTACTCCTGAACAGGGAAAAAAAGAATGGCTGCAAGCGCTCTCTTTTTTGGCCATGATGGAAATAGATGAGGTTGCGGGCAAGTTGCCGGCAATGTCATTTATTGTGTCATTTGAGCGACAGCACTGATGAGTTATGGGACATTGATTCTTTTTCAACATTCCATGGCACTGTATGCGTCTCCTTTAACGGCAGCTGGTGATGGAGTCACAGACTCACCTCATTCACGCTCCACCTTTAATGGCAGCTGGTGATGGAGTCACAGACTCACCTCATTCACGCTCCACCTTTAATGGCAGCTGGTGATGGAGTCACAGACTCACCTCATTCACGCTCTACCTTTAATGGCAGCTGGTGATGGAGTCACAGACTCACCTCATTCACACTCCACCTTTAATGGCAGCTGGTGATGGAGTCACAGACTCACCTCATTGACGCTCCACCTTTAATGGCATGTAGTGATGGAGTCAAAGACTCACCTCATTGACGCTCCGCCTTTAATGGCATGTGGTGATGGAGTCAAAGACTCACCTCATTGACGCTCCAACTTTAATGGCAGCTGGTGATGGAGTCACAGACTCACCTCATTGACGCTCCACCTTTAATGGCATGTGGTGATGGAGTCAAAGACTCACCTCATTGACGCTCCACCTTTAATGGCAGCTGGTGATGGAGTCACAGACTTACCTCATTGACGCTCCACCTATAATGGCAGCTGGTGATGGAGTCATAGACTCACCTCATTGATGCTCCACCTTTAATGGCATGTGGTGATGGAGTCACAGACTTACCTCATTGACGCTCCACCTTTAATGGCAGCTGGTGATGGAGTCACAGACTCACCTCATTGACGCTCCACCTTTAATAGCATGTGGTGATGAAGTCACAGACTCATAGAACTGATGTCTGATTCAGCTCTAAGATTGGATTAATGAATGGATTGCACGGCACCACGGAAACCAAAGGGTGTGGCTCTGAAACGCTTAACTCCAAATGCTTTTTTCTTAGCTTTGTCAGCATATGGAATTGTTTCTAAAACGACTGACGTGTGGTGTTGTCATCAGATATGAGTATCTCGTTTCTTCCTTTGGCCATTCAGTTGCTCTCTTTGTCCTGTATTATCAATGCACAGCATTTTGTGAGTTCAGACTTTAAGTGAGCGATTTTAAGTGGTCATTAAAGAACAAGGATGGAGACCGCTGACCTGGACCGAGGAAAATGTGCCAGATGCACAAATACATAGCATATATGAGCAGATGTGAATGGCTGTACGGTAGATATGTACACACACGTAGGAGCCTATTGAGGCCACCTGGTGTAATTGTGTAGTAGTAGGTTGCGGTAGGCCAAAAAAGAATCATCCTCTCCAGCGTGTTTTCCAAAGGTGACTCCCCTCCTTCTCTCCCTGGCTATCTGCCCGCTCCATCTGTAGCTGCCTGGGCTACGGTATTCGGGTGTGGGGTTTGGAGGTGCTGAGCTAGAGGGTGCAGACGGTGGCCCAGGGCAGGAAGAGAGCGTGCTCCAGGGGGCCTGGGTACCTGCTTCTTGTTTCCGTGCTGTGTGTGTGTGTGTGTGTGTGTGTTATCACTGCTCCACTGGGGGGGGCTGCTGACACTTACATAACTGTTGTCTCTTTCTGTGTTGGGCCTGCGTTTAAAATCACTGGCACACAGACATCCTGTTAAGGCCCACTTCCACTGAAAGACTTGCGGATCCCGCCAAGCCAGTCCCATTCCATTAGACCGCAAAGGCCGGAAAGGCACGCTCTGGAGATTTAGACCGGACAATAATTTGATTCGGGGAAATCAAACTGTAAAATAGATAGACGTTCCTTTGCCTGGCAGCCTCATTCATCGTGTTTTGATAAACGCACGATCGAATAAGGGCTAAGTTTATTGTTTAGTCTGCGGAGAAAGTATTCCATCCATCAAACTGCATGTTGCACAGCTTAACGGCTGATGCCAGATGTCTTGTTAGGGTTTGTTTTGGCTGGATGCTGACAAACTGGGCACAGGAGAAGCAGGTACCTCTGTGGATGCAAATTATATTTAACTTGAGTCTGTTTGCACACGTGTGTGTGTGTGTGTGTGTGTGTGTGTGTGTGTGCTTGTGCGTGTGTCTGTTTGCACGTGTGTGTGTGTGTGTGTGTGTGTGTGTGTGTGTGTGTTTGCCCATGTGTCTGTTTGCACACGTGTGTGTGTGTGTGTGTGTGCTTGTGCATGTGTCTGTTTGCACACGTTGCGTGTGTGTAGATTGGTTGGTCTGGTTGAACCCGTCAGTCCCAGAGGTGCTGTGACACTCCTCCTGTGCGCCTGTTTGTAAGTCTCTGGAGCCGTGCGTTTCCCCATCCATATGAAAAATGCCCAGACCTGAGCTTGTGTTACGGACAGGGGAACTTCTCCTGGTTGAATTTGCTTTGCAGTTTGTTCACTGCACCAGTAGCACATGATGATTCCAACGAGTCCCAGTGAGTTCATTTCATAACTGGCTCATTTGAATCTCTGCTGTAATCCGCTTTCAGTGAGTATAAGGTACTTTTTTTTGTAATTGCCAAGGAATCCCGTTGGGATTCTATAGAGGACTCTAAAACAGCTGGTTGCGTGGATACTGTGGCCCAGGACTTTAGCACTACTGGTTCACATAGCCCTTGAACGCTGGTCTGCGTGCCGCGTTTCATGGTGGAAAGCGGTGTTCGCTGACATAGTGCGAATCCCCACCTCAGCTTTGGCATCAGGGAGCGTCACATGTGCGTCAGCTTTTGCACAAGTGCGTCTTTTAGCCCCCAGACAGCTGTGGGAAGGGTTCAACAGAAAAAGATATCGGTGCAGCTCTGGAGAGGAACACAGATAAAATATATCGGTGCAGCTCTGGAGAGGAACACAGATAAAATATATCGGTGCAGCTCTGGAGAGGAACACAGATAAAACATATCGGTGCAGCTCTGGAGAGGAACACAGAGTGAACTAGGGTACTATTTTGGTTCGCACCAGTAGGGTCAGGAGAGGAAGGCAGGCAACTGAGAATTGCTTTGTCTACCACTGTGAATACAGAGAGGCCTAGAGGAAGTTGAAGTTGGCCATTAACGATAGCTGAGCGGTTCTAATGCAGCCGAAGGTCGGGTATCCCAGATAGATTGTGCTAACTGAGGACATCCATTTTGGATCTAAGAAAGCAGGTATCAGTGGCAGACTGTCTCATCCCTCTGTTCAGAAATCTTCCTGCACATTGAGCTAACGTCAAATCCCCTGTTCCATCTCACTGTGCTTCAGTTCTCCATCGGCAGATCTGTTAGGAAACAGGCCATGGGAGGTTCGGGGGAGGAGGGGTCGGGGGGGGGGGGTGTTAACCAAAACGCCGGCATTTTTTTTGTTTTCCTTTCTCTCTCTGTCTTTCATATGTATGTTTCTCCTGTGTCCAGACGTTCTCCTTTTTCCTGTCTCTTCCTCTTTCCTTCTTTCTCTCCTCCGCCCCCTCTTCTGTCTGTCTGTCTGTCTCGCTGTCCCTGATCCTCTCTCGTCTCTCCGCCTGGCCACCGCTACAGGAGCAGCGCCCGGTAAAGTTGCCCTCTTTCTTGCTTTCTCTTGTTTTTCTCTTCGATCTCGGTTCCAAACGGCTTTCCTCTCTTTCTTTTTTTTTCTGGTTGTCCGTCCGTAACTGTGGGCTACGCTCCCCCTCCCTGTTCCCTCTGTCCGCTGGTCTGCCTGTGGATCAGCACCCGCAGAGCTTAATTAGAACTCTCCATCTCTCCCAGCACTGTACCGCATTGCATTGTCATTCACAGAACATCTAAAGGGTGCCTGGTGGTGCAGAGCAGTGCATAACAGTGTAATAATGCCTGATATTACTTCATAAAACCTCGCAATGTTTCATACAGCTGCGGAACGGTGGAAGAAAGATTCCCGTCCAGATTAGAAGTGCTTGTGCATTAGTTTTAACATCCTGATGGAGTAATGACCAGCGCGCTCAAAGCCATAAGAGATTAATGTGAACGGGAAAGGGGAAGCAGATGGAGTGAGTGGTTGAATCGGTGAATCATAAAGATCACCAGCAAGGAGCAGGCGGACTTCCAGCCTTACTGCAGCCTTCCCGGGCCCCTGCATCTGGAGTCACAGCTGTGCGATTCGGGCAGCCCCGGGCCCCTTGGGAGGGCGAGGAAGGGCGAGCTGGCGATGACCTTTGACCCATGGATGTGAGACGTTCAGTGGCAGCTTTTTGAAATGACCCTTTTACTTCATGGAAAGAAGAAGACTTAGATGTGCATCAGTGGGTGCGAATCACATTCAAATTGAGAATTCAAAACTGAGAACAAGACACAGCATATACTGCCCTGAGACAGGATGGAAACCAGTAAAGCTTTTGTTCAAAAAGATGTTCATATTTTGTTTTGGATTTGTGTAGGAAATTCAGATGGGCCCAGGAACTTGGGTCACCGATAAGTAATTACCTGCACTCAACACACCTCTCCTAGGGGCTTAGACCTCCATCCAGGAAACCGAAGAGGAAGGGCTTGTCTCAAGTCAAATGTCTCAGCCGTTCAGCAAGACAAACGAACGTTTGCAAAGAGAGGCCTTTCTTTCCATGGCAAAACAAAAATTTCCCCTTTGTTCAGCCTTTTATTTTTCATGTAATCAAAAAAAAGAAAGAAAGAGGTTTGGCTGGGTATTTCACCTGTGAAATGCCTGCAGATGTTTGTCTGATCAAATGCTGTTGAGAAAGTCAATGAAACCTGCTGAGTTTGTCTGGAGGCTGAAGTGGGGCACACCTGTTCACTGTCAGCCAGCCGAGCTGAAGTGTGCATTCACAGGACTGCTGGAGCAGCATGCACCAATCAGTGTACCAGAGTATGGTTTCAATACAGCATGAGGGTCCATCGTTTGAGCGCATTGTGAAATGCGTACATTTAACAGTGTAGCACAAACTTGATTCTGCTTGCAAATGGCTAATGCACTGTGAACTATTTAGACACTAGTAATGTTATAACACTGTTATAACACTAAAAGCATGGTACACCCTGCTACCCCACACCCACTTCTCGCCCACTCTGACTGAGTGTTGTTTTCTGACTGGCCTGCAGAGGGAGCAGTAAGGGGAAAGACATCAGCACCATCAAGTCTCTGCGAGTGTTGAGGGTCCTGCGTCCACTGAAGACCATCAAACGTCTGCCTAAACTCAAGGTACTCCTTTATACTGTGTGATGAACATTTTGTCCCTCTGCAGGCTGTGTTTGACTGTGTGGTGAACTCTCTGTCCCACTGCAGGCTGTATTTGATTGTGTGGTGAACTCTCTGTCCCTCTGCAGGCTGTGTTTGACTGTGTGGTGAACTCTCTGTCCCTCTGCAGGCTGTGTTTGACTGTGTGGTGAACTCTCTGTCCCTCTGCAGGCTGTGTTTGACTGTGTGGTGAACTCTCTGTCCCTCTGCAGGCTGTGTTTGACTGTGTGGTGAACTCTCTGTCCCTCTGCAGGCTGTGTTTGACTGTGTGGTGAACT
>JAOYSI010000017.1:347151-362225 GCA_025775065.1 Hiodon alosoides | reverse complement strand
CCCCCCCCCCCCCCCCCCCCCCCCCCCCCCCCCCCCCCCCCCCCCCCCCCCAGGTCCGCATGGGGGCGGCACTTTTGACTCTGTCTCCGCCCACTGCACCGCCTTGTGCACTGCCTCAACCCAGAAAAGACGAAACACAAAGGAAAAAAAAACGGGGGGTGGGGTGGGGGGGGGTTTGGGAAGAACACTTTCTTCAGTAATTCTTCTAATTCTACTGCTTCTCCTCCTCTTCCTCCCTCTTCTTCTTCTTCAAAACATCGGAGCTTGATTATTCTGTTGCACCCGTTCAGCTTTGTTTGAACTCTTAGAGTAAAATCCCGTGGAATCCTGCATGATTGATACAAAAAAAAAGTATATATATATAACAAAGAGAAACTTTACCGTACGAGAGAGGAAATACTTCCTTGATGCTTTTCTAAGTCTGCAGAAGTTCTCTCTCTCTCTCTCTCTCCCCCTCTCTCTCCTGTTGCTAGTTCATCTCTAACTGTGTCCGGGGTAAATAGCAGTTGGTGGATGAAATGCCCATGAAACTCATGAAACGAGAACACATCATTAATTTCTATCTATTTACGGATATCTTATTTGATTTTACTTAGTATATATATATATATATATATTTTACATTCTACACCAAAATGCCAATAAACAGCCAATGACATATTCTTTTAAAAGCTAATAGTTTAAAATTGTATAGGTAAAATACATTTTATTTAAATGAGAATAACTGTATGAATAGTTCTTGACTGGGGCTTATTATCATTGCCAATTATTTATGCTCCTGTCGAACTCAGAACTATTCACACATGCACACAAACACACATCAAGATGTAGCACTGAAGGTCACTGCCCACTATGACTTTTATCTTACACTATAGCACAACGGTACAATGTGCAGAGACCTCTGTGTCTCAGTACCAAATAACCTTAATCAAAGCACCATGGAGAGACCGGTTTATTGTCGGATCCGTGCCACATCTATGCCCGGCTTGGCTCCAATAGTGTGAACAGGTGTGAAACTCCCCCCTAAACCAGATCTGTGCTTCCAGTCTCCCATCATTCTGCTAAAGAGAGAGAGGGAGAGAGGGAGAGTTTGTGTGTGTATGTGTGTGCGCGCGCGAAGCAGGGTTAAAGGGAGGAAAACTCCACTTAAAGGGTTGATTTGTTTATTAACAGTGACAGTGGTTCTGTAATCATGATGATGCTTGTGATGGTGAGAGAGAGAACCTTTGTATATTTGTTTAATGTTTCTTTTTTTTAAGTCTGCTTTGTTCACACTGTTTCCCCACCTTTGTTTTTATGTTTTTCGATTGGGCCCTGGGGCCGACAGGAGGTGGAGCTCAGTGGGACAAGGGTATTGTGGGACTTGCAGTTTCCTGTGGTGTAAGCCAGTTCCTGCCTCCAGGTCAGGGGGTCTCCAACTAAGAAGGGCCGTAGGGTTGTTAAAAAACAGTCAGAGCAGACAACCAAACAGGACATGGATTAAAACCTGGAAAGAACAGAGGTCACACTAAAGATGTATTCGATGAGTCTCATCCTCAATCCAATTAGACCACGAAACGTTGAATGTCTCCGTCTCACCCTTTATCACAGGGCTGGGCATACATGTATGTGGTCTACAGAAGATCCCAATACATAATGTATCCATGATAGGAAGAACAGGTACACATAGCTAATTGAAAGGGGTGTGGAGGCAGTGAGCGTAAGTCACAATCGGGAATTTCTGGAAATTCAGTTACGAACAACAATGAAAAAACGGATTCTCAACCGGTTCTCAACAATGGAGTTGTGAAAGCGGATGGTTTTTTGACACTCGTTCCCTCTGGAAACGAATGGACAGCAAACGTTTTCAGTGACACAACAGTGGTCATGCCCACATTTCCTCTCGTACTCAGGATGTTGTGTGTGTTGCCAAGACCCAGTATTAGGGAGGAGCCACCTCCTTCATATAAATATATATTATTACTTATCAGCCTTTTTCAGTTTTCTCAAAAATATGCAGTTGAATTAAAAATGAGATGAATGAGAGATGAGAACCCCATACATCTGCTGTCCAGTCGGTGGTGCTGTTGTGCGTTTGAGAGGTAAAATTAGAACCCCGTATTTTTGCTGTCCAGACGGTGGTGCTGTTGTGCATTTGAGAGGTAAAATGAGAAACGGAGCTCCTCTGCAAATTAGTGATTGGGCCCGTCGCCGCTTCTCAAAACCCGCCTTAAGTTCAGTCCGGCAAACGGGAGCAGGGCTAGGCGACCCCCCCAACCCAGGAAGGGTCCACTCTGTTCGAGACGTGTAACACAGCCAAATGGCCTGCCCAAGAGGAACAGCGACTGGGCATTATTCGGACTGGGACCCTCTTCTGTGCCCCCGATAGACCCAACCAACATATGCATTTTTTCCCCATCTCTGCCTTTCTCAATAAGCCTGTGAGGAGCCACGTTCCACATTAATGACAACGTCACCGCCTTGGTTATTATCATTATCCCTGAGTATTATCTCCGCCTTTAAATCTCTCTCAATGTACACTACAGCTACCAGCCTATGGAGTTTATTCTATAGATATAGCCAGTATAGGACAGCACAGTTAAAGAGCACAGATATATTTTAGATTTTGCTGCGTTTCTTTCACCATAGTCATTTCACTGTAACTGTGTTAAACTCTCATGCAGTATTGCTCTATAGATTACTCATCGTAGACATAGATACACTCTTGGTGTCACACTTCATACTTCTGCGCAAATCGCACAGTCCACACACTTTCAGTAGCTCATTGCTGTTTCTGCTATGTCCGTGTGTGTGTGAGAGAGAGCGTACGCACGTTTGGGGGAGTTTATGGAAGAAGTGGAGTGCGTGTGAGGAATTACTACTATAAGATTTAGTGAATTTGTGGTTTGGTCATATTGTGAGTAGGTTAATAGATTGTTACGAACAGCTGATCGGCCAGCCATAGCCCTTCACGTGATAATTGGTTCATCTGGGGTCCATAAGCATGTTTTAGAAAGGCACTTCTTGTTGTTTGTTAAATTGCGCTGCAAATTTTCTCTGTTGGCCAAATGTTTTGTATGGGTTGCTGAGGAGCTCAGAACAAAAATTTTAACTTTCTCTGCCTCGCTTGTGAGAACAATTTTGAGAAGCATTGGCACGTAAAATCGTTCCAAATCGATAAATAAAAATTTAAAAAACCCCAATAATGTAACAAGGGCTTTTCTGGAACAGATTTGAAAATGTGCCAGATTTTCCACAAGACATCCTCGTATAGGCCAAAATGTCAGGACAGTCCGGCGGATCAGCCGCTGTGTGGTTGTGCTGGGGAGATGGCCCCGAACCGGCAGCCATGAGAAGTAAAGGCAGGGCACATGGGGAGAAGGGGAGGGCCAGAAATGGCCTAAGCTGGACTAGCCTGGGATCCAGTTTCAGTGTTTTCATTTCCCATCTCCCGCTCCTTCTCCGTGGTAGGATGGGAAGCTCGGTTTTTCGGCTTTCTTCCGGTGAACAGGGTGAGGACGGAGTCATTGGACTGGACTGTGAGATAATCTTGGGTGTCTGTTGTTGTGTGTGAGTTTAAAAGTACATTGTACACCAGTGCCTTACACTGTCTAATGAAGTAGTCTCACCCCTCACGTAGACTTGTTAATTTTCAAAGTATATAGTCAAGTGAAGTGTTGGGGCATAACCTAGCGCAGGGTATTCTGTCCCATGTTACTTTTTTGAATGCTACAATCCCCAGTGCATCCTGTCTCTCTCTCTCTCTTTCTCTCTCTCTTTCTCACTGTCTGTCTCTTTCAATCTCTGTCACATCCTGGTTAGATTATTAAAGATGTAACTAATGTAAGGGTCTGACAGTGGCAGAGTCTGGGGGATTTTCTGTTGTTTTGTCGCCGGTTGTCACTGGGTCTGGGGAAGGCGGAGGTTGCGTATTATGGGTCTGTCATCTTTCCCTCTGTACATTTTGTTCTGTAACTCCTGTCTATATCAACCATAAACCTCCAGAAGCCATGTCCGTGTCCATTCTCTTCGCTACTCCACCGTCCTTTGTCACTCCATCTCCGCCTCCTCCATGTGTCACCGTCACACTGTCCTTCTGATTCCTCAATGTCAGCGTCACAGAGGGGCACTGTAACATATCACAAGAGAGCAGAATTTATAGAATTATATTTATTTTTTTTGTATAATTTTTCCTCCAAAAAATATGTCCCATGACAATACTAGACAGATTATATCCTTAGATCATATATGTAAGACTCTTAGTCCTGGATGTGATTAAGGTCCATTCTCTAGGCGATGGTGTGGATTTAGTGAGTTCAACTGACTGCCTCTGATCATTAGCCATCAGTGTTAAGATCAGGTAAGTGGCCTTTTAAGGCCTCAACACACTATCACCAGTGAGGTCATTCACTCAGCAAAGGTTTAAATGACTTAATTATGAGCTGAGGTAGGGAGGCGCGTGTGTGTAAATGTGTATGTGTGTGAGTGTGCATGCGAAGGGGCACTAAAGACCATGTTTTCAGTGGGGAAAAGAAGCAAACGATTACGTATCCTTGGTATGCGGGTGGCGTGTTTTTATATTTGTGTTCGTTTGCTTTTTAACAGTGATTGTGAATTGCCAAGTATGTGAATTGGTATTTTGTGGAATATTTCAGCACGTGCGATCACCAGTTGTCGGTTGTCGATGTGCATGAGTTTCGGTGTGCCTGCGTCAGGGTGAGAGTGGCGCGGTTGCGTCCGTCTTGCGTGCCTTGTTCACGTGCGAGAGCGACTGTCACTGTCACCACAGAACTGCGAAGGCCCCTCGTCTCCCCCATCACCATCGCATCCTGACCACACCATCAACCTCACATCAGTTAACATAGGATAAATAACGGCACAAATAGGTCTAAAACAGTGTAGGCACCGCTATGGAGAAAAACAAAAAAGAGAAATAAAAATATTTTAATTACAAAAAAAGACCAAAAAAAGTAAAGTATTTACTTCCAGAACTGCATGTGCATCGTGCATGCCAAAGCGTCGGATAAACAGTCATCTTCAGGAATAAAAACAATAATATGAATTTAAAGAAAAAAAAATATATAAATATAGATAGATGTTTTTAAAGCAACATGTTCCTTTTTTTCTCTTCTATTTTTAAAAACAAAACAAAAAAAATATTAAAAAGACAAAAAAAAAAAACAAAAGAGCAACATGACTTTTGGTGAGAATCAAAGGTGTTTTGTTTGTTTATATTGTCAGCTGTTCACTGCGACTTGGAGGGGAGATGAGACACTTCAACACCATGTCTAGGACATTAAAATAAAAAAATACACAAATAAAAAAAAATTTAAAAAGTACTCCTGCGGACAAAGAGGATAAACACATTGAAATGAAACTGAAACTGAAACTCCCTCCTTGGTGATGTGTTGAAGCAGGAGCTGCCTGAACTTGATGATGTACCCATTTACTCTGCCTACGGAATCTCTTTCTCTCTCTCTGTCTCTCTTTCTCTCCGTCTGATATTTCTGTCTTATCTCACAGCTATTTCTTACCAGTGCATTTTGTAATTCCAGACAGAATTCTTCCTAATGAACCTGAATAAAACCAGAGAGAATGCATTCTTGTCTGCCTACAGTTTCCTTTCTCCCCCCACCCCCCCGCTCTTTCTCCGCCTCCTCCTCCTCCTCCTCGTCTTCTTTTTTGTTTTACACGCTCTTTATCGCCCTCCTCTTGGCGTGACGATGGACCATTGAGCTTCCACAGTGGGTCGTAGAGCAGGGATCGGCTTGGAGAGGCAGGAGTACAGATATGATCCGAGATGTTCAGGGGGCTCACAAGTCACACTTCATAGCGCCGCCTGTTGCGTCATTTGCACCAGATGTACATTAGAAAGCTATTGCAGAGTAACAAGAGCACTGGAAAAAATAATAATAATAATTAGAAAAAATATATACAATCTAACAGAATAGTTGGCCGCTGAGGTGTTTAAAGCAACACTGTTACAGACAGATTTTAAAAAGCATGATAATAAGGGTCCAATGACCGACCAGGCCTGTACTGACAAGTTTAAGAGGTGACAGAGGAGTATTCTCGGGTGACATACTGAGTCATGGGACTGGTGACTCTCTCTAAAGTGAAAGATTACTGGCTTCTGGTGTCATCTTTTCCGATCTTGGCCACAAAACTTCAATCAGGTTTCCCCTTTTTTTGTTGGCTCTAACTTATCTCGCCTCATCCTGAAACTCACACCCTCTTCCTGCCTGTCATACTCATTCTCTTCCTGTTCGATCTCTTGTCACTCAGCTCTTTCTCACCTTTTCCCCTCGTCTTTCTCCAGCGAACATACCGCGAGAGGGATATGCTATGCGTTGTCATTTTAAATGTTTTTTAAACGGTTATGTTCAAATCTAGCTTCCACTCTCCCAGATGTGCGGATGTGTGAAATCCCCTGTCCTCCTCCTGTTATACAAATACCCTTCCGCTCACACATTCCACCGACTACCTCACTTCCTGCTTCCTTCCCACATTTCCTCCCACACCCCTCCGCTGAGACACAGCACGCCCAGACCCGATTAGCACGCCATTTAAACTATCACACAGCCAGCTTTCACGTTTTCTCTCCGAGTACGTTACGAGACACTCACCAATTATGTCATTGCCGGAAAAATAACGCTATGAACTTACCCTCTGCCGAAAACTTTTTAATAATTAATATATATATTTTTTTAAATAATTTTTACATATGTTTCTATTTATCCCACCAATGACATCATTAGTGATAAAAGGTTTGCTTTTAAGTCATACCATCAAATAACATAATACATTAGTCCTGCCCTCAAACTTAAGATGACTGCATTTGATTACACGTTCAGAGGGCGTATACTACTATATAATAAAGCGTATCTAGTGTTTCATACGAGAAGAAAACATCACGGTTGAATAGTAATTAAATGCTACGTAATTTTTTATCATTGTACTAAACTCATTTTCTTACCAAAGGTAATATAGAAACCACTAAATTACTCAGTGCGCTTACTGAAATTTGGGCTAATGAAACCTAATTTAACCAAGGTTTAGAAGCACACGCCTTGTTCTCTCACTGTTTGTCAGCCTGATTTTGACACCCTTCCCCCCGTTTCTCGGTCAGCTTGCAGGAGTCCCCTATCAATCAAGGTCACCTGATCAGTGTTAGTAGCGATTGTTTAGAAGCTCTCACGTACCCCCGCCCCACCCCCAGCCACGGTTGTAATCCCCAAGTCCCCACATGTGTACGTGCGTTACACCAGTCCCATCGTAGCGTCCTTTTGGCTATTTTGGATGAGAATAGAATGGAAGCACTTAAAATGACATATTATAGGGGCTAAACTCTTCCGGGGCAGTACAACGTCTGCTTGTGGAACAGAAACACACATTTAGCTTATTTTTTTAACATAAAGCAGAGGCAACATATGTTTTGAGTGTATCGAAAATGTGAAAGGAAGGATCAGGGCCCCTCTACATTAATTTAATCTACAATTTGAACCATTGATTTAAGAAAAAATATTTACTGAAAACATGAAGAACTACCGTAAAATAGTTTGCATATTGTATACTTATAATTACAATGAAAATATAATTACGTAGCTTAGTTACCGAATTCGTGAGTGGTAAGAAATAAAAGACCCGGTTTAAATAGGTCTACAGTATATTAAGAAAACATGCGCGAGAATAAGAAAATGGGGAGGGAAAACAGCAGTTGTCATATTTTTTTTTTAAAAACTTTATTTAACTGAGGTATTTGGAAAAACATTGCAAATGAATACATTAGAAGTAGCTTAGTTAAACAATATACAGTAAACTTTCTCTATGCCTTTGCATAAAAGTCTCATTGCATTCCGTAGACAGCGGAAACTCACACCACCGTCTAGTGAATAAGTAGCTGCCTGCATAAGTAAGTAATAAACTCCGTTGCTCAGCAGTATATTGGCGGGTTGTCGTGCTACCCTAAAGTTTTTAGCACCGTCTAATCTTTGTTTACAAGTTCGTTCGGGTTTTGCGACGACTGCCCACGTCAGCATAATGTCGTCCCGATACCTGGTCCCGTCACGGAAATTTGTGGATCCACCCTCCAACCACAAGTGCACTCCGGAGTGCGGAAGTTTATTATCCCTGATTATGAGTCACTGGTATAAAGAAATCGTATCGCATTTCCCTTCGCAGCTGATTGCACAGCGCGCTGTATGGTCTTTTTTGAGTTGGGAAAAGTTCGACCTGATGCGTTTCTTCAGTTGCAACTCAAATTCAAGAGCCAGGATTTTCTTGGATTCTCCTCTCCCGCTTCATAGCAGTCTCACAGTGTCACTTAGCTCCAGAGAGCCAGCGGTTTCTAGGGAAATGAGTTAGGGTTTCCCCCCTTCTCCAAAAACCAAGGCGTTCCAGTTCGCCTGTGCGCCGACCGGAGTCTCCATATATAATCTATATATAACTGGCCATATAGGTACCAACTCAGAACGCCGCTATTGGCCGGGATATCGACAAGGAGGTCAAGGAATCGCCTATTCGGCAGCAGTTCACAGTACTGTTCCTCAGTACCCCGTTCCGAACGACCGGTCTCTCCTCGTCCGTGTCCATTCTCGCCCTCTTGCTAGGCAGGAAGTCGGGCTCAGTTGCCGCCTTGCATCGGCGTTTTCTAGAGTGGCGGTCATTTACCGTGGGGTTGCAGTTCTCCTTGTCCTCCCGGGTCCTCGCACAGCTATTCCGCTGTAAACTGATTTCGCCATCGGATGGCTGTTTCGTTTGGGGTGAGGCAGAGTTCTCAAACGCAGCGGCGCCAGTGTCCATTACTTCTTTAGTCGTTGGTTGCTGTGGGACGGATAGAGCTGTGGCGGGTTGTTCCTCGGTCTCGCAAGCTATGCGGGCTGTGTGGTAGATGTCCCGGGCAGTCCTCATTACAAGTGAGAGTAATAGGCTCCGGTGAAGCCTAAGTCCACCCCGCTGACTGCGCGAGGTGTACAACTTGCCCAAAGCCTGAACCATGATCCTCTTGGCCTCCGCGCTCACATCCATTATTGTGTTTTCGTGGTTATTTTAAAAAATCACGTTAAGATTTTTTCGGGATAGCACTTTTTTTTTTAAAGTTGCCCCGACTTTTACTTAAACACCAAAACGTGTATATTAATCTTCCGCAGACTTTTAGAACTTGTTTCCCTCCTCCGTTTGAAACGGGCACATAAGCGTTTCCGAGCTCTGAGGCGGCATTTTATCCCAGCGCTGACGTCAAAGACCTACACTCCTCTGACATTGACAACAACGCTCCGCCCAGGCCTCGCCCTGTCTACTTTCAGCTATTATATCTTATTAGAGCCGTACTTGGCAAATGTTGAAATGATGGTTGTACATCGAATATATGTGTGGTTGTGCTAAATTGGTTAAACAAGTTACACGCACGTTTATACATGATGAATGGTGTATGACTCGGACTACAATCGGATTTATACCATAAAACGATCGACGTGATAACCTTAGTATTTAGTGAGCGTACTCCCTAATCCAGGATGCCTTAAACTCTTAATTTAAATTTTGCCTATTTATATACCGGCATAGTAACTTCAGCAATTCAGGTATAAGCAGGCCACCTCGCCTTCCCAGTTCCCCCAATATAACCAAAATATCTGATGGATCACTGATTTTCAAATGATAATTTGAGTACGCTTTAATTCCACGAAATGCTTTGTATTTTAAAACGGTTAGGCCTCGTTTGACGTTGGTTCATGTGTTAACTCAAAAGTAAACAGTCGTACCATCGCATGATGACGGCATCTAATGTGGGCACAGACGGTTTGAAGGTGAGAACCTGATACCCTCCCGGGAATCTCATTCACTGGCTTTTACACCCACAGCCACAGTCCCCCAGAAACTTAGTCAACATACATTATGCATGCAGTTTATGCCTGTCTTAATTTAGCTGCCCGTAAAATATTGACAATACGTACACATTAGCGTCATAAATCGTCTCTGCGAACAGAATCATAAGCAAGTTAATGGGGTGTGAGACTGTACAAAACAGAGGTTCTGATCAATACAGGCGCGTTAATCGATGCATAGTTTACCCATATAAAATGTGAAGTTTCAACGATCTCTTCGTATTATAATATCGACTTGAAATTTAAACGTATTAAAAAGCTACTACGCGCTGACGCCATGGTGACTATATTGTGTTATTTCCCCAGGGTATTTTTTTAACCGGTTGACCGACAAATGCCCATATAAAGCACATCCGTAGTGATCATGGGGCGAGCACAGCGGAAAATCCATGACGCGTGGGCAGCTGCACTTCCCGTCGCCATATTTAGCGGAGGCAATACATGTTCGTCATCGCTTTCCTTATATGGCCATGTCGCAGGCAGCGTCCGGCGTCCTCTGCCCAAGTATGGCGCACGGAACTTTGGGTATCTAAGCGGCGCCATGATTGAGGTCATTCAAGTGGCTATTAATAGCAAAGGGAAATCTCCGGGGCAAACATATGTTTACGCGAATAGGTCATTTAGCTGTAATAAAACGTTTATTCCGTAGATATAAGTCGTATTTAGGCCTACTTATCATCAGTCATATTTTATTGAGTTGCTGAGATTTTACATCCAGTATTACGTTTTACATAGTTGATGCGTTAATCACATACAAGTTTGAGAAAGGAAGACGATGACTAAGAATGCACAAGCGTTTTTGTTTTGTTTTTGTCGAATTTAGGCTGTAGCTTTTGATCATTCGCGTTTTTGTGCCAGGGCTCTAAGCTGTGCTTGGGTACAAAAACGTCAACCTGCCGCTCAACTCTGGTTTGAGCCGCAGAATGTCTACCACAAATAGCCCGTAGGAATGTTTAGAATCTTAGCAATGTCTTTGGAATGCGTGGGTGACCATCCCCCATGTTAACTTCCTGCAGTGATTCTCGGTCGAGAACCAGTTGCGAAACACTAAGTAACACTAGATATTGTAAAAAAAAAAAAAAAAAAAAGTAAAGTTTTGTATTATAATGCAACGTTTTTGTTGTTGTAACTTTGAAGCTTAAACTATGGGATGTCAGGTCGGTCTCCGATCACTGACAATAATTTCTAAAACTTGTGAGCCTGGTTAGCAGTTCTGTATACGGGTGTCTGTTTATTATAATATCACATATTTTAACGAAATGTAATCTCCTTTCGAAATGTAGCAAAAAATTAACTTTGGGGTGGCAACGTGCGGTATGTGTACAGCAAACCGGTTGTTTCTTTCACAGCGTTATTAGCTACTCATAGGGTCTTTTTGAAGTTTCCTTGTAGAGTCGTGAAGTGCTTGACAGACGCAGCTGTCAAGACGTGGTGGCTGCTGTTGTGTTCATTATAAAGCGCATACATTCATGTCTGAATGACTCAATTTAGCTTCTATTGATAAAAAATAAATGTTAATGAATATTGGATCACTCAAATTTTATTCTACTCGTGGGTTTTAATTTTTTAGGCCTTTGGGGGTGACAACATCTTCAGCGATTAAATTAACTTGACACATCCGTAGGCATAAAAGGCTGAACCATTTATTGCCTACTCTGTGAGGTTAGAGTGTGGGCAGTGTCAGTGCCCCCAAAACACTTTCAGATCGCATGTGTCTACCAGACACAGTTTTGGCGGTGCCTGTACGCGTGGGGCTCTTAATCACACATGGCAGGAGGTCCGGGCGCTGGGCGAGCGAATACGAGGAACGAGGAGAGAAAAAGCCAGACTCAAGGTTGGACATGTGCCTGGCAAGCCTCTCTGGAAAAAGCCGGAGGGAAGGCAGGGTTTTCAGGAAGGGTCACACTTCTTTTTCGCACTTCTACCTAACAATTGTCCTGTGTGTATGTACTACTTGTTGCGTGATTTATTTATTTATATGTTTTTGTGTAATTTTGGTTATTTCTGCTGTAGCGTCAAAAGTTCCCCATAGGGGATAAATAAAGGACCTACCTACCCTAACTACAAACGGGGAAACATTTGGTGACGTGGTTCATTGGGAATTTTAACAGACTTTACTGTAATAGAAGAAAAAATAACACCACCGTTTCTGGGAAATCTGAAATAAGAAATACATTTTTAGCTTTTTGGCTATAGTCTGAACGCGCAGTTCAAAAACCACCTTCACATTGCACTTGCTGTCGCCATTTTAAAGAGACCGTAATCAAAGGCACCTGAGTGCCATGCAATTTTCTAAACGGCTTACAAGCTCCTGGCTGTGGGTGGTTTGGGTGTGTCCCAGCTGCTGAATCAAGGTGCATTCTGGGAGAGTTTAGGGGGGGAAGTGGCCCACGTTGCCTTGAATACCAGTGATACGATTCACACCACCTCTATGTGGGGTTCTCTTGGAACCCTATTACCAAAGTGTGTAAAATAATGAATATCCATATCCTTTTCAGTGTGAGAATGTCTCTGTTTTTAACATTTTACCATTCTGTACGGAATATATTTTAATTACTTTTCCATTTTTTTCCAGACTTTTTATTATCTTTTGGAGAGATGTATTTATTTGTATTGGTACAAACCAATTCCCTTGCAAGAGGCAAATCTGTATAATGTGTTGAAAAGAAGGGCTAGTATCCAACCTTATTATTAGCACCGAGGTATTACTAAGCCCACATGGCACGGGTGGTGACACTAATTCAACAGCTGAGGGTGAAGGAGAAAAACAAACAAAAATTTAGATAAAAATCATGTGCTCAAAACTGGAAAAGTGAGTTAAAATAATAATCTTGCCGGAAAGCCGCAGGGCGATGAAATGTTCAGTCTCTGGGACGTGATTCCTGTGCATTCTGTGCTTTTCCAGGCAGCCGTTTGCTCAAATGAGGACCAGTCTCCCGCTGTGATTTACTAAATGACAGCCAGAGGATTACTACACACAATTTAGCTAAACGAAGCCGTTGTTGCCCGGCAGAAACACTAACCAAACTGGCTGTTCTCTAACATGTCGCGAGGACAGTCAGAAGCAAGTTATAACCAACCCTTCAAAGGACCCCGCCCCCATAAACATTAATTCTTCTCTTTTGTCTATCTCCCTAAATAAATGCCAGACAGCAGGACTTTAAAGAGGCAGATCCAGGCCTGGATAATTACATAATCAGGGTTCCAGGACTCCACCCACCAAAAAATAAACAGTCAGCAGCAGGGATCCAGAAACAGCCTAGTTTACCATCTTTCCCCCCCAGAAAGGAGCTCTCCTTGTAAGCGTGTGTCAATTCTGACTGGAGGTGAGATGAGTGGGTGGCAGGGCAATCTGAGGGGCAAAATGGAGTGTTCCTCGGTCACCTCCTACTTTAGCAGCTGAGCTAGAAGGTACTTATAGGATAGGGCTGCCTATGACATCATTACCCAAAGTCTCCCACTGTTCATGGTCAACTTTGACTGGTAAACTTTGTGCATGTTTATGTGTGAAATCTGTGGAGATGTACCAGTTCCCAATGAATTGGACTGGTTTCAGCTCATAAATATGCTCCATATCAGCCAATAAAGGGCCGTTATAGCCCTAACAGCCTGTTGAAATGCTTTTACCATGGACCCTCAGCACAGTTTCTAGATAAGCCAGACATTGCGATCCAGTGATCTCATACTTTGATATGTGGCGCCATCTGGTGGTTGTCGTGCCCGAATAAGAAGATCATGTGCCTTTCTTCACACTGTTTGCAAGCTCACTTTGAGAACGCTTTAAGGGTGTCGTTTTTCTTTTTCTTTTAGAAAAGTAGGCATTTGATTTCCAGGCCTGCCAATAAGTCAGCTGTCAGGTTATTTCAGAGAGTGCACCCACAGAGCATTGGGAAAACAATATCTCCTGTGTTCAGTTCTGTCCTCAGTGTATCCAGCATAGAACTTCAGCCTTTGTCTTACTGGCCTCAGTTTGTCAGGGACCAACTTGTGTGGGTTCGGCAACCCAGATACTCATTGTGCTACCATGTACGCTCCTGCAATTTTGCCAGAGCTAACTCTGTTGGCTGTCGTTTTCGTCCCGATAGACGTTCACTCCGGGGGAATAATCTTCCAGTTTTCTTCCTGATTGACTTAACAATTTAAGTATTGCGCAAATGCACCAGAACACATACATTTTGACCAATTTAATGATTTTCACAAGTTCTGTGACTCCTTTGTTTTTTTTTTACAAGACCAGCCACACGTGTTAAGGAACACGATGTTAAACGTGATCCCAAAAAAATCTTCTAATCCCAGGATATTCATCCCAGCTTCAGTTGACACTACATCAGTCCGACCCATGAACCACCAACTGTCAAAGTGATTTTCTGCGGCATGCCGCACTGTCTCCAAGTTCCTAGACACTAAACACAGGGCGCTGTAACATCCCTTTGGCAGCTCAAAGCAGCGTGCTATTGGACCGAACCGGTCCAGCCTTTGAGTAGCGTGACAGATTAGGGGCACCTCCATGCCCGCGGTGATTACAGCCATCTTTGTCTTGTGTGACGAAGGCGTGAAGGACGTCCTGGCCTAACATGCTGGTTGTGCACATGCGTGTTGCCCCCTTTGGTCTCATCACGGATGATGAGGACTGAGGCACGAACGCCTTCACGCGTGCAATTTCGACACCGCCATCCTCCCACGAGAACAGGGGGGGCCTTCAGCTCTCCACGCCGGCTCGGGCTACGACTTTGCGCTCGGACACAGCGGGAGACGGCGTCGGTGTGAATGCTGATGCCTGTGCGCGCAGCGGGCCAAAGGCCAAGGTCTGCGTGTGCTGGAAGCTGCGTGTGCAACATCCGGCCAGGCCGCGTGCTTCGATTCCGGCTTCGCAGCCTTGACGCTTCCCGCTTGCTCTGTGACTGGACTAACAGAAAACGCTGAAAGGGTGAAGCGAGGGCAGCTACCCTGGAAATGGTTAACGGGAAAGCAGACGTCGCTGAACGGGAGCAGGGTACTGTCATCTTCGGAATGGGCGAGGGTGTGCTTTGGGGCCAGTTGGTCTATACAAAGTGCTCGGACTCGCTCTGCCGGTGCTCAATACAGTTTATAGCAATCTGTTAGCAGGGTAATGTGTTCTCTGGCTGGAGTACCTTTTTTTTCCCTTTTTTGGTAATAAGGAGAGAGGACAACCTTAACAACTGGGTACTGTTTTACTAGTGTTAGGGGAAC
>JAOYSI010000017.1:303400-317246 GCA_025775065.1 Hiodon alosoides | reverse complement strand
TGCCCTGTCGCTGAGAGGGACTGGGATATGGGAGGACTGTTGTGCTTGCCCTGTCGCTGAGAGGGACTGGGATATGGGAGGACTGTTAGCTACAGCTGCTCCCGTCCTGTGAGTGTCTTCCACGCTCCAGCACTCCCTAAACATGCCCGTCAGGGCAACGGCACTGCACGGTAATTACAGCGGGAGGGTTGCCTGAGGAACAGAGAGAGACAGTGTTAGATTGAGAGACCGCGCTGCTGAGCAAAACTTAGTCGCAAACCAAAAAATGTGTTCCCTCTGTACGTGGGGTTTAAGTAACACCTGACTCTTAATGAAACCTGATTTTTTCACTGCAAGAATCTGCAGCCCCCCAGCAGCTAACTCAGAACACTCACAGAATAACGATCAACGCTGCTGATGATCTTGGACTAACATACTATTTTTGGATACGGAGTGGTTTGTGTGGAGTCAGAACTTAACCCGTGTGTAGAGAAGCCCAGCCTTCGATTTCAAGTGGCCACAAGTCATCCGGGTCCAGATCTGTGAATCAGAAGGAAGGAGGGGTGGAACAGGTTATGGGTCCTCAGCATAGCAGTGGTGTTAGTAACAATGTTTTGGAATGACTTAGCCTGCCAATCTGGTGTATATACAGAATAAAGGACGACCAAGAACTGAGCCCTGCAGGACACCAGTTGAAAGGACCAGCCTGGAACCCATCTGTCCCAAGTTTCAGACAAGTTTGACGAGGACCAAGACGGATGAGAGGGGGGCACCCTTAGAAGACCAACGGGCCTCTGTCTGTCTTGGTTAGATCCAGCAGGTTATTCCCATGTGGTGCATGTGGACGCAAGGACTGAACCAAGCCCAAAGACACGTCTCTCCCGCAGTTGCATCGGACTCATGCTATGACGATTGCAGTTGTCCGTTGTCTCTGCTCACGCTCTGAAGCCTGCTCACGGCTTGTCGCTTGTCTCTCGCCACAGCACTTTCTGGATCACAATCTAATCATGCCCGAAAACCTTCTTACTAATTATGTAGCAATAACAACTGCGGAAGCGGGTTGGTATTGAAGCTGTGGCAACAGCGGCTGGTTGGAAAGTGGTTCAGCGCTGGCCTTTAGCAGTCTCTGATTTACAACTCAGACCTGCTTGCACCTGCAGCTATGACTGCAATTCAGTAGCAGGTCAGTTTAGTTACTTCACGTCCCTAGTGTAGGTGCAGAATCTTGGTGATGTTTTGTCATATGTGGAGGAAATGGTTTTTTTCACATATAAATTGTGCGCTTCATTTAGTCATAGAATAACCAAGCTCATGAGCCCAAGGGGAAAAAAAAACTAAAGAAACATAAACCTTTTTTACATACAGATGGTGAAACATCTAAAAATAGGGGCTAGCCCTAACCCTAATTATCCCAAGCTAACATATATCTTGTTTTGTCCATGTTGTTGTTGGTGAATCCTCAGTGGGTGGGTGGCTTGATCACTGAAACTACTGGTTGTTTTCCTGTCACCGACCCTGAGGTTCACGCTTAATAACCTTTGGCTTTTACTGGTTCCCTCTGGAATATCTCTCTGCGAAGACTTGTGTGTATAAGAAGCGCTATATCGCCTCAAATTAGTTTGAAAGGTGAGGCGTGCGAGTTCAGGGAAAGAGGAACCTGTTTGGCCTTCTCTTGGGGCAGGGAATGTTGTAGGTCGCTGGGAAGCAGGAAGTTGGGCAAGAATCCCAAAGTACCATTGCACTGTGAAGAACTGGCTGAACATCACGCCCCCCCTGTTGCCTTGACAACCTGGCCAGAATGAGGGGCAGAGAGGCTGCCAAAGCGGTGGACGGGACGGGGAGATCACGGAAGGCCTTCTGAGCGTCCAGTTCACACACTGTTCTCCTCCAGGTCAACACCCACGCATGAAATCAGGGAGACCTTTGGTACAGCTGTTCAAACAAGCCTGCAGAGGAACGCTCCCTCTCAGACAACGTTACTGTTGTTGTTGCCCACAATCTGAGCTATTTCCTTTTAGATAAAGATCCCCTCTGAAAAACATCAGGCTCAACATGTTTTGGTCTAGAAAAGGGGGTGTCTCCTAAACTTTCGCTGTTATTCTCGCCGCGACCTTGTATCGCCCGGGCCCAGTTGTGTCCTTTCTCCTCCCCCGAAGCCCAAGTGGACGTAACCCACGTGCATTAGTATTTCTTCTACAAAACGTCTACAGAACGAGGGTATAACATGCACATGGACAGTTGTTGTGTGGCCGTTTTCTGGACGAGGCATAGCCAGTTGCTCTGTGGACTGAGGGTTTAAGAAACGCCTATTGTTCAATGCCAGGGATGAGCCCGTCTTTCGGGTTCTTTGCAGTCTGATGTAAGCTGAATATTTTTCCCTTTGAAACGTCCATAAACTTCACAATGAGCGTCCGTAAACTCCGCCATACAGTATCGGCAGCTTGGACGGAGCAGAAGCAGTTTTAAGAACATTAAGTTCTCATCCGACGCGTTCATTTAGAGCATTTTTGCAACATGCTGTCGTAATTTCGATGGCAAAAGTCCTTGGCAAAGAGGCATGAACAGTTCTCCTTCTTTCTAGTTATAACACTATGCCCTAGCCATTATTTCACAAGTGAACAAATACATTTTTAGAGAAGTTGAATCTGTGAGGTTTATGTCTTTGCCTTCTGTGTCACTACACTACTACCACTGATTTACTGTGGTAATACACAATTCCATTGCCTTTATATAACCCACAGTGCTACGCAAACCAAGTTGGTTTGTTTTCTGTTGCTCTGTCGCCTACCTTATCGAACAGGTGCTCTTGTTTTCCGTTTGCCTAACCCTGTGGCCCTTTGTTTGGCACATCTCCCCCTGCAGGACGACGCCCGCCAACTCTTCGCCCTGTCAGCCACTGCAGAGGAGCACGGCGCCCTGCCCGACGACCTGTCCAACGTGATCCGCCGCCTGTGGGGCGACAGCGGGGTGCAGGGCTGCTTCACGCGCTCCCGGGAGTACCAGCTCAACGACTCAGCTGCTTAGTGAGTTTGTCCTGGCGTGTGGGGTGTGGGGTGTGGGGTGTGGAGTGTGGGGTGTGGGGTGTTGGGGGGGACCCAGCAGGTGTTCCAACGGGATGTCTTTTTTTCTTTTCAGTAAAACACCAGAAAAGTTTTATTTATTTATTTATTTATTTATTTTTATTCCAGGGGTGACTTTCTAATGAAGGTGTGAACTTTTATCAACAAGTTTATTATCAACACTTGTCACAGGAGCGTCACATTCAATTGCATGCTGTTTATATAAGCTGAAGTATATTTTCATTTGCTAAGCTTACATTTTCATGAGAGAAGAGAATTTAAAAAATCACTGTCGCCTCTTCAAATCACTATCGTCATATGTGCACACACAAAACCCCACCCAAGGGCACATATACAGATTTAAATGGCTTTAATTGTCTGTTGCTGGCAAACACACACGCACACACACCTAAAACTGACACACAGCTCTGTTTAACTAAACGCGTAAAATGAGTTGACCCCATTTCCTGACGTCGGTCAAAAAAAGCAAGCTTTCTATTGATAATTGATAACACCATTTGTTTAATCGTAACATCTGTCTTCGCTAACTATTCTCTGGCCCAAGTTATTCAAAGCTGTGCCATTTGCCATTTGACACTTTCTTTTTAACCCCACACCCTTTGTCTTTTTACCACACACTGTCTCACTGTATTGATGCTTTTGCATAAAGAAAGACTTTCTTATTAATATTCCACACCAGTCTCAGCTTGTGAAAACGTATGAAAGCTGCGTGTGTTAGAAAATCACTTAAATTGTATTGTTTAACAATGATTGTTTTCAGTACGGAGTTTGCTGGGCACTCTAAGGATTTAGGAATTTTTGCCAGCCTTATTTTCAGCAAATTGATTTATAATGTCCATGGGACTTTCTGAATTTCTTATTAGACAATGAGAGGAGCACTTTGAACCTCTGAAAATAGATTCATTTGATATAAAAACTGTATTTCCTGGAACCAAGGAAATGTATTACATTGTCAAATGAATCACATTTTTCTAATAAAAAATGAATCATTTAAAATGATGGCTCTGTTAAAGACTTATGCTCCAAAAAGCTTGCCAAACCTATATATACAAAAAAAGGTGTGGAAATGCTGGGCCGTTTGGTGTGGAAATGCTGGGCCGTTTGGTGTGGAGATAGCGGGTCTCTGTGTGTGGAGATAGCGGGTCTCTGTGTGTGGAGATAGCGGGTCTCTGTGTGTGGAGATAGCGGGTCGCTGGGTGTGGAGTTGCCGGGCTGTTTGGTGTCTAGATGCTGGGTGTGGAGATGTTGGGTCGTTCGGTGACAAGATACTGGGTGTGGAGATGTTGGGTCGTTCGGTGACAAGATACTGGGCTGCTAGTTGCTGAGATGCTGAGCCGCTGGGTGTGGAGATGTTTGCTTTTCTGTCACGATCGTGGCAACAGTGTTAATGTAAATGTGTCCCAAGGTAAAAAAAACTAGGTCCCTTGTTTTTCCGGTGCACTTACTTTATGCATTAAAGCCATGAGATTGGCTGTTCGTTTGAGCAATGGACTTCACGGTTCAGCTGTTTTCTTGCATTTTTGTTTTTAATGGAATCCCTGACTGAGGACACAGTGGGGGCCTCCACACCGTTGGTATTGCAGAACTGATGGAGCCGCGCCGCGGCAGACTGTTAATATTGCTTCACAGTACAGTTGACTGTGGGCCCTTTTTTTCATTTGAGGTTTAATCAGAATGTTTTCCTACCCTCTCCAGTGTGCCCATTAAGCTACCAGCACCAAAATACTTTGCTCTGATTGACTGTGGCACTGCCGCGCTAAAACCTAATGAGATAATCCTTTGTGGCTCTTCGTAAAACTTCATGACCATCTTCATCCCAGGAAAAAGGCAGCTGGTGAAATTCTTGGAAGTGGAACAACATCCGCACCCCTTGCTTTAACTACTGGGGCAGAGAAGAGCTCAGAAGCAGGGTTTGTTTACTTAATGAAACAACCAAGTTGCAAAAAGAAACCGTTTGGCCAGATTCGCCCCTTGTAGAGTTAGTCACGGGTTATTTCTGATCTAAACGATCAATGTTTTTGTGGTTTTGGGTCACCTTATTATAATATGTGCTACACTGATATTACGCTTTGTGAGTAATATGTAACAGAGTATTGAACTCTGGGATAGTCTGGCAGGTGGGAATTACACTTAGCTCTGTCTCATGCCCCAACATTGACTTCATTATAGATTTTACTCTCATCTGGGTGAAACCCCCCCCCCCCAGAAAAAACCTTTTCATTACTTCACTGCCTAATCTCATTGCCTAATTGCGGTTCACTTCTTATACCTGTTCCTCAGCTCCTCGGAAATGAGTTGGAAGGGTGCACGACCTTTGTGCACACAGTTATATACTTTGTCTAACTCCATGCGTGTCCGGGCAAGACCCAACTGACAGGGTATAGACGTATAATTTAGTCATTTAAGGACGTCACCCGTACCCATTGCAATTTATTCAGGTTTATAGGGGCAGTTTTGATTAGATCCCTTTTTCTATTCAGTTTTAATTTTTAATGCCAGGTTTATCTGTCTCACTACTGCCAATGTCAGGCGTTATTTATTTATTCTGCCTTGCGTCTCTCTCCGTAAACATTTGGCGACACAATTTTTTTAAGACCGGGTTTTCTCAGGCATTTTCCTCAGCTATAATCACAGGGTCTGCACCTACCTAACATTAACATTGGGTAAAGTGTCTGCCATGTTTGTTTTTGGACATGGTCTTTACTCGGTTACTTAAATGGAGTTGTGGCTTTGACTCTAGAAATGCAAAGACCTGTCTCACCGTCCTGTTTCCGAAGACAGCTGGATAACTCTTAATTCAGGCTCCTATACGGTTTTTTGAAAACCATTTTTTTTTAATTAAGCGATACCGTATTATGAGCTGGAAACCTTTATCTAGACTGAAACATGATTCTGACTAAAGGAAAGTCTGCTTTAAACAGTTCATACCACTGCTAACGATTGTGAACTAGCCATTTAAAAAAAAACAAAAAAAACACATCTGACTGGATTCAGAGTCCCCTGTGGTTATTCAGCTGCTGAAATATGTTCACCTTCTGCCTGATTTTAAGTAGCTAAATTAATGAAGAGAAATGTATTTTTTATTTTATTTATCCAAAATGTATCCTTTCGAAATTCCAAGCTGTTAGCTTCAGGGCTTGCAAAACTCCAGTAAATATTTGTAATGAACTACAAAATTCAGTGAGTGCTGTTGCTTTCCGGCCAAATGGGTTAAAGTACCATTTTAATCTGATTTTACCATGTCCTGCATACCGTCGCGTGTTTATCAGAACCAATTCCAGCCTAGCTTGAGACCGTTTAAAGCAGACTACCAGAAACGGCAGTTATGAATCCTTAGGCCCGTGCACAGAATGGACATGGCTGTTTCAGCACATGAGACTGTGACCAAGCCCTTCTCTGTCCTGTTTCCGGTCCCTTCCGGATTTTAAATCTTGACTGTCCGTTTTTGACCTGCTCCATGGAGTGAGTATCACATTTACTGAACGGGTTTCACTCTGCACAAATGAATGGGGATCTCCCCTTTTTAAAGGTTACATTTTACACTGCATTTTAGTCATTTAGCAGACGCTCTCGTCCAGAGCAACGTAGAAAAGTATAGGGGTTTTAAGTGCAATAGGAAACTGGGCTACCTTATGCCCTAATGAAAACTACTGTGAGAAGGTATAAAGACTAAGTCTGCAAACGAGATAACGTGCTATCAGTAAACATGCATAACTTACGCACAAAAGCATCATAATCATATATATATATATATATATATATATATATATCTTTTTCTTGTCTGTAGTGGGTTAAGTAACTAGGCTTAATAAGCCCCTGTACATACACTAAAAACCTCTTTTACTTTTGGGCATTGTTATTTGGTTTGTTATTTGAGTTAATTTTCCTACAGTTTAGAATTTTATCCTTGGCAATATGTTTATGTCTTTCTAGTCTTTGCAACCATCTGCACCCTTGGCCCGTTCCTCATTACTAGCAGGCCCTAAAACGTTCAGTAAGGTTTTCTCTTTAAAACAAAACCCACTTGCTTAACCGTCCTTGCCCTGGCACTTTTGTACGTAGCACTGGTTAAGACCGCCTGCTAAATTAATAAGATGTCATTTGTAAAACCTAAAATTGAAAAAAGAATCTGTCGTTGATTTTCAGGCAGGCTGGTTGGAGTAGTGTCTTTTTTTAATGAGGGCCTAATGCGTTGTTTTTTCTTTTAAATGTCAGTCGGCCGAGCGTTGTCTGATCTGTTTGTTTTAGTGGATCTGGATGTCCACCAGGAATCACGTGTCTGAGTGGACAGTGATGTCAGTGTGGGAATGTGTGTGTTAAAACCGTCCTGATTTAAGGGGTGTGTGGAAAAGAGTCGGCCTTATTTCAGTTATACTCACATGTGTGTATATATATATATATAATATATAATGTCATCAGTCTTATCTCACTTCGAGCAGGACGTGTGGCGAGACTTTTTCCTTTGTGTTCACCTGACAGCTATCTGAATGACCTGGAGAGGATAGCCAGGCCAGACTACATCCCCACACAGCAGGATGTGCTCCGAACGCGAGTCAAGACCACCGGCATCGTGGAGACTCACTTCACCTTCAAGGACCTGCACTTCAAGTGAGTTTGCCTGGAACCTCCTCCCAGACAGTGTTTGTCTGGGTTTACGGTACAAAGACGATGTTTCAGTCGGCACTATTTAGATTCACGGACGTGTGTACTCTATAGTTAGGTCTCTGTTATGTCGGAGATATTGCCTGGTTTCTCTACCAGATTATAACTTTTATTTTTTAACCCTTTAATGTACTGACTGAGAAAATTATTTCTTTGCTCTACCAAACTGTTGAGCAGAACGTTAAAGGGTTAAAAACTCAATTTGTTCTTGTTAGTTGAGTGTTTCGATGCAGATATACTCAAGGGCATTGCCTAATTACCAGATTATACGTAGAAAGATCGGTGGCTCAGATTCTTGAGGCCGGTTGTTATAATTTTTGAATTACAGCATTTGCGTCATGTATTCTAACACAAGGGCTTTAAACTCAATTTTTCCCATGATAGTGGGGTTGCATAGTCATTTTTTATACCAGACCGCCATGGCATATATTTGTTTCATGGATGAACTGGAACGTCTGAGAGAAAAGGTTTGTTTAAACTCAGAAGAGGGGGTGAGTTCACTGTAAAGGTTATTGAGGTCCGCCTTCAATCAGAGTGCACCGTGAAGAAGTCTCCCTGTGAAATCCTCTTCTGTCATTCACATGTTCTTTGCTCAACCTCGTCTGTTAAAAAGATGGCCGTCTTTGCTGTGATCTGGCGAGGGAGTGGTCTGCTTTTAGAGGTGGGGTTGGCGGTGGCAGGGGTGGGGGTGAGGGCGGTGGCGGTGATGTTGTCGTTGGGACGTCTGATCCGCGCAGATGGGTTCCCGTTGTGACACCGGAACCTGGCCGCTGCTCTGAGGAAGAAAGGAAATGTCAAAGCGTTCAGCTGAGCCGATTCTTCTCTTACTGTGTCGAACTTGTCGAAGTTCAGCAGATACCTCTTTTTCCCCTCTTTGTTCCCTAGCTGGCCTTGTCTGGCTCTGCTGATTTGGAAGCCATCCTTGCAGCTCTGATTTGTGGCCCACATGGTAGATTACTACAGCCATAACCTTTGACCTCACACGAAGCAACCCCCATCCTTCTCTTGACATGTTTGCCTCTGCGGGGGGCTGCAGTGTTGTGGAAACACGACTCCCTCCTTGTGTTCCCTCCGCAGGCGCGCTGTAAGGGAAAGGGGTGGCCTGGCGAGCTGGCAGGGTGGCTCGTCAGGGGGATAGGGGTTCTGTGTGTCAGGGCGAGGTGCGGCTTGTAGGGAGTGAACCTCCACAACCTTTCCCTTCCAGCCTTCACCAGCTCCTCAGCATTGGCAATCCGATGTTACCGTGATCCCGAGACCTGGCTCTGTGTGTGTGTGCCCCGTCCTATTCCCAGAATTCTCTCCACCTGCAACCCGAGACCTTGCACTCCATGTGGGTGAAACCTGATCATAAATAATGATCTAATCTTCAATAATGTATACATAATGGAGCTCAGTGAAACTCTGCTGTCAGTTTGATTCTAAATGAGTTCCCACTCGTTTATACTCAAACCTTCACAGATGTCCAAATGAGTTGTCACAGCTTTGTGACGCTTGAGTTTAATGCGATGCTGATTGTTGGAAGGCGCAGCAGCTGTGGAACGACAGAGAGTCCAGCCCGTGTTGTCAGAAAACGCGGCAGCCATACAGCACGCAGTTGATACCCACTCGGGGTTGATTCCAGGTTCAGAGGTGAGGGGTGGGGGGTGTATAAAAAATCTGAACCCAAACTGCTTGTGTAATTCACACTCTCGGCTCGAACCAGCTGCCACATACGCAGACACAAGCTCGACAGAGTGAGAGCTGTTGTGTAAGTGGTAGAACCTTCCACGCAGTTCTGGGGCTTTGAGGTGTGACATTTAAAGGTGTGATTGATTTGAACATAATTTGTGTCATTATTGTAGTAGCACAAGCACAAGTTGTAAGATGTTAATAATAATAATAATAATAATAATAATAATGATTGCATTATTATTTTAGCAAACCGCATTCTGGGGGGGGTCGCGGTACCGACTTGTTGCCCGTCGCTGGGGAAGAGGCTGTGCTGACCCAGAATCTGAAGAAGCGGGTCAGGCAGAACTGATCAGTACCACAAGGAGAAAAGAAATAAGATAGATGGATAGGTACTTTATTTATCCCCCATGGGGACTTTGTGACGCTACAGCAGTAAATTAAAAAAATTACACAAAAACATATAAATCAAAAAATCACACAACAACAAGTAGTACATTCAAACGGTAGGGGACAATTAAACACAGGACAATGGTTATGTGGAAGTGCAAACGTTATGTGCAAAAAAAAAAAAGAAAAAAAAAAGTGCAAATGGTGACACAACCATGAAAGAGATCGCTAGCTAGCCAGGGGGGTCGAGAGTCAGGAGTGTGAAGTCACCTAGGGCCGTGGAGTCACCTAGGGCCGTGGAGTCACCTTTGCTGTCAATGTGACCAGCTGCTCATGCTGGATCCAGTCTGAGAAAACCGAACCCGGGTACAGTACACAGTACTGTATCCTGAGTAATATTTACGCTTTAATATACAGTTACTGGCAACCCTGCTGGCAGTAAATTGCTTTAATATTTAGGTAAACAGTATCTTTCTGTTAGTCATATACTGTTAATTTTGCTTTAGTGGTCCAGTAAATCTGCAGTAATTTACTGGCAACCCTGCTGGCACTAATTTACAGAGCATTTTTTACACTGTCAATGGTTCTTTTTCTTCGCCCGTTTTCACATTTTGGCCCCGCCTCTCTCTGGGACCCGGGCTTTGACAGTAGAAAGTAAGTGGACGTTCTCCAATGGCCTGCCATTTTCATAGTCTGTCAGCTTCCCTTCAGACCTGGTTAGCGCGACGTGCTCCTTCTGTTGTTCCTCGTTTCCTGTCTAACGCGGACAGGCCCAGACACGACTCGTCGACTTAATCTTTTTAAGAACGTATTGTGTTGGTGGGTTTTAAAGAGTGTTTAATGACGTGTTTAATGTAGCTTTGTAAACTGCTTTCCAGCCAAAAAATGATGCACGACAAACTAATGCGTTAGCTGGGATTAGGCTTTCCATTTTGTGAAGGTTAGAAAACCTCTTCACTTGGTTTCACAGTGCTTACTGCAACCGAAAGCATCACTCCCAATCAAATGTAAATGGGTAAACGCTAACAGGTGCACCCTCGATGGCAATTGCACCCCACCACTCCTCACCCTCGGCTTCCCTTCCCCTCCCCCACAGGATGTTCGATGTGGGCGGCCAGCGCTCCGAGAGGAAGAAGTGGATCCACTGCTTCGAGGGCGTGACCGCCATCATCTTCTGTGTGGCCCTGAGCGCCTACGACCTGGTGCTGGCTGAGGACGAGGAGATGGTGAGGACCCCCCTCTCTCTCTCGCTCTGTCTCGGTCCTGCCTGTCTCTCTCGCTCGCTCTGTCCTGCCTGTCTCTCTCGCTCGCTCTGTCTCGGTCCTGCCTGTCTCTCTCTCGCTCTGTCCTGCCTGTCTCTCTCTCGCTTTGTCCTGCCTGTCTCTCTCTCTCTCTCGCTCTGTCCTGCCTGTTTCTGTCCTGCCTGTCTCTGTCTCTCTCTCGCTCTGTCCTGACTGTCTCTCTCTCTCGCTCTGTCCTGACTGTCTCTCTCTCTCGCTCTGTCCTGACTCTCTCTCTATCTCTGTTCTGCCTGTCTCTCTCTCGCTCTGTCTCTCCCTCGTTCTGTCCTGCCTGTCTCTCTCTCTCGCTCTGTCCTGCCTGTCTCTCTCTCGCTCTGTCCTGCCTGTCTCTCTCTCTCGCTCTGTCCTGACTGTCTCTTTCTATCTCTGTTCTGCCTGTCTCTCTCTCGCTCTCTCTCCCTGTCTCTCTCCCTCTCTCGTTCTGTCCTGCCCGTCTGTCTCTCTCGCTCTGTCCTGCCTGTCTCTCTCTCGCTCTGTCCTGCCTGTCTCTGTCTCTTTCGCTCTGTCCTGCCTGTCTCTCTATCTCTTTTCTGCCGGTCTCTGCCCTACCATCACTCCAAATTAGCAAAATCTTTCTTATTTTCAGATGTTGCAACCGTGGCAACATAAACCAAAATTAAGGGTTATCCGCGTTTTTTTTTAGAGCAAAGCAAGTTTGTTGCATTTTCCTGCATTTATGTCATGATGTCCCCCTAACTACTTGCTACTAACAATGGGATAGGAAATATTCCCCTTACTGGTTAAAGACCAAAAGGCTATATTTTATAGTGACACTCTTCATCTGTTTGTTTGGTTAAGTTTTTGTCAAGGAAGAAATCACTGTTTAAATTCACAGTCTTGCAAGTGGTCTTCATTCCCACTTCCGTTTCCCCACAGTCGTGCCTTCCGAACGGGGCACTGTTCTCCACTCCTACCCTCCTGAAGGGACTGCTTTTGTTCGACACGTCCCTCCAACTGCTCTGTTGTTTTCTCCGCATGTCCCAAAAGAGTTTCATCCTCTCCGTTGAGTTAATAACATCAGTAACCGTGTGTTCATTATTATTTTCACTTCCGCGGTGCATCTCCATGAATGTAAAACCTGAAATCAGCGCTGCCGTCCTGTGTCCAATTACAGAACTGTGTATTCAATGTGTTCCCGTGGCATTTCAGATGGGTCTCTTTCGCCCCACAGAACCGCATGCACGAGAGCATGAAGCTGTTCGACAGCATCTGCAACAACAAGTGGTTCACGGAGACCTCCATCATCCTCTTCCTCAACAAGAAGGACCTGTTTGAGGAGAAGATCACCCGCAGCCCTCTGGCCATCTGCTTTCCAGAGTACACAGGTACCGGAGGAGTCCACACACGGCTGGGACCCGGCAGAACCATCCACTCTGCTAGCGGGAGCCACTTAGCCTCACAGACCATAGCAATGCATCTAAACTCCTACTGGGATTTTGTTAGACAGGCTATGCCACACACACTGAGCACTTTCCCTACTCTCAAATACAAATGATGCCATTGTATGTCAGTGCTGAGGTGCTACACCATCCCAGAATCGCAAGAAAGGAAACCAGCCAAAAATGTGAGGTGCTTCAGGCAGGACCAAGCTGTCTGCTGTGTTCGTTTCCAGTCTATTCTCAGACACGTTATTAGCGATCTCAGACGGCGCTAAAATAACATAACAATTGCGTCAATCGGCTGTGGGGAGTTTCGGGGTGTGACTCAGCAGTTATTTTCTGTTCCCACTCTTCCGCTTCTTTCTGTATGAGGCGTGGAGGGTGAGAGCAGGAAGCAGGCGGGTCGCTGCACGCCCGCAGACGCTGGTTCACCGGCGGTCATTAACGCGGGACCCTCACAGGGGCCTGCAGCTTAAATCTCTGCATTCACACCGACGTTTGCACGTGCCAGCCAGTGGTTTGCAGCGTCTTGCAGGCTCCCCTCCATTACCAACAAGGGTGGGGATATCTGGCCCCCAAGGACCAGAGTATGATATTCCCTCCATTACCAACAAGGGTGGGGATATCTGGCCCCCAAGGACCAGTGTGGTATTCCCTCCATTACCAACAAGGGTGGGGATATCTGGCCCCCAAGGACCAGAGTGTGATATTCCCTCCATTATCAACAAGGTGGGAAAGCCTGGCCCCTCGGGACCAGAGTCAAAGTCACAGACAGATAGTTGAGCAGTCAGATTTAAAGTCAGTCACGCACATCATCATCTGCTACATTTTGGTTTGGGGTTTGGTGTGGGTCAATGAATGAGGATGCCCCTGTGAAGATGGTGTACCTGAATGGTGTACCTTCAAATGTATTGCTTACAAAATGCGTTACCTACCTTTGCTCTGCTTTTTCACTCTGTTGTATCAAGGTGGAAAGAACTCCAAACAAAACATCAACCCACCACACACCACTGTGGGTGTATTATGGCGTCATATAGAAATGTCCAGGGTATTTATTTCTCCGTTTACTGACGACCCCTCCCCTTTGCTTGCAAGGGGCCAACAAGTATGACGAGGCAGCGAGCTACATTCAGACCAAGTTTGAGGACCTGAACAAGAAGAAGGACACCAAGGAGATCTACACCCACTTCACCTGCGCCACCGACACCAAGAACGTGCAGTTCGTCTTCGACGCCGTCACCGACGTCATCATCAAGAACAACCTGAAGGACTGCGGCCTCTTCTAGGGCTCGGGCAGAGGAGGTGCCGTTACGCTCAAACAAACAAACACGCCGTGTCAAAGCTCTGCACAAAGCTCTGTTCGCACCACGTTACCATGTAAAGAACG
>JAOYSI010000017.1:282654-303300 GCA_025775065.1 Hiodon alosoides | reverse complement strand
TCCTTGCGTTTCTTGAATTTCCTAAAGTAGTCCTGTATCAGGAAGGTGGCATAGAACTTCCCCACGGTCACCTCATCATCTGAGTGAACAGACCACACAAACCCTTCCTCTGTAAGAACAGGGCACGCTAATGGTTCCCCCTCAGCTGACCTGCTATTCTGCAAAAACACTATAACAGTAGGAGGAAGGGGACCCAAGGGCGGGCCTTGTATACTTTATAGACAGACAGTAGGTACATTAAAATCATCTCTTTGCCTGTGTTGGACATTGGTTGCACATACTGCAGAAGAAGATAAAAGTATATAGTCTTTTCTCAGCTTCTACAGATGTTCAGTGTTTTATTTATTTGCTGAAAAAGAGTGAGGTGGATGAAAGTGAGAGTGAGTCTCTCTGTGAAACACATGTTTGATGTATCAGATCAAAAACATCTATAATACAATATATCACACAAAATAACAAACTGATTCGATGCAATCGATAAAAACAACATTAACATCTTAAAATTCAAAGATGTTCGTCTTTGTTTTTGTCAAGACCCTTTGATACCTCAAAAATCTAATTAAAATTTGGTTGCAAACTTCCTAATTTAATAGAGCTAACTTTGCCTTTTACCTTGCTAATAGTCAGGAATGAAACAGATGGTACAGGAGGAAGACTGAATATTAAAATGAAGATTTATAATGGTAAAGCATAAAAATAAGACATGAGAGAAAAATCAATGCTCAGCTGGGCAAGCAAACCAGGAAAGATGGAAACAAACTGGGACTATATACACAATATTTACAAACACACACACACACACACACACATATATATACATTAAATAGTGTGCGTTAGGCATCATCAATAGCGTAGATGGCCTTTTTTTATCAAATAATTATTTTAACTGTTTAGAAAATATTTCCTTTTTTTTTTTTTTACTTATCCCAGTTACTTATTAAATTGCATGTCTATCTGAAACCTTTGAACATAGCAATTTGAATATTCAAATGTGTTTATTTTTAACACTATGGTATCCCTATTGCTATAATTTTATCTATAATACCTATTGCGACATATGTGTGATAGTGATTTTTACATTTTTTGCTCTCACTTCTGCAGAAAATGCAGCCTCTGACACAACTAAAGTCAAGGGAGAGTGTCTCAACTCGCACATGTCAGCAAGCGGTGCTAACTATAATAATTTAAAGCAGGTGGTCTTTGACAGAAAAAGCGAGGGACAGAGGTCTGCGGAAGGAAGCGCTAGTTCCATGCCACCACCCTAAAACAGAATTGCTTTAGAATATTCTGAAGGACTGAAAGCAAGTAAAGGGGAGAGAAGGGCTCAGGCAGAGAGAGAAGAAAGTTTAGTAAGCAAACAGAGCATGCACTGCTAGCAACAGCTACGGGCCATGCAAGCCATGAGATAAAACTGTGGGGCAAGCTGAGCCTGATGTGCAACGCTGATATACCTACCTCAACTTTGCAGCTTGTTTTTTTCACACACAGATAGAAGCCGAAATGATCGGATGAATGTGTACACTGCAGTTAGATAACATGAGACGATGACAGAAACTGTCTGTGCAACTGATATGTCTTTCATCTCTATTTGATAAGGCTGCTCGTGTACTTGGTCAACAGCAGTTGCTGCAGATGTTCAGAATCAGACAAAAAAAAAAAAAAAAAACGGAGAAGTCTGTCGACTCCTTATTAGCCATTTGGATAATTAACCAGTCACAGCCCACAAGCAATTAAAACTGAAGTTTCCTTCTATTCTGCTGCAAAGCGACTGAAACTTGATCACGTCAACAGCGGGGTTAAAACGCTAATGATTTTGTCAATGTTCTAGTGTGTGTCTTTTACGGTTAACATGCACGTGATTACGTTTGAGGCACTGTTTGGGCACGGAAACCCGAGCTATGTGACTGACCACCAGCAGGAGGCACCACTTGATCAAGCAGCTTCATGCTGGTCCTCTTCCAGATTTTCTTAATGACAGCTCGCAGTTCCTCGTTGGCTTGATCCAAATTACCTGTTGAGCAAATGATGTGACGCTTGTTTAACTGATCATGGTAAAGAAGCTTATTGTGGGTTGGTTTGCAGGGAATGTCACCCTCCTGTCATTCTTATATCAACACAACTACATTACAGTTTTTTACTATTTGGCCGAATAAGTATTACATATTACTGCTTATTTGGCATTGTGTACCCAAACTCACAATCCAACCAATGGAAAATGTTCTTTGAATGAATAACTGTAAAGCATTAACACTCTTATATTGCATTTCCCTCTTTAAGCACTGAGCAAGTGCAGAATTCACTTACCTTCAGTTTTGATCTTCAGAGCAGTCCGGACCAACGCAAACAATGTTGCATTGAACATGACAGTCCCGTCGCTGTTTAAAGGCATGTTCATGGCAACTAATCTCTGAAATATGAAAAAATGTTGGAACCTATTGAACACAAGTTTGATAGTAGAGATGAGAGGATCTTTGATAAGATATTTCAAGAGATGAAATAATATCTCAGCAAAATGAACGACAGGGGTTTGACTAGTCAGCCAAAGTGTTCCTTTGCATCCCCCTGTGCTGGTGACCACATTCATGCCACCTGTGTATGTCTGGAAACATGTGACAGTGTGAGCCTCCCTCTCTGTCCTCCTCTGTCGAACCTTGTGCCATGTGTGGACTCTCAGAGTGCTCCTCACAGCGCATGAGGACTCCCCAAGTGCACCACACACTGAGTGTGGAGTCTCCAAGTGCACCTCACACACTGAGTGTGGAGTCTCCAAATGCACCTCACAATGCATGTAGAGTCTCGAAATACACCACACACTGTGTGTGGAGTTTCCTAGCGCACCGCACACCAAGTCTCCAAGCACTGCTTTTACATTCCAATTGTCCTTACAGTACGGTTAAATTGCTTTATTTGATTTTAATGCTAAACAGACAACTGCTAACCAGAGTACTGACTGCTCACTGACTGGAATGGTCAGAGGACATCAGGACCGAGGGTTGCGAGTGTGTGCTAACACGCATATGTGTGTTTGGGAGGTGGAAATGGGGTTACCTTGCAGGCCACTCGGTGTGGACACAGTTTGCCAAAGCCCAGAGGCGGTTGAATACGACGCAGTAGCGTCACCACATCAAGATGTTTTATCCTGCCCCTGTGAGGAGTCAACAAACGCGCTGAATATGCAGCTAAAGATGCAGCTCATAGATAAGGGTTTGAGAACCGGCAGAAGAACGACAGAAGGTTAGAAGAACAGTTAGTAAACGGCTCACCTCGAGAGTGTACCGAACGAGAGCCAAGAGAGGCACAGCTCGGTTTCATGCACATATACAGCTAGTACTGTGGGTGTTCCCATTTTCAATCGTACTCACTTTGCCTCTGGGTCATACTCTGACCAAATCCTCTTAAATTCATCCAAATGGTGAGGGCCAAGAATTGACCAATCACGGGTCAGATAGTCAAAATTGTCCATGATGACAGCAACAAACAGATTGATGATCTACAAGGAAGCATAACCACAAACCTATTAAGGAGACTTTTTTTGGTTTGATTAGTGTCAATTCCAAAAGTTCCTTTGGAGTTATTTCAACATCCAAAGTGGTTCAGAATAGTTTATCTAAAAAACAAACCTGCCTGGGGCTCAGTTTTTACCAGTGTATGTGTGTGTGTGCGTGCGAGTGTCTTTGTGCATCAGTGTGGGGAGAGCTGCAGGGCATACCAGGAAGGCGCAGAGCATGTAGAAGCTGATGAAATAGACAATAGCAAAACTGCTGCCACATGTCCTCTCCTCGCCAGGGTTGTGGTCTGACTCCACATCGCAGAGTTTGCCATGCAGGCATGCCAACATGATCTCCTGCCACGCCTCACCTGTGGCACACCTGAAAGTCAGAGACACACCTTCAGAAAGAGGCCAGAGCGTTATCAGACAGAGCCATGCCTTCAGAGAGACACCAGACCTCTAACATAGCCAACACAAACCTTCATAAAGAGGCCCTCTCTAACATAGCCGACACACGCCCTCATAAAGAGGCCAGACCTCTAACATAGCCGACACACGCCCTCATAAAGAGGCCAGACCTCTAACATAGTCGACACACGCCCTCATAAAGAGGCCAGATCTCTAACATTGCCGACACACGCCCTCATAAAGAGGCCAGATCTCTAACATTGCCGACACAAGCCCTCATAAAGAGGCCAGACCTCTAACATAGCCGACACACGCCCTCATAAAGAGGCCAGACCTCTAACATAGCCAACACACGCCCTCATAAAGAGGCCAGACTTCTAACATAGCCAACACATGCCAACACATGCCCACATATAGAGGCCAGATCTCTAACATAGCCGACACACGCCTTCACACAACAAAGCACTTAAATGAACAGGAGTGCTATAGAAACAAGATCGCAAGTTCACAGACAAATCAAATATCATAGATAAACGTGGTACCTGATCCTATACTGCTTAATAATTTCCGTTAATTATAGAAAACTGTGCCCACAGACAAGGGTAATCAAGCAACAATTTCAATGTATAGCTGGAATGAGCAACTTTTACAAATGTCTTGCTTATGACCTGACTTCCCGAATACATGTGATAAATAGTTAAATAAATAGTTAAAAATCACACACCTGAAGAGCAGGAGAACTGCCTGGGGAAATGTCTGGAAGTTGTTGTTTCGGTTGATGTGTGTGCCATCCACCATTGCAATCTTTCCAAACACCTGTAAAAGGCAGGTTTGTCTTTTATTGATGTTTTTTTTTTTAAATACATATTATCATTTATTTTCTAATTCATTTCAGATAAGTAACACAGGGGGGATGGTACCTTTTACAGTAGCAACATTTCCCTCAGTGTAATTTACCTGCATTCCAATGACAGCGTAGATGAAGAACAGCATGGCTATCAGTAAAGCAACGTATGGCAAAGCCTAAAAAAATATGGTTAGAAACGATGTAAGCCAAAGCAAAGTATCATATTAATAATATAATTGATTCATAATTAAACACTTAGAAGCCAATAATAAACAACTAAAATCTTTCCATGAATGATATTTACATTTTCTTGATTATGACCATGATTGTGCAACAACATATTATTATAAAATATAATAAAATCTATTCTACAGTACATAATCAGTCCTCTAATCTATTGCCCTTGGGGTCTGCTCTTGCTCCAATGATGCAATCAGAACAGAATTCAGTCATCTAACCTGGAAGGACTTGATGAAAGTCCACAGGAGGGTTCGAATGCCCTCCCCCCTGCTCAGAAGCTTGACCAATCGCATTACTCTAAACAGACGAAAGAAAGTGATGGAGATCCTGGCGCTGTCTTCTGTGTTCTGCAGAGAGTGACAAGGTGTCAGCGCACAGAAAGTGAGGTGATGGGGGGGTTATGCTTTAATACCCAGCGGGAGGCATGTTGGGTAAAACTTGTTGGGACTCTCAAACAGGGTGAGAGTTCAGCAGGGGAAAAACCCTGGTACTGCTTGGGGAGTAAGTCCACAGCTACAGCAAACATATTCTACATCCTCCAACTCTTCACTACAACGCCCATCAGCACTGTACTTGAAATATTACTGAAGCCTTCTATGGTCTATAGAGCGTCTTACCACCCCTGGCTGTTTCAGGACACGTATTCTCCCCTCAAAACAGTTGTTGGTCAAATATGTGCCAGTTCACTACTTAAATCAGCAGAAAGAGAATATTTACACACTGTTTCTCACAAAGAAGCCCTTTTGACAAACAGTGAATTATTAAACTATGCTAGGTGACCCAGGGAAACTACATGGCCTGATATGCATGAAACAAGAATTTAGATTTTTCTGAGGCTACCATAATTTCCTCCTTTAAAGTTAGATCAGCAATGAACATAGTAAGTAGAATCAGCAATGAACATAGTAAGTACAATCAGAAATGAACATAGCAAGTACAATCAGCAATGAACATAGCAAGTAGAATCAGCAATGGACATTATAAGTACAATCAGCAATGGACATTGTAAGTAGACTAATTTCTGCGATCAGGATTGTGAATAATACATAGCGACACATTTATTATGATTAAAGATGCAGTTTGTGATAATGAAAGAAACACATTGTTAAGGGAACACACATTATTGGGGGCCCCTCATGCAGCACATGCCTAGCTGTTGCCCCAGTCGTACGGCACTACTGATATCTGTGCCTTTTCCCAGTACAGGAGTTGCAGAGGGGTGGGAGGGCCAGGGTGCATGCTGTTGAACACACCATATTGGACCGCATGGACCAGCACACGAATAACCTCCATTGGCAACAGTTAAAACATGCGAAAATGGGATAACAGCAGGCCTTCCTCCGGGATTTTTTTGCAATCCCAGCGATGGTCATGCACTACTGTGTGTATTACAAAACGTGTCTTCGACAAGAAGACGCTGCCAGCCCGTCAACAGCATTTGTGGCATTCTTCTTTAAAAAATAAAAAAATAAAAAAATAAATAATAAATAAACATAGCACAGAGTATCCCAACACAAAAAAGGTCAGATCATTCAAATGAATAAAAAACAACTCAAACCAGGTTAATATAGCAGTAGGGAAAAAGGAAGAACTAAAAAACATAAGCAGGCAGGCGTGGGACTGGTTGGAGCATCTTACCCCTGCCTCTACCTCTATCTCAACCACAGGAGTCTCTGCCGGCTTTAAAACCAAAGATCTGCATTAATGCCTAAAACACAGTACTCCCACTAGTTACTTCGGTTATATTCACGATTTGAACTTCCAGGTTTCATGCAAACAAACAGACACACAAGCATAATCACAATGTCTCCATTTCTTAAACAAGTAGGCATCCAAGATATTACACACACGCACACACACACGCGCACACACAAAATAATGTTTTTTATAACATTACTGACTAACAATCACTGCTCTGGGTTATTTTAGATGGTTAGTCAGTAGTGTCACAAAAACGTATTGATAACGCTATGTGTTCCGCTGGTAATCACACATCCCAGTAAAGGTGTTCACAGGGTTCCTATAATGTTTTCGACAACCTTGAAGACTGTATTTGAGATTAACTGAAAGTACTTTGAGATTAACTGAAACCTGCCAGAGGTCTTGGAATGAAACCATGACCTGCAGAACAGTACCCACAGTAACCCAGGCCACTGCAGCAGTCCCCTACAGTGGTGCATAACGATAAGGCTAGGGCTAGGACCAAATAATAAATCTAATGCTGCACTTTACATAGCCATTTCAGAATATTTTCTCTTTCATGTGTAGGAGAAATAAGATGCTAGCAAAAGAAAAGAAAAGAAAACGTTACATTAAGTTAGTGGGTTGCCAAAGTTGTGATTTGGTCCGAGCCTAAGACTCGGAAATTTACCAGACCATTGATGACAATATCAATGATAACAGACAAAAAGCCCATTAGGTAGGCATAAAGGAGAGACGTTAGGCTTATCAGGTGATGTGATGTAGTTGATAAGGCCACCAGTCCCCCGTTAGATCTTAGAAGTCTTTAACCAAAAGCAATGGGAAAATACCTTTCCGGATGACTGACCAATAATCAGAGAGAGAGAGCTTAGTTAGGAAACTAATCAGCATAGATGCAGAGACATTATGAAAAGTTCTGAGAAAAACATCCCTGCTGCTAAAAAAAAGCCACACACACGTAAGAGACTCCAAGGCCAGAGATAGCTGTTTGATATCCTAAATATGAAACCGAAAAGAAAAACAATTGCCTTTTTCCACACCAAAGCCAATTCTGTCTCTTGTTCGTGAATAGGTTGCCTTCATCCTGGACCTAACAGGGTTTTTTTTTTAATCTGTGTATCACTGTTTTTAAATATATTTTATTTTGCTCTCAGTTCGTCATAAAACCTTTGCCATGGCATGAAATCTCTTTTCCGTTCATGCACATTTCACACTATTAAGTATTTTTCAATTATGAATGTGTCTGAATAAAGGACATTATTTGCAAACTTTCCTTTGCTATAATATAAACTCAGCTGTTAAAGTCAACAATAAAGGCTTGGGAATCATTTTCTTAAATCCTCACACTTAATTATTTTGCATGAGCCCAGTGACAGACAGAAGAAGCACTAGTGAGCGATTTGTGGCTGACACAGGGTGTGAAGGGCGTATGAGGGCTCATAAACCTCCAGGAAAGAGGTGCACCCTCTTTTTAAAAAAACTGTAAACCATGTATGTAAACCAAAAAAAAAAATCATTTCAAACATAAAAAGGCACTTTGTCCTACACACCCAAAATGGCCGAAAAATTCTGATTGAAAATTTGAAAAGCATACTAGCTACCGTGTCACACTACCTATAAAAAAAAATCAACTTTTCAGCAATACTTGGTCTTGCAACAAACCTTGGGAGCATCAAGCATCACACCCCAGTTCTTGCAGGCCACAGGTATGCGAATTTCCCTATGTCACTACCCAATCGCTGAGTTTGAGTCATTACTCAAAACGGAAATAATGTCACTTGGTTTTTACGAGTTTAAATCAGATGCTAACTGAGACGTAGTGTGAAAAGCAGCAAAAGGTCCTACGGCCTGGAAGGACAAGAGTTTGACATCCTCAGAAACGTTTGCACATGCAAAGTGAAATATACATCTGTAAAGTATCGGCAGATGCAGAGATTAACAGAGTTTAACCAACTCAAAAAGAGAATTTTGTCTAGCTCAACAAAAAAACAGTATTCTGTAGCTCATAGTAAGACTATGATGAAGTAAGAGATTAATGTAATCTGTGCCGTAAGCAGACTGAAGTCTAAATGCATGCCCTCGTGCTATTGTTGCAAGACCTTCATTCGAGGAGGGACACAAAACAACGGATGTATAAATGTTTACTTACATTGATTTCTGTGATAGCAATATCAACGACGCTACCAACAACAATTAAGGCATCAAAAGTGTTCCATGCATCAGCGAAATAGTGCTGTCAACACAAGCCACAAGACAGAGAAGAGGGAAGAGGATGATAGGGAGAGAGAGAGAGAGAGAGACAGTGACATATAGGAAGAGAAAAAAAAAAAAAAAAGATGAGTTAAGACATGAATAATCAGAGCCAAGGAGTTTCAGTAAAGCCTTATAGCACTGTGTCTGTGAGAACTTGACTGAATTGGATTAGAAAAATACTCAGCTGAAAGCAGCTGGAAGACATAGGGGCAAAAGTGGCCTTGTTACATGTACAAGTGTCACATGTTGCCAGCATGTTACCACTGTTAACAAGTCAACATCATGGCAAACGCTGCACAGTATTCAACATGGCAGATACACTCCATGTTTTATTCCAGCTGCTACAGGAGACGAGAGGTCACTCTTACAGCCACAGTGCTGCGCGGCTCAAAAACTGGAAAGCCATGACACCACCCCTCAGGTTGCCATAGAGTCGGCAGAGAAGCCAGAATTCCACAAATGGAACATTTTGGACCAGTGACTTGTCCTGGAGGGGGGGGGGGCAGGATTGAGGGAGGTAAGCTGGGGGATACTCACATCTATCTCACTGAGAACGATGTCTACTATGCTGCCAATCACCACCAGGGCATCAAACACGTTCCAGGCGTCAGCAAAATACCCCTGCGTAAAGCAGGCGCAGGCCAGTCGATGGGGAGGGGGGAGGGGAGGGGTTAATGGAAAAAAAGGGAAAATGCCTATTTTCACATGCATTCTCTGCATGTATCCACTGAGCTATACTCATAAATTATTCACAATTTTAAGGGCAAGGTATAGATAGGCACTCTGACAGCAATGAGGCCATAATCATTCATCTTGTAGGAACCAGCACTTAATCAGTATTTTAAAAAGATACAATCGTTTTTATTAAAACTAGGTACGCTTTATGTTGTGAGCAAATCTGTCACATCTGTCACATCATTTTACTTTTCTTATATGAATAAAAAAGGTAAGCTATTTTCTTTACAATTAGGAATTGTATATTTATTTATATTCAACTTTATAACCAGCAGTTTCTTATTTATTTATTCTTCTTGAAAATGGAAAATTCTGCAATATTTAAGAGACAATTACTTCAGAAGTATCTACTTGCTTCTTTACATGCATTCTATTAAGTGAGTAGAAAATATGTCTAAAGTATACCACTACAGAAAAGGGGGATCCAGGGATTTGTTACATGGACAAGTCACTTCAATCCAAATTAATTAATGCAGAAATTCAGTTCCCACCCCAAACCATCCAGGATCATCTGCATGTACTAGACATATCTGCTATGAGTTGAACTGTAAAGATATTGCACATTATATAAACACACAAGCATTAAATACAGTTAAATAACAGACAGAGGTTAAAAAGATTCAGGTTTTTAAAACGTAGTGAGAATACTTTTGCTTAGGTTCTACTGTGTGTTTTTACTGTGGAACACTAAGATACAGAGGTGAGAGAAAGTTTGTGAACCCTTTGGGATAATTCTGCATAATACTGGCCTACAATTTTATCAAAACTGTCAAAGCCCTTACAACAGATGAAGAGAACCTGAGTGAACAAAACCTCACTTTTTCAGTTATTCACTGAGCAAAATGTAATCTTTTTGTCTGAAAAAGTATGTGATCCTCTAGGTTGATCAGCTTAATGAAGGGGTGTCAATTAATGTGATGACAATCAGGACTGTGGGAGGTCCTGCTTATCTAGAAAACATAAACTTTGGGCGTTACACATCAAAGTCTGGTCTTCATCTCACAGGTTTGTGGAAGTGGGTCATGCCCCAATCAAAAGAGATTCCGGAGGACCTCAGATAAAAACTTGTTAATACTCATCGGTCTGGAAAGGACTAAAAACTATTTTAAAAGATTTTAGAACTTTTTGGCTTAAATGAGAAACATTATGAAAAACCAATGACTGCTTTCCAACTTAAGAACCCCATCCTAACTTTGACGGACGGTGGTTGGAGTATCATGATTTTGAGCTGCTTTTCTGCCTCGCGACCTGGATGGTTTGCTGTCATTGACACAACCACGAATTCTGGATTGCACCAGAAAGTTCTATAGGAGAATTTCAGGGCACCCGTCCATGAGCAGAGGCTTGCTGAGTCAAGCAGCATGATACAGATCTAAACAAGTATATCCATTTTAGAATGGCTGGAGCAGAAAAAAATTTGCATTTTTGAATAGCCGGGTCAAAGTCCAGACCTGAACAAATTGAAATGTTGAGGCAGGAGTTGAAGCGAGCAGTTCTTGAAAGAAAGGCATTGAGCAGTTCTGTGAGATGTAATGAGCTTAAATTCCTCCATGGGGAACAGATCAGAAGTTACAGGAAACATATTGTTGTAGTAACTGCTGCTAGAGGGAATGCCACCAGTTGCTTACTGAATCTAAGGAAATTGAATTGTTGGATATAATGGATAATTTTGCTTAATGAATAAATGAAAAAGAAAATGTTTTTCTTTTTTTTGTTTAATTGGGTTCCCTTTAGGACAGATAAAGATGAGATAAAATTTTAGGTCACATTAATACATGAATACAGGAAATTCAAAGGGTTCACAAACTTTCTCTCACCACTGTAGCTACAACATTCCACACACAAAATGTTGGGTTATTATCATAACCTCAGAAATATTATACCTGAAATAATAACCATCAGTAATGGGCTATTTTCCTTTAGGAACTCTGAATTCTGAACAGTACGCCCAATCACGCGAGGGCACTTCAATCATGTGATCGCAATCTTATTAGATCTGCCTCTATTCTCTTCAGAGACACTGAAGAGTGACAGTTAATATTTCTATTTCAGGGAACCAAGGTTATGATAATAACCCAAAATTCCCCTTCAAACACAAAATATGAACCATCACTAATGGATAAGTAAAAAGTGGCCTGTCCTCACAGAGTGGCCAGTGACCTTATTATGCGGAAATAGCTAAGCCGATAGGCCATCTTGACCATCTCAGTTCATCAGGTCCTCTGCTTGGACAAGGCCTGTCCCTAAGATAAGAGATAAATAACTGCTCTCTCCACGTAGCACGTTGCTAGTCCTCCAGTTCCACGGACTGCTTTACATTAAATGAAAAAAAAGTTTTAGGAAGAAAGGCGGGGTTAGGCTGCAGGCGCCGTGTTTAAAGAGAAAGCAAGCTCTGGTCACAAAAAAACAGCTGCAACTCACTTACACATTTTGCAGAGGTAACTGCCAAAACAAAGGCAGGTTTAAATGATAACACCTTCAGCTCTGCCAAACAAAGTTCTTGTCAATTACATTTTTCCTCCACTCTTTTCATCATTTGGCACTCCAGAAAATGGGCTCCAGGGAAAGGAAGTGTACCTTCACACGGCTGAGAAGTGTCAACAATGTAGAAATTTTGGCAAGGATGACGAAGACGCATCAACAATGTTGAGAATACTTGACGATAAACAAGAATGCGTTGACAACAATGTTGTGTATGCACTGATGAAATTTACAATTTATCGACAAACTTGCTAAGTCAATGAAAATTAAAATACATTGAGGATGTTGTGGGCGTGTTGAGATACATTGAGTTGACATCAACAACTTACAATCTACTGATTGACATAGAAGAACCCAGACAACATCAACGAGTGTGAAAGTGGTCTTGAGGGGCGTTGAGAGTGCGTGGCGGACCAATAAGAAAAAGAAGCAAGATATGTATTTTTAAAATGCAACGCACAGACCGTGTAAAGGTCAAGCTGTTGAGCACCTGCGGTACAAACGATACAGCAAACTTTAACGCAAACTTTTTAATCTTTAGTCAAGTTTTTAAAAAGCCAGGCTGTTAGAGACTGTGGCAGACACCTGCATACAGAAAAAAACTAGTTCCAGCTAGTTTAGCAGCCAGTGATACAGCTGCATGCTTTCTGCAAAAAAGCACAGAAATATAACCAGGGCACGTGAGACCCAAAAAAGATAACGCATGTCATAGCGTTCAGGAGCAAAGCTCCTCTTATCACTGAGGAATAACAGAGAAACCACATAAAACATAATGAAAAATTTCAAATGGAAAACAAGGGGGACTACTTTTTTTTTTTTTTTTTTCGAGTCAACCTCACACTGCACAGAAAAAGAGGCAGATATGAATTACAACCACATTTTATAAGATTGCGATCATGTGACTGAAGCACTCTCAAGTGATTTGGGATACTCTTCAGAACTCATCTTAAAGGAAAATAACCCAATAGTGATGGTTCATATTTTGTATTTGAAAGGGAACTAGAAATATAGGCTCCAAGTTCCAAACTTACTTTTTTCTGTTGTGAAAAATTTGAAATGTTTCTGCCAAAAGAAGAAGGGTGACTCCATAATGCTGTTGTTGAAAGGTCAATAAAATTTTATCTCTCATTTTAAAATGTCAAGAAGAGCAATTTCTTTTAATTTATCAGACCATTTCGTATTTGTGTTAACATGTGGCATCACCCAGCACAAGAAATGACATACCCTTGGTTTAAAGGCGATCAATTTGAGAATCATCTCCACAGTGAAGACACCTGTGAAGACCATGTTGAGAATATCCATGGCGTAGTTAAAGAGCGGCGACTGGCCATAGTGCTAGGGAAAGGGAGGAAAACAGTGGGCCGTTTGAGAGTTTACGATGCAGTCACTGTGGGAGTGTGCGTCAGAGAGAGCGAAATCGCAAGAGGGATATAAATCTTGTATATATCATGCAAAAGCAGATGCATGGAGATTGACAGTGGCAGGGGAGGCTTTTTTTTTTTTTTGAGTGTACGTAAGAGATGTGAGAGAGGATAACAGATTATGTGATCGTGTTTCAGTTTCTGAAGCAGATAGACAGAGGTTAGCTTCAATGAGCTGCGCTAGCTAGAGGTCTAGCTAAGGAGCTTGGTCTCACCTGTATGGCCAGGCACAGTGTGTTGAGTATGATGAGCACAAACATGACGTACTCGAAGCCTGTGGAGTTCACCACATACCAGAACTTGTACTGGTAGGGGTTCTTAGGAATGTATCTGCGCAGTGGACGGGCCTTCAGGGCATACTCCACACACTGACGCTGCAGACAGTATAAGGTCACCGTCAGAAACCTCATGAGCAGTATACAAATAAACAACGAGGGGCTTTGCTTGCTTCTTGTTTTTCTTAATTATGGGCTAGTGAGCCAGATAAATATATGGTTACAGCTACGATACAAATATTTAGATTTTATTGAATTAGCTAACAATGAATATGTATAGCAAGTTACCAAATCAGCTTGCTTAAGTGATTTCAACAAAAGGAACTAAAGCGTTTCTGAGCCTTACGAAATCACCCCAAGTATATAAACGCTGCTTGCTAGCTAGATCAATCACTATTGATAAGAATACAGCTGGTACCAACGTCAACAATAACAAGTACTTTGAACTATGCTGGAATACCACAGATAAATCCAGCACATGTAAATAGTGACCAGGTCTCTGATGTGGACCCTGACCTGGTTCTTGTCCAGCTCACAGTTCTTGTACTCCTTCTCGCCTTGTTCCTGGAACGTGACGATGACGAAACCAACAAAGATGTTCATCATGAAGAAGGCGATAATGATGATGTAGATGATGAAGAAGATAGAGATTTCAATACGATAATTGTAGATGGGGCCCATGTTCTCCTGGTTGGAGTCTATGGCCTTGTAAAGCAGCCTGTTGAACAGGACACACAAAGCCGATCAGAGGACTGAGGGACACTAACAATGGGAACAGAGCCCTTGTGTGAAAGAGGAAAAGACAGATGAGAGCTCTGTTCTAATCGCTTATGTTTTCTGGAGTGGAATAAATTCTAAAACGATAAGTAACTGTTTCCCGAACATTACACAGTGCACTGTCAAATACTCCAAGATAAACTGCGCTAATGTATGAGAGAGCGAGGAGAACTCTTCTATCCATGACCATCTCTGTGATGCTGAACGACAGTTAATTATATTCAAAGTCTTTGGCGTAAAAGGTCTCCTGAATTCACAGCGACGGATGCATTGAGACTGTTTACGAATGTACTTCATCGTTTGTATAAGTTGTTACCTGACTGCTCGCATTTCGCTCTAGATGTGACTGAAATGTACAAATGTAAGGGTGGGAAAGAAGAAAAGAAGGCAGGTCCTCACGCTGGCCAACCCTCGAAGGTGGAGACTGTGAAGAGAGCCATCATGGCTGTGAGCACATTGTCAAAGTTAAACTCGCTGTTGTACCACTGCCTCTCACGGACGGCCGGCAGTTGGACATCTCCGTCTTTGTACAGGATGTAGGCTCCCCTGAAAGAAGCATGTGAACGCCATGTTGTACAGAGAGTTCAATGGTTCGTAAGGTCTATTTTGTCACTATATGTGTGACTTTTTTTTTTGTTTAAGCAGAAATATTTTTAAAATATGCATGATATACAATTGAATATTGAGTAAACCTAAATGTGAGATAAAATATTCTATTTTATCTTATTCCAACAATTAATATAATTAGAATTTTGCTCAGAAAATGAAAAAAAATTATTATTATTCTTGTGACACAAGGCTTCCTAATGCAAAATTAATTAACATATTTATTGTTTCAGGTAAAAAGATTCATAACAATTTAGGGATCTTGAATGATTTTATGACGGCCATATATTGATTTTTAAATTAATTTAAAAAAATATAAAAAACTCACTTGCATTCCTCTGGGCTAGACTTGGCCTCATCTGTACATCTGTAAAACTTCCCCTGTGACAAAACAATGTAACAGAGCATCCTTCAGCTTTTACGTTTGAATATCGGCAACCAAATAATGAGAAACCAAGTTTCATCTAGAAAGAGAACACAACAGATATCTGTGGATTAGAAAATTCCGACATGTTCGAAACAAAATAACACCATCATCCAATCACCTGTGCTTAAAAAAAGTAATTACCTTGAAAAGCTGCACACCAATGCATGCAAACATGAACTGCAACAGGGTTGTGACGATCATGATGTTGCCAATGGTTCTGATGGCCACAAACACACACTGAACCACATGCTGTGGAAAAAGAGAAGAAACTGGAAAGAGAGGACAAGACAAGGCAGGGCAGGGCAGGGTAGGGGTGAACTAAGGCCTACTGTCACCATACCTCCTCTACCAATTAGATATAACAAAGTAAACAGTCCTTCGCATCAAGTCACCAGTGTTTCCTGTAGCAATGGTACGCTAAACTGAGTGGCATTCATTCATTTCACTTTAAATTATATATTGCTAATCTTATCTCCATAAATCAGATCTGGCATCTGAGGTATCAAACTAATAGCTGGTTCTGTCTATTTCCTTGTAGAAAACGAAACATCAGAGGAAAATAAAACACTGTATCAAATCAAGATATTCTATCTCAGCCCTTTTCATAGGCAATTCAAAATGCCGAAAAAATAAATAAGATTTTACAGCATGACAAACTTCAGTCCATAGTGTGGTGTTTGTCTCAATAACAAACCTCAAATTAAATGAATTTACAATACTCAGTGGGGACATATTAAAAGGATATTTCCAGGCCAAAATTGTGAAGAACATGGGGTACCTTGAGGCCCTTAGCTCGATTAATGGCTCTGAGAGGGCGGAGAACTCGCAGCACCCGCAGAATCTTCACCACAGAGATCGCTGAAGACCTAGACACCAAACACAAGGTCAGCCTGACTACTGGAACCAGGCCTGGGAACCTGATGTCCACGTCCATCACCCTCATACACGCAAGTCCAGGACCTGGGCACCAAACACAGCAAGCATTGCTTCCCCCCTCATGTACAGAGGTCTAGGACCTGGGCACCACACACATTGAGTCATGGCCATTGTCTAGGCCAGAATAACATTTCTGTTGGACAAAAAAAAGTCTGACAAATGTTTAATCTTCAGGATTTACAAACCCAGGCAAATGCAGACAAAAAATTTTTGATTTCAGTTATTGTCTTAGATGATTTAGGATAAAGCAATCCCTGGTATTTAAAGGGGCTGGGCTACTGGTGGAAACTTACTGAATGCCAAAAGATACCAGCGAAACTCCCACCACTAACAGGTCCAGCAAATTGAAATAATTTCTGCAGAAAGCGCCCTTGTGGAGGAAAGCCCCAAACGCCGTCATCTGCAGAGGTAGATGGAGACAGAATGATAAGAACTTCCTTGGGAAAAAAAAAATAGGCCTTCAAAGATGAGCCATCATTTCGTGGTAGCATTTAAATACACTTTAAAGACACAGATTAAGTTTGAATGTAATAGTATGAGCTTTCATCTTGCAATTTGTAGTTCAATGCAATACCATTGGCAATACATCATGCAGTTTATTGCTCCCAAAAGGGGGGAGGAGGAGGGATGAATGCATGAATCCTCTACCAACTGCATTTTTTTAAATGTATTACCGTAAAATTCACACATGGCATATAAACCAAGTCCATTCACTTAATCAAAACAATAGCAATAAACATTTTCTGGATATATGACATGACCCAGCAGGCAGAGAAAAAAAAAAGAACAGGCAAAAAATAGTCAATATGCATGTTCACAAGTGCATGTAAATTCAGATATGGGCAGCTGGACCTCTTCAGTGAACGTTTGTTGAGCAATGCTTGACCAAAGGTTTATTTATATGCACTTCCCGGGGAAAGCTATGCCTGACAGTTGCATGGTGTGCACCCTCTTTTAACACGGTTAAAATAGAATAGAAACAAACTCTTCACTTAATGAGGTTTTGTTAGACTGCAGTAAGAACTCCAATCTTTTTGCTTCACCTCATAAGTTCAAAATCTGTGTGCTGGATTTGGCCTTTGACTAAATCAGATTCTTCTCTACTATATGAGTCCTAAACTCTCACGTTACATGAAGCAGCCCCATCACAATTTTAGTGAAGTAGCAATTAAAGTAGTAGTCGTTTTGAGTAATAAACCAACCTCTATATCCAGTGAGGCACTAGGACTATAGCATTTAAAAGAGGTGCTATGGTTAAAATAAAGACAAAACATGCCAGGTACCACACGGGGGGAATGCAACCATTGACTCCCATTGTCAAAAAGAGGTTACCTTTAACAGGATCTCAAATGTAAACAAACAAGTGAAGGCATAATCTGTATAGCCTAGAACCTGGAATGCAACCAGACGGTTAGAGGGTTACCGCGCGCGGACTTTGGTCATGGTGCAGAGGCAGAGAGCGGGTAATTACCTTCAGCAGGATCTCTACGGTAAAGATCGCGGTGAAAGCATAGTCAAAGTAACCCAGAATCTGCAAAGGCAACAAACACGTTTAAAAGAGGATCCAGGGAAGACACCAGTTGCTGAGTCATAGTAACTGTTTCCAGCAGGTGACAAGGGAAAGTCACTGGAGGTTTCTATTGAAAAACACTGGTGAAGGCAATAGCCAAAGCTGCCCATTAAAACACCTCATTCAAGTCCAAGTCCTCACTCTTCACTTTACAGTTGAAACAATAAGCTATCGCTAATTTGGACAGTAAAATCTGTTAGACTGAAAAACAGATGTAGATTAGAAAACAACACAGATGATAATGATCTCTTCTACTCCTTACTTACTCCTTAGCCTATGGTGACAAAAACAAACTCACCAATATAGCAAATAACAACACAACCTGAACCAATAACATTTTTTAATGCAATGTATTGGTATTTGTGGTGGAAATAAACAATAGGAATTGGCTGTATATAAGAACAGAACAGAATTTAGACATAAAAAGCATTCCTTTTTTTTTTTTTTTGCCTTAAATTTGATATAAGGCTTACATTACATTTACAGATAACTGACAAACTCATACTTAAATGAATCCAATATTATGGCATGATATGGTACAGAGGCATATGCAGACAGGGGCTAAGGGTACCTAGTCTACATTACTTATTCAGTAAATATTCAGCTACATAAATAAAAAATAAGTAAAATTGTAAAATTGTAAAAAAAAAAATAAGTAAAATTGTGAATAAGAATAACTCCCATGTTAAATAAACACTGTGCTGTAACACAGAGCATTCATGTTTTCCATTATAGTGTTTCTGATGAAGACCAGGTTTCTGCAGAAGAAACATACAATGTTCCTGGCTGAGTGGTTGCGGATGGGATCCTCCGCAGCAAGAGATACAGAGCTGAGCATAATGAAGACCAAGATCAGGTTGGTGAAAATTTGATGGTTGATCAGTCTGTGGCATCCCACCCGAATTCTGAAACCACGAAAAAAGACAAAATCGGGCTTGCATCGAATATACTTAAGACCAAGAAAGACCTACAGACTAGATTTGCTGATGTACTGCCCAGAAGATGTGTTGGTCTGTAGGCACATTCACATACGTGTCTGAGTGTCCCTGTATGTGCGTCTGAGTGTGTGACTGACGTCTGTTTTGGGAGTGTGTGCAAGGAGGAACTATTGGTAGGGCGATAGAGTGTGAAGTGTGTGTGCGTGAAAGAAAGAGGGAACTCGTATACAAGTAAGGATAGTTAGTGTCTGTGTATCTGTGAACGTGAGTTTGTGCGTGTTTGCGCACGTGTCTGTATTTGTGGGCGTGCATGTGTGTGAGTTTACGTATGCACGCGCATCTGTTCGAATGCTGTGCAGACACCCACGGGTTAGTGTTGCTGAGGATAAAGAAGGCGCTGCCCTCGGGTATTGGCGGGATCTTCTCTTTAAGGCTTAGCTCTGAAAGCCTCTGTGGCCGGGGGCAGGCGGGGACCTCAGGCTCCTCCTCCTCGTCTTCCTCCCCTGCAAAGACATGAGCCCGTGCTCAGTGTCCGCACACAGGAGCACGCAGACATGCTGAATCCACGCTTCCAAAGGCAATCCTTTCTTCCTTTACCTGGACTGTTTCCAGTAGGGAAAGTCTCTTTGTCCTCGTCTTTGTCGACCTGCATTAAAGCACATAAAGTAAAGGCTCTTCCGCACTAAATTCACTGTGCTACTTTAATCCCTCAGGATGACACATACAATACTTTTGGTGATCAAAAGAAACACCAAACAGGATAAAACAGGAATGATGAATGAATGGGGCTGTTAGTGTCGTTGTTTATCTGGAGCCATTAGAATCCTTTGCCTCTAGACAGCAAAAGCATCTGGACAATATTTCCCAGGATTTGCATGGGGTACGCAGCAGTCTTAATATTGTCCCATTGGAATCTGCTCATTAGTGCGTGAATGACGGGAGAATTCGGGCGAGTGCACTGACCCGACGACACCATTTGCACCTGGTTATTTCTGAAGTACAGGCGCCTGAACAAGACACAACACGCAGTGTTTACCTTGACGTCACCTTCTCTACCTTCCCCCGTCTTGGCATCTCCTTTGTCCTTGCTTCGGTCACTAAAATCGGAGGCAGGGCCATTCAGAAAGAGAGGACGTGTTTTTATTATCTCAGCGAGGCATTCAAACCTTTTAACTTTGATTTAGATACACTGTTTTCTTCAAGGCGCCTTATAAAGCGGGCCCCACACGTTGCGGCTGCGTCACATTTGTATGGACACACCTCAGGTTTTTCTTCCTCTTCTTCTCCTCAGCCTCTTCCTGCTGTGCGGTATTCAGGCTTTCAGCATCCGCTAAGTTATCCACAGCGATAGCCAAGAAGACATTCAACAGGATGTCTGATTAAAACTGGCTTTCAAGGAATATCAAGTCTCGTCAAGTGTTTTACTGATGAACCACTTCTGCAACTGAGCACAACTGAGTCCGCTTGGAGAGAGAGAGAGAGAGAGAGAGAGAGAGAGAGAGAGAGAGAGAGAGAGAGAGAGAGAGAGAGAGAGAGAGAGA
>JAOYSI010000017.1:235199-250931 GCA_025775065.1 Hiodon alosoides | reverse complement strand
CCCCCCCCGCCCCCCCCCCCCCCCCCCCCCCCCCCCCCCCCCCCCCCCCCGGACACGAGACCTATTTTAATGGGGATGTAAATATTTAACGCAAGTTTTTATATAAACCTAAAAACACAGAAGTCATACCGGGGCTGCACGATTTTGAGAAGCAAATTATTATAATTTTATATGGCAATATATCGAACACTTTTTTCCCGTTTCAATATTACATTGTTTTTTAAATCGAAGACAGTTCTTGGCAGAATTTATTTATAAACTGAATAAAGTTGTAAACGATAACAGTGCTGAACAACGTTATTGAACAGTTTCATGCCTTAATGAACGAATTACGTTGTTTTTTTGTTTATTTTGTTTTGTTTATTTGTTTCTATAATTGATGTTGGAGAAAACTGAGGTTTTCTAGGTGTTGCTGAAATATTTTATGTTTTAGCCACCAGTGAAATATTAAAACTTAAGCAGCAAATTCATAAATTGTTTAACTGTAGCTATGTGTAAACAAATATAAATGTAAAAATGTTATGTGTCAAAAACTTTAATAGAAAAGTAATAATGACATAGAAATAGAAAGTAATAATGACGGGAATGATATCGTGATACTAAGTTGATGTCAGGACTATAGTTATACTGTGCTTGTGGGACAGGTTTTTTCAATGAGAACCTACATTTAAACTTCCACAATTGAATGGCAATATTTGAATATACAGTTTCAGAAAAACATTGCTCCATTTGCCTATAGCTTGTCTTAATTTACAAACGTTCACCTGTTACTTTGACCCAATATGAAATTTCCCAAGAAATTGATCAGTTAAATGTGACTTTCTACTAGCTTGTCATTCCAAAACTTTTGACATAATACTCAATATAGTTTAAAATATACAATGTTAAGAGTACCATGTACAAGGGTTACATAACTCATCTGAGCTGCTTTGATTGCTTCATTTCCATATGCTGCACTAGAATATGTAGAGATCGTGTTGCGTCTCCTGCTGAATGCACATAGTATGTCTCTTTAAGGTGGGTCTACAATGCCACTACATGAGCCGATTATGTCGGGCCTTTGACTAAACAAACTGAAATAGGAGTTACAGCACCCTGCTGCTGTCCGCTTCCTGTGCGTACGACGTGTGATGGGCACTCAGTTTCTTGTGGTTCAGCTTCCTTCCTCCTTCAGCTCCCTGTGGTCTGGTCTGGTTTCCTTCCGTTTTCGCAAGCCGAGCCTGTCACTGTTTCTTTAGTGGTCAGTACTGTCTATGGCAGCCCGGAGGCACTGCGGCTCTGACACGCTCCTCTTCCAGTTGTCGTTTTCTGGGTCATTGTCCTCTGAAATGCTATGTTGCTTACTCTCTAACCTGTTTGCTCTGCCGCTAACCTTGGTGCTGTTCTCTCCCCTCCCCTCTGTCTTTGTAGAGAGGTCTGAAGAATGTATTTGATGAAGCTATCCTAGCTGCGCTTGAGCCACCCGAAACCCAGCGAAAACGGAAGTGTTGTATATTCTAGTGTTTTTTTTGTTTGTTTTTTATCCCCAAAAACCCCACCAAGTCGATGCCCTCCCCATGTTTACTGCTTCCTTTACTGTCTCCTACTATAAAATAAACATTTTGTTTGTCCAATAAATGAGAATCTGCCGAAAGTTACAGAATCTTAGTGGGGTTTCCTAGCCTGAGACATCCTCGCTTTTTGTAAAGCTGTGCTTTCGCTTGTACTCTAAGGAACGAAAGCTCTGTTCTAGCGTGGCTTTTGTAAGCGTGCCTGTTTCCTCTTTTGTAATGGCTTACGTCAGCACCACTCCAGTCCTCCATGCACACAAGGCACTCAAGATTTTGCAGTTTTTTTCTTTTTAATGAAATGGTTTCTGTGGTCTCACTGGTTAATCTTGTTTTGTTTTGTTTTTTGGGTGGAGGGGGCAACATTTAAACAATTCTTTTGCCGGTTGAATGCAACGAAAACAGAATTTTAAGATTGTGAACGAAAATAGATTTTAAGATTTCCAGTCCTCATGTCCATGTATAATTTTTTTGTACCAATGTATCATAGAAAAGTTAATGTAAAATCTAAACGGGATAGTCTATTGCCATGGGTTTCCCTTGAGTGCTACCAGTGTCCAAATAAGACATTAAGAATGAAATTCCAATATAATAATGTGGACTTGTGACTTGAATAAAGGAAACCTTAAATTGCCACAGTATTCCTGTCAATCTTTTGGTTTTACAGGATTAGTTGAACACGGGTTATTTCGCACTTCTTTGGTCAGTTTTAAATGCGTTGTCAACAAAGTTTGTCAATAACAGAACTAGATTGGTCTTATGAAGTAAAACTTGGGCTAAATTGGTAACTAAATGGTCTGTTGGGGGGAATATGTAAAATATATGGCCACTTTTAGATAAAAATTAGTTTAGTGTGCAGTTGGCTCAGTCTGAGCAGAGACTGGCATTTCGATTCCCTAGGAGTATTGTACAATGGTTTTACCCACTCTCCTGTCAGCCATCACCTGACGGGAGTTAAGTCTCCCCTTAAGCTCCTCACAAACAAAGAATGAGGCAACTCGCTGGGGGGTGGTGGGTTTACTGTGGACCCAGTGCTGATCTTAACCTAAGGCAAGTGGCAAAGTCTCAGCCACTGCCCTTTTGTGTGTGTGTGTGTTTGTCTTTGTTTTCAATATGTGTCCTACTCCAGGTCCGAGTTCTGCTTGTTCGGTTCTACCAGCAATCCCTTTGCCTCGCCTGTCCCTTGTGTGTGGAATCAGACGAAAGTTTCTCTGGCCTGTGTTCTCTCCACACTTCCACTTTCTTGTTTGATGTCTTTCCGACTTCATTTGGCATGCGTATTGGTTGGTTAAGATTTGAGTCTCGTGTTCTTTGCATATGTGCCTTGCTTCCGATATGTTATTTCCCCACACCCCACCTGAGGCTCAAAATCCTCTTGGTGGCAGCATGATTTTGTTTTGTGGGTATTATGATCTAGACACCTCTGAAAATTTATACATGGAACATAAATTGAATGATGATATTTGTGTATCCCCCTAACCTGTTCACAACCATCTTGCTTTGTCACCATCATGTCTAGTAACTGTCAGTGGTCCACCTTTCAAATGGTGCTTTAGTGGAGGGACTATAATGGTATACAATATTGCCCAAACTTTAACATTATGCAAATAATTACGGTAAAATCATTCAAATACAAAAAATTACAGCGACGTTAATTAATGAAATATTTAGTAGTGGAAGTAGTGGAACTGTATATATTCTGTATATTCTGTGCAGATTCTCAATCTCTCTCGCTCTCTCACTCTGTTCGTAGAAAGGACTAAAGAATGTATTCGACGAGGCCATACTAGCAGCCCTGGAGCCCCCGGAGCCCAAGAAGAAGCGTAAATGCGTGCTGCTATGAGCACCTGCCGGCCCTTTCTCCCTTCACCCCTCCTCCCTTACTCTGCTACGGCTGATCATCAGCTTTGTACTCTAAAGCAATGTATTAAATGATTCTGATTTTACTCTGCAATAAAGATTCTAAAGAAATGACCCTACATGCACTGCAGTGGACAAAAGGAGTAAGAATAGCGAAGCATACTTTCTAAAAACATGTTCCAATAAATGTAATATTGTAGTATGCATTTTGTTTTATTTTGAAATTACATGATCTAATCCTGAAAACCTCTTGTTTTGGACACGTGCTGCTGTGATCAAACTTTTTTTCCAGCAAAATTCACTGAAGGATTTGGTTGGTTCTAAGTGCCATGTTACATGTTACATGCTGTTAGCGTAGATTCCTAAAGAATTGGGGAGGTCACAGTTAAAAGGCTAATGCATGTAGAAACCCAATTCCTAGAATTTACAAAGAAATGTCCCCTCTCTGCAACGGTGAGAGGGTGTCATTCCGTACACAAACAAAATAGAACAAGGGTACTATAGAACTCTCTTCCCTTGACAAGTACAACCTAGAACACAACTCAAAAATGTGCAGGATTTTACCTGAACCGTTTAAACCTTGGTGATCATAACTTAATTATTTCTGAATTTTCTTTTAATTTAATTTTTATTTAAACTGCTACAGGAGGCAGACTGGATAACTGGCCCATGGAAGCAAGGAAGTTTAACAGTGTTAGCAGAACAGGTGGTGTGTAAATGTGATGTCAGAGACCAAGCAGCATTTAATCAGAGCTTGTAATAATGCATGTAGGCAAGCTTCCGGTTCCTGTGGTTAGGTTAACAGTTAATGGTAGTTGATGTAGATGCCAGTGTTATGCATTTTTACCAAAATCTTGTACCCCTGTCATTTTTTTTTTAAATTGTGTGTGTGTGTGTGCATATATATATATATATATATATATATATGTGTGTGTGTGTATATGTAATTTATTTTTATTTTTTTTGCTTTTTGTTCTCATAAAGATTTCACCCCATAAGGACTGGATTACATCAAAACTTTGACCCATATGCTAGTATAAACTAGGTCAAACCCAATGCCGGTGAAGGTCTATTTTTTTGCTTAGCCCACTGCTAATCGTAGCAGGTTTGTATTTGATGATTAACTCTCGTGGATCAAAGATTGATTAATTCAAACCTAATTTCATATAACCTTTTGGTGCAAAACCAAATGCTTTGTCTTTCTTTGTATATGCATTCTTTAAAAAAAATAAAATAAAGATGTATCTTAATTGTCTTTTACACCCTTTTCTTTTGAAATTTTAACTCTCCTTTACTGGTCAAAATTTGATAATATGCACCGAGAATAGGTCCAGGTGGGAACAGTACTGCTGTTTATAATCGGTTCTGGATTTTAGGGGTTGAACAAAATCCAATCCGATCCAATTTTTGCTTGGTCAACTAATTTATTACATACCAACAGAAAGGGAATTGGGGAGTTTGGGGAGCGCCATGGATACGAATCCTTAACCGAATTTAGTTCACAGGATGCTGTAGCATGAATCCTAGTTTTGAGGAATTTAATATTGTAATTCAGTGGTACTTAAATTGTAGTTTTAAAGGGCTATTGGAACGCACCCACCTCCCTGATCTTTACAGAGACATTGCCGCTCATGTTTCTGAAATATCTGTGAAATTGTTGGTTTTCCATCCATCTCTTCACCCCTTGAGTCATGTGACACACCAAAGTATTTGCACCCAGTAAGTTTGTGCATAGTGTTCCACAAGACTTCCTATTCTCTTTAATGGGTACAGTTCTATCCCACAATAAGTCCCTGGTAACGTCTTTAAAAGAAATCTTTAGGTATTACATAATGTATTAATCTACAGTGTTTACATAAATACAACTACAAAATTGAAATGACATTTAATTATATTTCAGATCAGGCCTGTGTATTCCTATATACATATTTAATGTATAGTTGATTTTAGCTGAATGACAATTACTGTCAGACAGTTCAGATTTCTCTCAAGCTATACATTGTGCATATTCTTTCAGGTTGCACTGAACTTCACTGTCATTTTACAAACAAGGTTATCTTGTTAGCTGACCTTAGAGATGTTCACTCACGTAATTACATACTGATTTTCTTGCATAGACCTAAATTCTCGATTGCACCAACACTCCCACAGTCCCAAGTTGTAATTGTGATTGCAGGTTTTGGTTTTGTTAGAAAGTAAACTGACTTTTTAATGAAAGGGCAACACAGTGACTTGATGGTTATCGTTGGTGCCTCAGCATGTTTTGGTTCGTGTGGAATCTACACATTTTACCTGTATTTGCACGGGTTTCCTCTGTGGGTGCCCCGCGTTCCTTCCAACGTCTGAGTTGTATTGGCCACTGCAGACTTGGTGTTCATCTCCTGCCTTGCGATGGACAGACATTATGCCTGTATCTCCCCTGCCCTGTGATGGACTGACATTACTAAGCCCTTGGTGTCCCCTGCCCTGTAATGGACTGACGGTACACCCTTGGTGCCCCCTGCCCTGCGTTGTACTGACGTTCCGCCCTTGGTGTCCCCTGCCCTGCAATGGACGGACATTATGGCCTTGGTGTCCCCTGCCCTGCGATGGACTGACGTTATACCCTTTGTGTGCCCGGCACTGCCATTCAAACATGGTAGTAATTACGAACAATCTTTTTAGTAAAAGGTTTGGAACAACACAGGCTTTATGCATTGTCATGAATGTCGCTTAAAATAAAGTTCAACAAAAAATCCTTCATAGAACATTTTTATACATACTCAATACTCCAGTATACAATGTGCTCCTGGGTCATTTTAAACCATCCCTAAATAAACTCACGGGTTTTGAACGAAGTAGAGCTTGGGTCTGAGCAGTGCCTAATGCCATGTGCTAAAACACAAATATGTAAAGCACGATATGGTGATATCCCAAGCGTCATGTAGATCCGAGGAGAAAGTTTACGGGGGGATCAATACGGATCAACACGTCAAAGACGACTTTTATGGCTTCAGACTATTCGGAGGGAGGACCCCAAGAGAAACCTATTGGACCCCGATAGCAAATTTGTGTACGTCTGCGGGAAACACCTCGTCACACGAAGATTTGATTTAATGCTTCGATAATCAGTGTATAGTACACCGGTGGATTTACACACACGTGGCAGCGGTAGAAGCGGTGTGAGCCGAAATCGGTCCCCCTGCCGTGGATAGCACGGGGAAGGTGAAATACCGTCCCCTGTCCAGTCCTGCCTACCATGTGCTATACCGGAACCGCACATTAACCGCACTAAAGTAAACAAAGTGGACAGACTAAGAAGGCAGCTACATATAACTATCTCTATACAGAAAAAAAGTCATAGATGACAGAAATCGACATTACCTGGAGACTAAAAGGACACTAACCACCAATACCGCTGTTTATTTAAATATCGGCACCTATATATTAATAATAATATTCGTTTATTATTATTACAAAGTTTTCGTGGGTCTCACCACGCAACGTTTTCTCCTTATTTTTTTTTTTTACCCCTTACCTGTTTGCATCCCTGTATAGTGTAATCAGTAATAGTCTGATTGCAATTTTAGAATCTAAAATTGTATGCTGATGTGTCGTTCCTGCTGCCTTGTGCAATAACCGTACGCATTAAGTTATTAGCACATTCTTATGTTGTCAGTGTATATCCTTGTATTTGCACTTGGTGCACTATTTGATCTGATCGGTCAATTGCAGTATTCTTTCAGTAAAATATTTTTGACAAATATTAAATTTAGGCCATCTTAATAGCATTGGGAGAATAATTGCAATATAAAATTGTGCTCGCTTTAAAATAAGCACAACTGTGTTGTGAACATTTTAAAGGATTATAAGAACTTGATCAGCACATTTAAATGTGACATTTATACATGCATTTTATATGTATACAATTGTATTTATTTATTAGGAATTAAATAGCTACTTAGTTAAAAGCTGACTATTAAAACAGTAAATATGTCCTGATATCCATCTAATAATATACCTGTGCAGGTTTATACATTTTACATTTACATCATTAGCGACCTACAAAAGTGCTGTAGTTTTGGGGTTAAACTGCAATAATAAACTGAGCTATCTTTCCATAATGACTATTACTGATTACACTATAATCAAAATAACAATGATGGGTAAGAAGTGATTATATAAAATAAAATAAAAAATAAAAGATAGAATGCCTGCATTAAATCCCAAGAAAGATTTTGAACATTTAAACATAAACATTTTGTCAGCAGGGGGCGATGTGGAACTGCTTTTGAATGAATGACCTGGGTGAAGTCGTGCTGCTTCAAGCTCGGGTAGGTGAAGTCACTTCACATCCAAATTTAACTGACACAATATTATTTGTGTGCATCTGGGTTTCTTTATTTGTAAGTGAAGCAATACCAGAGGAAGAATGTTTTCCATGTAAAAAAAATTATATCAGTGCATTTAGATAAAGGTTGAACTCACTAATTAGTCAACAAATCCTAACCATAGTTTCATTATGATCTTCATTGTCATTAATATTCAAAGGCCAAACGTAATCTAGCTGCCAGTTTTCAGTGACGGAACGATATGAACTTGAGCTTTACGAATGCACTGCCAAGGAGAGTGGTGAGGAACCCTTTAATTCAATTGACTGAGTACTTCACTGGTAGATCTGTTTGGACACGCACTACACACTGAGCACATTGTTACCTAAGGGGATTGTGGTCCAGACCAATGCATACACTCCAAACTATTAGGTAAATTGTTGACTAACTGAACACAGAGCATTCACACTGGTATTAAATGTCATGGAAAAATGCACAGTGCATTCACAGTGGTGTTAACGATCCTATTAAAATGCACAAAGCAAAGTAAGTATGGAGGAAGTACTCGTGAGATGCTCTGTAGAAGTGGCCTCAATATAGCACAGCAAGTATAGCGGACATAGCCTCGAGATTCCCAGTAGATGTGCTTTCAGTTTAGCACAGTGAGTATGGAGGATGTAGTCTTGAGATGCTCAGTAGATGTGGTTTCAGTATAGCACAATGAGTATGGAGGAAGTAGATTCGAGATTCTCAGTTAATGTGGTTTCAGTATAGAACAGTGACTGCGGAGGAAGTTCCCTTGAGATGCTCTGTAGAAGTGGTCTCAGTATAGCACAGTAAGTATAGAGGAAGTACTTTCGAGATGCTCAGTAGATGTGCTTTCAGTTTAGCACAGTAAGTAAGGAAGTCTCGATGTAATTTCAGTATAGCGCTGGACAAACCAGAATTTCTCAAAGAAGAGAGTTAATTTAATGAGTTTGGAAGTATATATTTATGGACTAAAGTATAAGTGATTGATGTGCAATTTAAAACAGAACGAGCACAAACTGTAAAGTCTGGTTGTTACTGTTAATTGCCTGGGACTGTGTTATACTGCATCTGCTCAGGTGGGCGGAGACTGGAACAGGCTGTGTTGGGGTGATAGGCCATCTCACATTCCTCGCGTTTCTGGAGTACTATCTGTCAGCAAGCACTTAAGCTAAATAGCCGCTGAAAGCGATTAATTATAACACGTGGAGAATAGCTGACATTCTTCCATTTGGCGGGTGGGGGGGTTGCGGTAGCCACCTGCAGAGGCTGGTCCGTTTATCTGTGTTGCTGTCACAATACGGCCTAATGCTACTGACAGTCTGAGATCAAATCGCACTTTGAAATGCAAGCATGGACAAGCCTCTGTCATTCCAGTACTTTTCAGTACAACGTTCTCACGTGGGCAGGAACAAAATGTATAGCATCTATAATGAATCTAAAGAGGTCTTTGAATGCTTTTGTTCTGTATTTAAGTTTAAGGTTGACAGAGAATACATTTATATGGATGTAAATTAATGTGCACCATAATAAAAAGATACCCACAGTAGTCATACTTATATTCATGTTTGTATTACAATTGCTTATGGGACATGGAAATTCCTTGTGTGGTTGCACACACAGAGAGCATTAGTTTCGAAAAAAAAAATTAGTTTAGAAAATTTCACTCAGTTAACTGGTGGTTACAATGAGTACTCTCAATCATGATGCAGTTGATGCACCTCTTAAATAGCTTGATTGTACATAGGCAGTATTGGATCCTCTCTTTCAAGGAAAACAGAAATCATTTAAAAATATACTTGATCACTTTAGGTTTATTTGTACCTCTGTACACAGTGTTTCTAATGGCAAGGCAATGCAAAGACGACAATCGCTGTAGGGTGCAGCCCAGTATGTACGTTTTTTTTGCAACTGCAGTCCTTCTTCAGGGTTTATTTTCAGTATTGATTCATCTCAGTCTGGGGTTGGGGTTTTAGGCGTGAAACCATGTCGTGACAGAAGCCTCTCGTTTTTGATGCCAGGCAGAAGTTATGCGAGCACAGGGGACTCGCTGAAAGGCATCCATAGACTGTGCGAATCATGCAAGATGAAATATTGCGTTGAACCATAAAAAGCCACCTGTCCCCGGCCATCTGTAGACAGCAACAGGGGCGCACTGATACTCGCCACTTGCATACCTGCAACGGCTACATGGTAGCAACACACAGCTCACTTCCTGATTGGGTCGAGTTTTAGTTGTTGACTAAAAACAATTACATCACTGCTCCCTGGTTATACTGGGACAGCTAGTTATGTTGGTGGCTATGTCAGTAAACATAATAAAAGAACCCCAAAACACCGACACTGATCATCCAAACATTAAGCTTTTCTTTGTCCTTGACCAGTGATGATCAGTGGAAAATTCCCAGCACAACAAGAATCAGGTCTATTTTTATTACAGTAAATTTGTACGTGCCCTGGACTGGAAATTAATTTATTGTAGGCTTGCTGTCCCTATCCAGGGTGGAGACAACAGGCATCGCATTTAGTATGACTGGCCTATAGAGCCTTATGTTGTCAGGGTGGATGCTCCAAGCTTGAAGGCCAGCAGCTCTGGCACTCTATGCCTACGTGACTGCATCTGCTTTGGTTGGGCAGTCTATTTTAGTACGTCAATAGTTTCCGTGGCATGTCATGTTTCTGTAGGTATGTACGGGACAGTAGAGAGGGAGCCAGGCGCCGCGGGCCAGACATGCTGCCCTGTGGCTCATAGAGAAATGCCTGCTCAGCCATCGAACAACGCTGAGGACAGCAGGGGCCGTTTGAAAGCTGTGAAGTGCCACCCCAACATAGTTTCCCTGGAGTTTGTTATGACACAGCGCTTCCAGCAGCATACAGATACATGTATCGTGTGCACGGGCTGTCTCCCTCGGTGACATGGCCCCCCAAACAACCCCCCCTTCCTCTATCTGCCTCACAGGTGCGCCGAGCCTTCCCGCACCGTCCCAGCCGAGTGAGGCAATGTGTCGACAGTAGGCCGTGCCGCTCCGGCAGGCTGCACTGCTCACGGGGTAAGCGCTGGATAAGGTCGGACTGTGTTGGTACAAGCGGGACCGGCATGAGGAGTGTGCAGGTAGGATGCCACATTAACCGAGTGAACTTGACGACCGCAAGTCCGGTTCAATGGTAATCATCGCATTGTTTCAAAGAGGGTTATCCAAAAGCTGAAAAACACCCTGTGAGTTCTAATTTAACATCAGGCTCTATACACTTAATTGCAATAAAAAATAATTGCAATGCTTTGATTTATTGTTTTGCCACATGTGTTTCTCATTTGGTGTCAATTTGCAATAGCTTTTATTTTTGTTTTCATTTCATAAGGGTTCTGTTTATATCCACCTCATGTGTGATTATGTTAGTTCTAAACCAGACATTCAGTTTTCAGACATTCAGACATTCAGTAATTTTGTGTACTACTATGACGACCTTAATCTAATACTTGATTCATTTTTTGCCATAGAGCCACATGGGCATACGCTGCAGTTAATTAGTGTGAAACAGCAACCTGCTGCAGATTACCTTTCATTTCCGTGTTTGGGTTTAGTTGCAAACAACACGTTTCAGGCCTGTCTTCGTGCTGCAGCTTGGTTAGCAAACCCAGGTTTTTATCTTCTGTGGACAAATGCTGCTTGTTCTGACTCTCTTCAGAATGTCTCCACTGGCTTTAGCTTTTTTAACAAAAGCTGAAGCTGAAATATTCATGTTCTTTGTATTTTCATTCAGTGATCGGAAAATAACTGATGGTTTTGGGGCTTATAAAGGTGTCATTATTAATTAATTTATTCTCCATCCATTTTCAAAACCGCTTATCCTGGTCAGGGTCGTCGGCGCCAATCCCAGCAGGGACACCAGGCAACACACACACACACACACACACACACCCCGAGCTGGGACTCAAACCCGGGACTGCTGGCGCTGTGAGGCAGCAGTGCTTGCCACCGTGCCACCCCTCATTAAGTCTCATCAACCCTAATTCTCCTTTGGCATCTAGACATAGAACTAACAGGTATAACATAGACATGCAGGTATAACAATGCTATTCTTCCATGAGAAAGTCAATCAGGCATATACAGCTTTTTTATCCCATATGAAACCAAGCCCATTCAGAATTCCCTTACCACAATCAATCAGACCTATTCCTGTCAATGGTTGAGCCACTACTTTGAATATAGCTCTTAACTCTTTTACGTTTTTTTGTGCCTTTCCTCGTCCACCACCTGACCATTTAGCGTTAGGGAAAAAGGCCATGTAACCACCAGGCCAAATGTCTTCAGAACACCAAACCATCGGCACCCAGGGTAGTTGTCACTTTAAGACATCCTTTCGCAGCCCGAATGTAACAGCTGCTCTTTGTAAAAACAGAGTGTGAGGAAAATGCATACGCTAATCAGTGAAATGACCAAATAGCTCAGCCAGGTCAATGCAATATGTCACAAGAGACTTGCATTCTGTCAAAATGTCCTGGAAAGACTAATAATAACAGTGAAGATTCCTGTTCAATGCAAAATCTGATGTCTATTTTCCAGTAGCTCGAGCCACTCCTCGCTGTATGACCTGTGGAGACCTGTGCCTGTGCCACCGCTGGGTGACATGTGAACACAGATCCACATTTATAGACAAATGAAGTGTAAATATATATCAGGGAGGCCACGTGCGTCAGCTTTTGATGGATGAGCAGCTGCTGAGGAATTCCTGCAGTGTTTAGAAAAAGTTCACTAAAACAATGCATCGCATTCAGGGACCGCCGCAGCAACAAAGGGGGCTCGCCCTGACTTGAAATTCCACACAAATTATACACTGGGCCCTGACAAGGCCTTCACAATGGAATATCTTTGTGCCGCAGAACAACCCCAGAGGGGGGCCACATTGGCTCGAAAACTCCCGGGGTCCCCGAACTCTGGCCTTGGCTGTGTCCCACCACTGGCACCTCGAGCTCTCTCCTGGGGGGGCTACAGCATGTGGGCAGAGCCATGAGATCAGGCACTAAGAAAGACATGCAATACTTTTTCTGGTCTAGGTCCCATGGTTCTATGCCTTGTTAAACACTTTCAAATACATTACAGTCACTGCCATAGGTATCCAATCTAAAGACTTGATTGACTTGTTTGTGGTCAGCTGTGCCACGTATTTATATCCAGGTGTGCTAGTCACTGAAGAAATAAGTTGTTTGTATCGCACTATAACTATAACTTTTACCTATTGTACCTGTTTTATATGCATTTTCTTCTACTTTAAAACTTTAATAATGTTTTATACCTATAAATACGGATTGTTGGCAAGCCTACCAATATTTTGATGCCAGCTGTGGGATTCTGTCCCTAGCCCTTTTGGGTTGACCCAAAGTATTTAAAAGTTTATTTTTAAATCAAGGAATCAAGGGAAAAACTCCTGGGAATGCGGTGAATATGGAGTCCCTGGCTCATGAACAGCCTGGAACCCTGCGGTATGGCAGAGGGGTCTGCGCTGACTGAGGTGGTGTGGGCTGGTCTCAAAGGCCAGCAAAGAGGTTGAGGTGGTGTGGGCTGGTCTCAAAGGCCAGCAAAGAGGTTGAGGTGGTGAGGGCTGGTCCTAAGAGCCAGCAAAAGGTGAGGTGGCATGGTCTGGTCTCAAAGGCCAGCAAAGGGCTTGAGGTGGTGTGGGCTGGTCTCAAAGGCCAGCAAAGGGAATGAGATGGTGCGGGCTAGTCCTAAGGGCCAGCAAAGGGGTTGAGGTGGTGAGGGCTGGTCCTAAGAGCCAGCAAAAGGTGAGGTGGTGTGGTCTGGTCTCAAAGGCCAGCAAAGGGAATGAGATGGTGCGGGCTAGTCCCAAGGGCCAGCAAAGGGGTTGAGGTGGTGCGGGCTAGTCCTAAGGGCCAGCAAAGGGGTTGAGGTGGTGCAGGCTAGTCCTAAGGGCCAGCAAAGGGGTTGAGGTGGTGCGGGCTAATCATAAGGGCCAGCAAAGGGGTTGGTCCTTTGCTTCCTCCATCTCACACATTTGCTCGATGTGAGAAGGGGAGAGAAACGTGAAGGAGCTCTTCAACAGAAAAATATATTTTCTATTTGTGATTTAAATTGAATAATTTTTAATGACTGCTGTATCAATCCATGGACTTCATTGATAGATATGCATTCAGCTGTACCTGCTTGGCTATTACATATGTTTAAAAGCATGTTTGCTAGCCAGACATGGCATCATGGCTCAGTCAGCCTATACATTTTATTAAACTATGTTTTTAAGTTAAAATCCTATTTATGGAGTGTTGGCAAGCTTTGTGACACACAGCTACGATGAGTATATATTTTTATACTCCTTTCCTTAGAAGTGAGCTTTGGACAGTCAGAATCAAAGATACAGGTCACCTTAGGGGCCCAACTGTGGGAATTCTTGCCCGCCGGGGTAATATAAGCTGGGCTTCTAAACAAACCTACCGCGACAATTCGCAGACAAACGCAGTGGCGAACAAAGTTCATGGTATGCGTTGGTATTCAGGCTTTAGTCTTGGGCAGCGCATTGAGAATGGCCTCTCTCGTGTTACACAACCTTGGGGCTCCGAGAAAAGAGGGAAGAAAAAGAATTGCAACTGTCATCACAAACAAGAAACATCTGTCTCATTTGTGTAACTTGTTTTCTTTTAATATGAGAAGTATGTTGGTAGAGATCTGCAGTTTGAAGCTGGCTTGGGAAGGGGAGCTGAGCATTTTGGACTAAAACCTTCTCCTCCGTATTTCAGCGAGGAATGAGATTAAACCGTCAAGCTCATGTTAACCCTTCCTTCACTTCCATTTTTCCCTAGGTCAAGGTTTTACATAAAGCTCAAGTCTAATTAAGATGATAAAAATTAGGTACATTACCCATGTGACTTTATTGATTTACATGGTAGACTAAGTTCAAACCAAAGACTACAAGAGCGATCGCTGTACAAAAGTAAGATAAACTAAGACAAAGTACAGGGAAGGGTGAAAGGCTCAATCTCTTTCATAGGTTAAATTGGTAGATATCCTTTTATGTAACATGAAGTCATCTGTCATTAGTCATCTAGTCATGAGCAATGATGACCAGCAAAACAAATAATAAAAATAAACTTTATGTACATTTCTTGGACACACATATATAATACATACACTGTAAATAATCACGATGAAGGATGACACAAATCCTTGGTTTTGTCTGCGTCCTTTGGCAAGCAATCCGACATTTATTCAGACCTAATCTTCCAAATGTCTTACGGCAGACTGCGGAAACCAAAGTAATATTAAAAGTAGCTGAAAGGCTAAACCCTTGATCTGTGAGTGCTCTGATTGAACTGGGGTTTGATAATCGTGTTATGTCACTGAAAAAAAACCCTTTCAAATATTATATTACTCAGGTATTTCCATCAAAGAGGTGGTGAGTGATGCATGCTCCGGAGCACAGTAATGCCAGGCCTTCCAACTAATTAGGCTTGGGGACAAGTCTACTGTCATGTCCATGTACCTTTTCAGAAGAGGCTTCTGTTCATTTTGAGAGAACTCTCCTAATATTTCTGTCATACTGCAAAATGCTGTATTCCCAACCTTCAGCTAAAGGGTTGCTGCCAATCCCCCTTGTATAAAAACTTTCCTCAGGAATCTTTCGTTCCACTGAGCAGTCACCTGTCTGGGAAAATAATTGTAGGAAGCTAATTTGAGCTACACAGCTCTGAAAAGGTGGCGCCCTCAGGCACAGCACCTCAACTTCCACAGGCAGAGGGCACGGTGGTTGCACAACGTTTATCCCACAGCAGGCTTTCAGTGAGGTAACCCAGACAGTAGGAAAGCCCCGGCTTTAATTTTGCAGAGCATGGCGACAGTCACTTCGGATTGTGTCTGCCCTCGTCTTAAAACAAAAAAAGCCTAGATCTTATTGGAGACAGACCCCCAAAAAAATATTTTGGGTAGAATTACAAACAAAAAAAATTATGGGATTCATGCCCAACGATGGATCTACTTTAT